>HG993147.1:12107500-12707500 GCA_905231865.2 Boloria selene
TAGAAAATAACTTTTTGGAAACAGTATCGATAGTCTTTCTTGCTCGCCCCCACTTAGAGTAACTTAGCGTGTGTGGAGGCCCCGCGCTACTTCTTGGCGGGCGTTGCTACGGCCTCCGTCGCGTCGCTCTTCTCCTCCGTCTTCACCACTTTACCTTCACCTGCGTTATAGAAATGGGCATTGTAAGTATTATGCATGTACAAAAAGTAAACAAAATGATATTATTCATTAATAAATAACCATCTAATTATTCCATTATATCCTACAGCTTTTATGGAAGGTAGATTAAACTAATCTCGAACCTGCGAAACTAGTTTAAAATTAATAGTTTATTTTCATTATTGGTAATATTACATTAAAGTACTAGATTATAATTCGTGCGTTGACGATTGAAAAAAAAGAGAAGAAAAGGGCAACAAGTAATAATTACTACTACCAGACTACTATTTTAAGTACAAATGTCACGTACCGTTGGGCGTGTCGGGGTCGTGGTCGGTGTTGGAGCGCCTGCGCTTGCGCGGGAACTTCCAGCTGCCGGCCGCGTGCTTCACCTTCGGCAGGGGCTCCATGTCCAATACCTACACCGAAACATGCTATTACTATCATTTTGGAAGTGAAACTTCTTTAGAATCGTTGTGATTTCAAACTCGATGAAACGAAAAAATAAGTACATAGTACCAGGCACTCAGAGACGGGGAAGAGTTAGTCTTAGTTTGATCTCGCTCACCGCGAGTCAGTGACATTTCTAACTCTGTCTAACTCGTAGGTGTGACCTTCGCGCCATCTCCCTCTCTCGAAGAGCTTAGACGGGGTTATTTAGTATAAATATAACCGAAATTTAAAAATTAGTTTGACAAAGAAGTTTTACTTCTGACATGTGTACTTTGTACACACGCACTTTTCTTTTTTTTCTTTTAAAATATTCTATTGTATGTAAAAAAATAACAATAGTATCTTTTTAATGAATAGAATATAACATTTTCAATTGTATTGTACTTTCTCAATATGTTACTAGTTACATACCTTGTGTATCTGTCTAAAGGCAATCTGTCTGAGGAACTGTTGCGCCGATGCGGTCAAGTCTTCACGCTTCTGTGGTGGCAAGTTACCGAGGGCGTCCTGAAAGAGGCAAAAATATAATATTTATATGATTCAAAATTTAAATATAGATTCTATGTTTGGCTTAAATGTTAACTAATGATATAAGGTATAAAGATTTTATTCTCAAAAAGACAAAGTCACATGAGAACATCTAGAGAAAATATGCAAATGGTCGTCACATAGGTAGGCACTCAGTTAACATAAAAGGATATTTTTAGGTGTTACAACTTACAAGTGTATTAAACATTATTAAATTATTGTTAGATTGATGATGTACTATTATTCAAAATATATTGTGAGAGCTGAGATTTATATAATTTAATTGAGCTTACATTTTTTATACTAGGTGGTAACTTGTTATAAAGCTGTGCTCTTTCAAATGTAATATCCCTCTTAGTATATATTTTACTGTACTTAAAATGTTTACAAAATTAGTAATAGCATTTCTTACAACTTAGTTGTTTTTTTTTTTATGGTAAAACCTGATGGGAAGTGATCACCTCCGCCCATGGACATCTGCAAGCCAGGCTTGCAGATGCGTTGCCGACCTTTCAGGGAAGGGAGGGATGGAGGAGGGAGGGAACTGGGAGGGAGGGGGGAACGAAGGCGGAGGATGAAGGGAAGAGGGAGGGGGGAAGGAGAGTGGGCCTCCCGGACTCTCACTCACCGGACGAAACGCGACAGCATAGCTGCCACTTCACACCGGTCTTCTGTGAGAGAGTGGTACTAATGAAATATACGGGGCGTGCCGGCCCATTCGGCTGCTACCCGAAGGTTTGAACCTATATTGCAATCTCAGTAGTTGTTTTAGGTCAGTATAAATGAGCAACGCACCACGAGCTCCTTCTCGCAGGGGTCGCGCAGGCCGGGCCCCGAGTCCAGCAGCAGGCCGCCCGCCACCGCCTCCATCACGCGGCGCAGCGCCTCGCCCGGAGACAGCGCGCCGCCCGCCGACTGCATCACGCCCGCCGCCAGCAGCTCCATCGCCTGGCACAATCATTACATTTTATTAAGAGACACCATTTTTAAAGGTTATTAAGTTAATCCTTCTGAGATACATATCAATTTATCATAATTTCACCAGAATTGCGAAAAACCTCTCAAGAGCAATATAATAAAAATACAAATATTTATTTACGACACGTTTGCGTCGCGTCGCGGGTTCGAGTCCCGCTGGGAGCATTCATTTGTTAAATTCGGATGTTTGTTGTGCTCCAGTCATGTGTGTTTTTATTTATAACATGTATGTATTTAAACTTATATATGTAGTATTTCAACTGTCTGGTATCCGTAACACAAGCTTCGTAGCTTACCACGGAACTAGATGACGCTGTGTGTAATAATGTCCCAACCAATTATTTTTTTACTATAACTTTATAACACTAAAAATAAAATGAGGGACAAAAGAGAGTACTCACATATGGGTCGAGAGGTGTCCAGTTGGGTATCCGGCGGCAGAGGTCGCGCATGATGCGGATGATGATGACGCAGGACTGGAGGCTGGCCGCCCTAGCCTGCGCACACACCACCGTCTTAGTGTTGCTGTACTACACCACTCGTACATCATCTGTGTGGACTTGTCGACTCGCTTAGGCCACACATTTACCTTTTAGGTTCTAATTCTACTTTGTTTCGTTAAATAACAATTATATTGACAAAAACTAAAAATTAAAATAAAATACAACAATAATAATAATAAGTAAATAATTTGTAATAGTATATAGTAAACTAGCAAAGCTGCGTCGAGTCGACAAGCCGAGCCGCGGGCGAGGGCGGCGCGCGGGGCGCGGGCGGCGCCGTGATGGACCACGCTCCGAGCTCGAGTAGCCTCGCGGTTATGAGTTCGAATCCAAGCACGCACTGGTTTAGTGTTCACTTATTTCTTTATCATTTAATTCATAAAAGCTTTAATTAACCTTCATATTCTGGATACATTTATATTCCATTATATACCACTGAATAATCAATCGAGTCTACCCAATTTGGTCCATCACAATTCATTTCTTTTTAAATTGCAATATTTTTATGCATTGAAGCATTGAAGCAGTTATATTCAATCATTTCAATGTATTCCGACCCAGCCATGCCCTCCCACAGCCCGGCGCCGGGCCGCGGCCTCGCTCCTACGAGCACTTGTAGCCACATGTTCAAGGGAGCGGTAGTTTAATATAGCAAAATTTCAACTAAAACAAGGCTACTCGGAATGATAAAACAAAAATAAACATGTGACTAAAAAATAACGTGCGCACTCCCATATCGATTTCAACAAGGTCATACTAAGAGGTATATTTTAATTAATATTAAGAAAATGTATATTTTAATTTATATTGTTAATAGTTTGGTTTGCAAATGAATCAAGTGGGGGATGGGGGTCGGGAGTGCGCACACGTCTAGATGTGGGCGAATGTACCTGGAACCACTTGGCGTGCCGAAGGGCGGCCAACGCGTCCAAACACTTCTGCCGCGGGAGCACATCCTTGTCGTCTCGCTTTATGTCGCCACCCTCTAGCGACAATACAAAGGGTGTTTGACCATCGCCGCATCACGAAAACGGGGCAAACATCCGCGGGCTCGCGCGCGCGCACGACTGTACTACGCTCTTGTTCCTACTGACTAGTCTACTTGATTTTCATTGTTTTTTTATTAAAATGGGAGAAACTGTTCTAATTGTACCATATAAACGAATATGTTGGCTCTCAAAAAACATCTCAACAAACAGTTATTACATATAAACATATTCGCAAGTGGCGTCTAACATAGCGTTGACTGGCACAGACGTGCGCGCTGCCGCGAGCCTCGCACTGCATATATTACGTATATTAGATACACTAGATATTCGAGAGCCTTTCCTAGTCGGGTAGATAGGTGGAGACGGAGTATACATAAGTTCAGAATAGAGGTGGCGATGTTTGCTCCGTTTCAGTAGATCGATATACCACTGCGGAGGCCAACGCACGTGATATACGGATGATCAAAAATCCTTTTCTTCTCGCTGCTTACCCTACTCACACCTAAAAATAAGCATTCAACACAATGCCCGGCGGGCGTCACTTGAACAAATTATCTCTTGATATAAAACACCATTAAATATAAAACAAATAAGATTATTAATAAAATTCAGATAGTTTGTTCTTAGAGAGGGTTGGAGGGAACGATTTCGACAACAAATTTCAGAGACACTTCAACAGAATGAAACGTTAATATTAGTAATGTACTGAAATCGTATAGGAGATAAACACTAAAATTTTCGGAATGTTCGGGCGCAGTATCATTGGAATGTAGTGATTTTAAATAATTAACATATTAAAAGTATGGCAACTTCAACATAACATACAACTTAATATCTTGAAAATAAACTGTTAATCATTTAACAAACATTTTGAACCAAACTTTATGAGACAACAAAAGTAATATCTGCGACCTGTACAATATGGACTGTACAGCTGCGCAGATACACTCTATGAGCCCGAACATCACAAAGCAAGTGTCTGGTATCGCGTGAAACAGTTGTCGAACATCGGTGCGGGGAGGCGGGCGGCGCGGGGGGAGGAGGGGGCACTCACCCGCGGGCTCGCGCATGACGGCGGAGGTCAGCGACACTAGCACGTGCACGCTGCCGTCAGACACCTGCACCGCGCCCTCTGCTGGCAGCAGCTCCACCTTGTACTTCGGCTCCTCCGACGACCCCTGCATCATACATCATCATAAACTCAGATTGTAGAATTATTGTTCAAAATAAAGGGATTATAAAAGTATTGTGTAGGTAGGCTCAGGAGAAAAGAGCGAAGACGATATTAAAGATCTTAGGCTAAGAAAAATAAAAAGTGTTATACACAATACTCAAACTTCATATCGTCGCTGTAGAATGGAAACCTCGTATGTGATGAAAATCTAAACTTTACAGGAAACGAAAAAATGGTTCATTTTGTCAATGTTTTTCAATCAAGAAGTTTTCGTTTTACTCCAAATATGGCACTAGTAGTCATGTATTGGGTTAAAGTTTTCGCTGTAATATAAAATACATAATTTTCATTTGATTTTTACAAAAAAAAATGCATTTTTGACATAAGAGGTTTTCAATTTACAGCGACGATATATGCACTATTGCTAAATACAAAATAAAAGTAATACTTATATATTATGTGTCTACAGATGCCATTTTTGAAACGATTTAAAAATATCTACGTATATATGTGTGTGTGGGTAGTGGGTAGTGGGTACCGACCTTGACCTTGTTGAGGTGCGCGGGCAGGTCGGCGGCCACGCGCTTGAGCAGCGTGACGGTGGGGCGGTCGTGGCACAGCACCACGAGGCGCACGTCGCGGTCGCCGCGCAGCAGCAGCCCCTTGGCCAGCAGCCCCACGCGCATCACGCCCTTCAGCGCGCGCGCGCCCGCCTCGCCCCCCGCGCCCGCCGCCCCCGCACCCCCGGCGCCCGCGCCGCCCGCCGCGCCGCCCACCTCGCCCTCGCCCACGAACGAGAACCTGCGATGTGACATTCTAAAATATACTTCATTCAAATACACTTAATAATAAAAAAGGATGCCTAGTAAATATATGTAAATGCATTTTTGTATAGAATTTCAATTTAAATAAAATTACTTACAACTGATTATCGCGGCCATCTTCCTTTCCTTCAGGTTTTTCTTCTTTCTTCTCTTCAGTTTTAACTACACTTGCTTTAGCTGGAACACCCTGCAAATACATTTTAATTAAAAAATATAAAAAAAGAGATTCAAAACCTTTTCATTGACTCTACATTAACTATCTGTTGATTTATCTTTTTTTAGTATTAATGCAAAATTAGTAATATAGTGGCCTAAAATATAGTCATTTTTATACCTTTCTAACGCAAGTTTAGGAAATACTTCATTTAAATGTTTACCATGAAATAGGTATATTTTTAATCAGTATTAGCTTTTCCAGCAGCTCCGCTCGCGTTCTAAAGGCTGAAAATTAAAAGAAATATTTTTCTTCCGTTTTTGCAACATTTTCCTTTGATACTCCGCTCCTAATGGTCGTAGTGTGATGATATTACATATAGCCTATACCCTTTCTCGATAAACAAACTCTAACAGACGGATCCAACACAAAAATATTTTTTCAATTCGGCCCAGTAGCTCCTGAGATTAGTTTGTTCAACCAACCAAACAAACTCTTCTGCTTTATAATATTGGTATAGATTGTATGAGAGAGGTGGGTGTGAGTGGGGTGTGTGAGTGTGACCTTGGGGCGCGCGTGGTCGGCGAGCGCGTCGGAGAGCGACTTGAGCGCGCGCTCGGTGTGCGACACGGCGCGCTGGATGTCCTGCAGCTGCTGCTCCGCCGGGTAGATGTCCGCGTGCTTGGCCAGCACGTGGCGGTCGTCCGACGTCTCCGGCCGCCGCCCCACCGGCCCGTAGCCCATGCCCATGCCCTACACCATACCATATATGATACACATTACATACACCTGGAGAACTTTAGACAGACTTGGTTTTTTTATTTATTGATTATAAATAATTTAATAATAATTTATCAATCTTTCAATAATTCATCTAAAGGATATTCAAATTAAAAAAGAGTTTAAAATACCTTAAATGTTAAAATATGTCCTTAAAATTAACAATTTATCATTAAAACTTTCACATTTCACAAGATCTTACATGATGATGATGATGGTGTGGTCCTCGCCACCAGTCTGCGCCTTCCCAATAGACTCGTTCCTCTTCATCTGCACCCTGCATTGTAAAAGACAACATTAAAAATTTTCTAATCAATCACAAAGAATTTAATAAATAACAAAATATCATTACTATACATACATAATATTATGTATTTTTATTTTGACTTTTGAATTTACAGGCTCAAAAGGAGTTCATTCCTGGGAAAGCCTGTATGGGGATACATTCTACAGTAGAGGCTATTAAGATTCAAGGATGTTTACTGTAATGTAATACTCCGAATCTATATATTGTAAATGAAAGATAAAGTTTACTAACATCGTGCATGCGCCTACGCGCCCACAGCTCGTCGCGAACGAGCATACGCTGCGCCTTGGCCTCGGCCAGCTTGCGCTGGTGCATGGACGGCTTGACTTTCACTTCCAGGTCCGGTTGCACCTACGTAAAAACCATTAAAAATGTATCTTATCACTACATAGTATAAAACAAAGTCGCCTTTTCTGTCCCTATATCCCTATATCCCTATGTGCGCTTAAATCTTTAAAACTACGCAACGGATTTTGATGCGGTTTTTTTTAATAGATAGTGATTCAAGAGGAAGGTTTATATGTTACCTGTGCTAAATCTAGGGAAGAGCCCGAGCGAAGCGAGGGCGAGTCGCTAGTATCATAATAAATCACATTATGAATTAACTGATATTAACGAAATTATGCTGTTTGCAAGAAAAAGTATTTACTTATTTGATAAATTGAAGTTTATTTAACTGATTTGGAAACAAGGACTGATAATTATTAATCAATAATGAAGCATCATAATTTGACTTCATTATTCTTTGCCAATAATATCTAACCCTTATTACTAGGTTATATAGTTTAAGCTCTTCAACAATTGTATGATAGTTTTGTAAAAAGGGAGTGTTCGTCATCCTCATTAAATTTTGTAATCATATGACCCTCGGAACTCTTGGTGAACGCGTGGCCTCCACCAGGCTCGACGAGGGCCTCAAACCTTTTACTAAGTAATCATCGGATGGCGCGGGCGGTTTTGTGTAGGGTGGTGAGGGGTGGTGAGGGGTGGTGCCTACCTTCTTCTTGTACTGCAGGCGGTGGCGACGGCCCTTCATGTGCATCTCCTTGGCGTTGGGGTCGTTGAACTTGCAGTCGCAGAGCTTGCAGTTGAAGCTGAGCGCCTTGCCGTCGTCGCCGCGGATCTCCTCGATGTAGTCGAGGCCCACGGGCTGCACCTCGGGCTCGTCGTCCTCGGGCGCGTCCTCGGGCGTGTCTGCGGGCGAGACGGTTCTGAGTCCCCCGCACGCCACGAATGCGATTTTCGCCGGTCCGGCGACGGTCTTTTTGGCTATGAGCAAAAGTCCAATTTTCTCTCTTGTCTCTTTTTTAAGAAATATGATGGTGTATACAATTGGGCCATTCATTTTTTCTATATACTATATACAAATTATCTTTCTCTTTAGTTTGCAAGTACTAAATTTGGCATTTACAATAGTTATCAATATCTTTATATATGATCAGAGAGAAATATAAAATGTCTTAAACTTGAAAATAAAACATGAATATATAAGGGCCCACACTCACACTCCATATCTGTACCAAGTGTAAACAAACGTCACTGAGAAAATTTGACAAAGCTCAAAGCCGACCGCAATACAGATATGATGCTGTGGCGTTCAGGGGTCTCGCTCGACAGAGCAGTACCTGGTTGTATCTTGGTGGGCTCGGTGGAGGGTATGGGCTTGCCGAGCATGGTGTGCAGCTTGACCACCTTCTGGTGCTTGATGCCGCGCACGTGCGCCGCGTAGGCGTCGGCGCCGGTGCACGTGACGTCACACAGCTCGCAGCGCAGCGCCGACGCGCCGCACGCGCGCGCCCCCCCCGCGCCGCCCGCCGCCGCCAGCTTCACCGCCGCCTCCTTCTTCTTGTGCTTCTGCCCCTCCAGGTGCTCCTTGTACGTCTGTGCGAACACACACCACTCAACTTTATATTCTGTACCATTGGTACAGAAACTTAAATTCAGTCCATCACATTAATTTTATTCAATAATTTTGTTTTGAGTCAAAATAATTCTTGGTTGTATTCCTGGGTGTTTATGATAGTCAGAAAAAATTAAGATACTTGCCACATGTTTTTGAAACTATTCAACATAACAGCCGCTGTAGTGGACCTTGAATTTAACAATTTCTTACAAAGTCAAGGCCAATGACCTACACACTACTGTTATTATATAATATAACATTATTATTTATCCTCGTACCTGTGGGCCGGCGCAGGAGATGCGGCACACGTCGCAGTAGTGCAGCTGTTGCGCCTTGGGCGGGGGCTTCGGCCGCCGCTGCTGGCCCGCGCCTACTCCACTCTTATTGTAATTTTTCCATCCTCTGTTGAGAAAAAGTAATTAGACCAAACATATTTTGTGTTAAATAAACAACTATTTACCATTAAAATAATTAATTATGTAATTTAATTTTTAGTTTTAACGTTAATGACATTTAACGGAACTGAATTAAAAGACATGCTTAATAAACTATTAGTTTTATTAATATTTAATATTAAGTAATAATTTTGTAAAATCTATGAACAAACATGTATATTCATACTATAACTATGTATTAATAAACATTATTATTAAAAGTAAAAGATACAAAGGACTCACCCTCCGCCGCTGGTTTTGTTCTGCTGGGCCACATACATGGTCGCCGCGTTGTAGAGAGCTGTATCATAAGCAGAGGTGCCCCTGTTAGCCGTCTCTACAACAACACAGCGCGATCGCCTCTCAATTTTATATAACTCTCATCGACATTTACTAACTAATAAGTAATATTACTTTACCTACTATGTATTGCTAGTTTTTCGAAATCATATTTATAAATACTAGGTGTTAAGTTTATCATTTATCGGCGAAATCGCGTATGGCTGTATTATAATATTGTAAATACTATAATGCTTTTAAATATATTGTAATGAAGGTCTATATGGAATTTTGTTGAAATAATAGTATAAAACTTATTAAATGTAATAAAGATCCACATCTCAGAAATTTAAAATAATGTATCTTTTATATACACTACATATTATCTTATTTAGGCAATCACTAATGAAAAAATGTTTTTAATTATTATAATATAAAAAATATGATGTGATCTTGTACAAAATGTGCAATTTTATTCACATTCTTTGAAATACTACAGTAAAAGTAGTCATAAACAATGTAAAACGAAATAAATGAATGAAAAACTTTAAGAATTAAATGTTAATAATGATATAGTGACATATATAAATAGTTATTATACAGATTAATTTATTGTTTATACATACATGACTAAATGGATAAATTAAAAATGGGACTATTAAATAGGGTGAACGTTATTCTTCAAGACATATTTAAAGTTTTATTATGATGTATAAATGTCACCGTAAAATTGTAAATACCGTTAGTTTATAATCTCGCGAGATTGTAAAGGGAATACACGTCGCGCGCTGATTGGTTGAACGAACCGCCATATTTGTTTATTATTACGTCAGTAGTCCAATGTAAACAGTGGTTTAAGAATTGCGATCACGCTTTGAAGCCATTAACAAAAATTGAAAAATTGTAATGAATTTCAAGTTGAAAATAACTCAAAGCTTTATTATAAACCTTTTTCTTCTTATTAGGTTAGTTAGATTAGGTTACCCGACCGGCGCGAGGGGCATTTGACAATTTGACGGTTTCACTTGGCTAGATTACAATTTGACGGTGTGTACTCACGCTTGGCCGGCTGCGCGGCGGGCGCGGAGTAGGGCTGCGCGGGGTAGGAGGCGGCGGACGCGGCCGAGTACACGCTGCCGTACGCCTTGCCGCCGCCGCCGCGCGCGCCGCCCTGCCCATACTGCTTTGTTACCACCACCAGCGTATCATTAGTGCAAGGTCAGAAAAGCTCACCCATACAGTATATAATGACCAGACAGATTCACTCACTGTTAACTATTCTAACTCAACCCTTTTGGTCATTTCTGTATAATTCATGTTCAATTGTCTACCTACTGTATGGATTTTTATACTGTGGTATTATACCAAATGACACTGCACAATTATATCACAGTAATTCAATGACATATATTTTAGCAATTTCTAATATACATTTTTTAGTGTCATTTTGTATAATATCTATAAAAAAGGTGCAAGGTATATAGAAAAAAGGGAGGATTAAACTTAAGTCTTTTTTATGATGAATCACTAATATATAAAAAATTTAGTAAAATTGTATAAAATCTAAAAATGTTCTCAAGTTTGTCGAACGGCATCAGCTATAGCAGCTATGGGTGAGAAACTAAGTGTCTATAGCTATACTAATGCATAAAAATTATTAAATTTATTATAAGGAATTTTACCTGAGACTTCTCATTTGTGTATAGACAAAAGGTTTCAACAAAATTAAATATTAATTAATCTCTTATTGATATTAAATTGGATGTAGTTAAGCAAAATTGTTTCGTTCCCACCATTACAAATAAATCTTTTCTTTATATATTTTTTTTTTAAATAAATCCTTAAACGTATAAATTAGGTGTAATAATAATATAAAACATTTGCAATATCAAAAACAAACAAAATAAGTATAAATTATTATCTGAAGTTAAAAGTAACACTGTACCTGTGCATATGTAGCTGGTGTGGAGTAAGCAGTCTTGGCTGTAGCATCGTACGTAGGCTGTGGCTGTGGCGGGGCTGCTGTGGGGTAGGCGGCTGCGGCTTGCTGGTAGTAAGCGCTCTTGCTCGCGTCGTACGCGGACGCCGCGGCAGCCGCAGCGTGTGCGTGTGCGTGTGCCGCTGGATCATAAACTCAAACATGAAATATTTATTATAGCAGGGAACATATTTAGACGTAACAGAAATAATACAAAAAATTTAAGAAAATATTTACACTAAAGAAATAATAAAATAATGATGTTAAAAAATTGTTAAGTAATAAATCACAATATTATTCAGGCTAACAAAAATAAAATCAAAACTATCAAGCAGTAAACATGAAGTGAAAAATAACATCTTATATATTTTATACACTTAATACTTTATTACTTAAAAGGAAAAGTATTTACACACACAATAATACATATATCAGGATTATTTTTACATAAAGTACCTAACTACTAACTACATATTAGTGGATGCCTCTGTTGCCAAACTAACAATGCCCATCCCTCAAACATTGACAGGAACATTGATATAAAACTAAACAATTATGAATTAAGATTAGCAAAAATACTTATGAAACTATCTTTTCGGATTTTGTTGCAGATTTATTTTGATTTTCGGTCCCGAAGTATCGAATGCTTTACAGCAATCATGGTCTCTCCCATTTCATTTATAATGTCAATTATTCACATAAACCTAAGAAAGTATTACGTCTTGATACTCTTTTATTTAGGAAGAATATATTAAGACAATGTGTGTGTTTGAATATAGAAATATCAATTTTTATATTCTGTGAGTGATAAGAAAAACAACTACATACAAATAGGTAACAGGGATTATTACAAAAGAAAATGTAACACCTATACTTTTAATTCATTTCTCAGTACATTAAAAAACATCTTACACTTTGAAGTAAGCAATTGGGCATATAGTAAAACAGTTAATTTTATTTTTTTTACTTTATAATTTATTTTGTTGGAATCAAGCTACATATTTTATTCTATATAAGTTATTTTACTAAATTTATTAAAGAATTAGAGAACTTTAAAATATTTTTCCTTTATCTGATCTTTTTATGTACATATAGTGTAACCAATATTAATGTATACAAACAATAACAAATTATTTATAGGTATACATGTGAAACTAAAGTAATTATTGTTTTATAGGGTTAATGGTTTATACACAGTGCATTAATGTTTAAGTATTATTTTATTCCTACTGGCTTATTAAATTAATGAAATTTATTGCCAAAGTGCATAATTAAGTTTACAACATATAATTTTATACTTGTAATCGGTAGTGATAATGTAATAATTAATGTTGGAATTGAAAAATAAATGCCCTTATTAGACAAAATATAGATACAAAAACGTACCTATTTGTATTATCAAAGTGCAATAATAGATAAAGATATTTTGATCATATTTGTAGTATTTATTAGTGTTGCAAGGTTATGTTTTGCATTTCGGGATCTTCAATCAATAACTTAATTCGTGTATTGTTTTGGTTTTAACGTACCTATATAATATAATTATAAAATGAATATTAATATTTTAAAAAGTATTCATACACGAAAAAGTAAAATCGATTTCTTGTGATGACTCACAATGATCCTGTTTTGTACCAAACTTGTTTGCTGATATTGACTTGTTAAAAAGGCTAAGCTTACAAATTCAAGAGCTACATACCTTGGGTGGCAGCTGCTGCTTGATATGCAGTATCGTATCCTGTTGCTGCGGCACGTTGGGTCCCGTACGTCGCGGCGGTCGCAGCCGGTGCCACGGCGTACCCCGTTTGGCCGCCGTATGCAGCGCTAGCTGTTGCCGCGCTAATTTCACAAAACGAGACTTTATTCGAACAATTCTATTAGTTTCTTGAAAAAATACCGCGATCAATACACATCAGACGCCATTTTGATTACATAGAAATGGGAGCACAAGGCTGCGTATCAGCTCACGCTCCAAACATGTATTATGGACCAAATCTTAATCACTAACTGTTAAAAAACGCTTACCCATATTGGGTCCCTCCATGGGTAAACCCAAAATAATTATTTGCTGCCATCATTTACCAGTTTTCCGCGGAAAAACTATTCACACACTTCTTAGCGGAAAACGAGAAATAAAAGACCGGCGTTTTGTCTTTGGTACAACGAATATGGCGGCTAAGTAGTATAGACAATCGAAAAATATAGAACCGGAAAACATATTTATTCATAGCAATATGTTCAGTTGTATTTAAAAATAAATAAAATTAAAAAAGATGATAGAGTTACTTAAAATTATTAGACAGTTTTATTTTAGTGTAAACCCAAGGACAAAAAAATTGACCTTGAATTTTTTATCTTATTCAAATAGATAGAGGCGTGTGTCTCTTTCTAGTGCCAGTAGCTAAATAGACGAATCCTTCTTTAATTGGGCTTTGCCATAACCATAAAGAAAAGTAATATTATACTTATAACTTACAAAATTCCGAAAATGAGTATTCGTCATCACTATTTTTAAACAATTATAATTCGCGTCATGTAAAAAGAACGCTGGCTGTCAAGTTGCGCAGAGAGTGCAGAGACGATTTATAGGCCAATTTGGTGGTAAGACGCGGGGTGTGGGACGTAGAGGCACGCGCCGCATGCTTTCTGGCTCGGTATTGGTCCGTCAGTTCAAAATACCATCGCGCACACAAAAGTTATTACTTACGAAATTGTTTTATACATAATATATAAAAAATATAGAAAAAATATTTTTGAACTATCTCTAGAGATAGTTCGATAATAATGCAGTTTATAATTTGAAATAATATATTAAATGTATTAATTAAGTTTTTTCTAAGTAGAGTAAACATTCTACACTCAATTAAACATATTTTATTAATTAATAGAATTCTATGTAATACATTCTATCTAATATATTTTTCAATGTACCTGCCAATAACCAATATACGTCGCGAGCGAAAGGCTAGTTTAAAAATAAAAGAATAGATTTAGTAATTACGTGTGCGAATGTACCCATGCGCAAACACACCCCCCACCACTTTCTTCCAGCGTTCTTTTTACGTGACGCGAACTGTAATTTCACATTTTTACACTCTTTTTTCAGAAATAGCTTAAATATACATAACAATTAACAGGTTAAATGTGGGCTGTGGGACTTGCCAGCTTGTATTTATAAAACTTTAAACTAGATACTCCGTACTATAGTTTCTACCATTACATTGAAACATTCTCTTTGCAGTGCCGCAGTAACTAAATATTAGCTTTTACATAAAAGTTATTTTGAGAAAACTTAGATATCATTTATCTATTTAAAAATAATAATGTTTTAATTTTATAATATATGTTCCATCTAGAAGACAGTGGTAGCTTAGGGTAACGTGCTCATATGGATAACCAAGTGATGCGGGTTCGAATCCGAGTCACGCACCTCTGAGATTTTCATGTGCAAATGTTTTCTATCAGGATTGCCAGTTGTCTTATGGTGAAGGAAAACATCGTAAGAAAACCTACATATTTAAAAAGTTTTCGAAACACATGTGAAGTCAGCCAACACGCACTAGGCCAGCGCGTTGGACTATGACCTGATTTCCCTCTTGTTGAAGAGAGGTCCGTGCCCAGCAGTGGGGTCTTTAAAAAAGGACTGTATACATAGTACACAAACATACATGTTCCTTACTTATTACTTAAATTATTTTTCACTTATTTATACGCCACCGTAGTAACTATTTAGTAATGACACCACTGCAGTGAAACCCAAAAGGACTTATTAGTTATTGATATAATATATTTATATATTATGTAGGTGTGTCTAACGCTATGTTTTCTATGAACTCCTAATCTCCATTTTTGAGAAGAAATATGAGTAATGAATAATTTATTTTTTGTATATATATTATTTTTAAAGTACTTATTAGTTCTCACTTTAAAAACTCATGCTAAAAAGAGAATTAAAAATACTAATATATATTCTGAATTGCCATAAAACTAGTTAGTTATATAATTATATTTCTTTATAGCCACAGTAACAAGTAACATGTTAGTAATTACAAGTATCAGAGGTGCGAGACACAGGTTCAGGCACAAGCACGACTCTGATTTAAACTCTTTACTTCACTCTGCTTTTCAAGCAAGTGCATTGCCACTGGGCTACCGGTGCCCTAGCTACTGCTATGGAAATAGTATAGTTTATATTTTGAAAACATTATTATTTGGCATCATGTTTTATTCTTTGATAATAATTAGACTATATTGCTGCTTAGATTGAGGAGTACAGGAAACATTTCATTATTTCATTGTGCCTTTTTAAATATAATGATTTATTTTATAGTCAGGGCAGGCAATAAAAAGTAATTTAAGTTAAACATAATATCATCATATTTTATTAGTTAATTACTTTACAAGAAGTTTTCGTAAAAAACATCCACAGAAGTTATTATTTCAAAAGTACAAATAACTTCTAAAAGATCTTCATTTATCCCAACAATAATTTAAATATTATTGTTAATATATTAAGTATAATGAGTGGAACTGCAACAAAAAAAAATGTTTTTATAACATGTTAACAAAATTCAAAGTACATTAACAATTTTATTTTTGCTTAATGGAAAGTTATAATGTCATAAAGTATGTGAAGATAATAAATTATCTTTAAAACAATCTCAAGAATATTGTATTTGTAAGGTATATCGTTTCAAACAATAACTTACTTCTTGTCACTGTCCTTATTGACCTGACCAAATTTAAAATCTGATACTTTACTGAAGATTGATCTTGAAAACCTTGATTTTGATTATTAGCACCCCATCCCACTGTAAGAAATGGATTATTATACATAAATTAAGGACTTAATAAAGAGATTGTGTCTGGGTGTCAGTATAAGGTTATATATAATTACTTTTTTGCATAAATCTTTCTTCATGTAGAACACAAACAGCGTTTAGGCAGAGTAAGGAAGCTTCAAATAAATTCCATAAAGTCAACATTTTCGTCTTATTTTAAGTATTATGAAAATAGTTAAGGTTTTTAAATATAAATTTCGGTTTGTTTTGATCTTTGACAATAGTTGAATGATGACAATTGACAATTGACAAATGACAATTAACAAGTGAACCAGTGTTGCCAACACTTGACATTTTATCCTCCTATAAGATTATAAGAGTAAATTCAAAAACTCCTAAAACCCCCTAACTGATAATTTCAAAAATGTAGGTTCTTATCGAATACTAAAACGTTAAATTTTTTTTTTAATTTTAAATAATTACAAGTAGCGTAAAAAACTTATTTATGGTTATTATCATATTAGAAGTACAATTATTTATAACCATTTAATAATTTAATAATAATAATATTAATAATGCATCAATAATAACAATTGTAATGATAAAATATCACTGATCTCGAGAAAATATAAATTTATTCAAAATCCATATTTAATAGTATTTCCTCCATTATGACAGAATCTTTTTCAGCTTCCCTTTTATTTATAAAATCATACATTTTATAATTAAATTGTTTGATCATCTTTCCCCCTTAAAACCCCTAAACATTTTCTCCCCCTAAAAAAACCCCAGTGCATTTTTACCCCTAAATTTGGGGGGAAAACCCCTAAGTTGGCTACACTGAAGTGAACAAACTGTGATGTTGTGCAGTACTTGCTCGGATACTATACTTTGTCCATTTTGTTAATGGTTTTTTGACAGCTCACGCCCACGAAGTTTCGTATTTAATGGTTAGCCATTAAAGTTAAAATGTCATACTCATTAATATTGTACTTCATGGACGGGCAACTCCCCCTTATTGCTGTGCCACACATAACGATTACTACGATTGTGCCACAGATTACAAATAATCGATAGAAATCAATGCTAATATGTAAATAAGGTGTAATGTTATTTTAATGTTATTTAATAAGGAAGACAAAAAAATTTTAAGATTTAAACCAATAAATTAAAATATTAAAGTTAATAGTAAAATTTTACTTTCTACTTAGTATAAGGCATACAAATAAAATAACTAAAATAGTTTAATTCCTTTTATTAACATGATACGTCAGAATCATCATTTATATTAGATTTGTCCGATGAGGAGTCTTCAGTTATAATATTAATTATTAACTCTTGTGTGCATAAATTATCAAAATATGCAATGTCACGGCCCGAAACACATTATGATTCTCTTAGTTCTCTCCACCACACTTGATTTTTACGATAATATATTTATTTTCATATTAATAAATATAAAAATAAATATTATTTTATACTTAAAAAAATAAGAGAAATCGATTAATACGTCCTTTTGTCATCACTTTAGCTTGTCATTCGGCGAGCTGTCAAAAAACCATTAACAAAATGGACAAACTATAATAATAATATTGTACAATTATAATTTTTGTGATATATAAATGTATATTATGATAATTTATAAATGTAATCATTTACTAGAAGCTAAATAAATATGTCAGCTAAAATCATAATACTTTAACATAAAAAAATTATAAAACAAAGTCCTCCGTCGCGTCTGCCTGTCTGTCTGTTCACTATAAACTCAAAAGCTAGTACTGCACTGATTTTCATGATGTTTTTCATTGGATAGAGTGGTTCATGAGAAAGATTATCATATATAATTTATCAAGGTTTTAAAGACATTTACAAGCGAAACCCGTGGATTCGCTGGCGCTAAATCGCTAGTAAATAATATAAAAAACAACAGGTAAGAAAAATTATATAAGAGTCATACATATTTCGCTTTGTATTTATAATTGAAAGTTCTTTTCAATTATAAATGTGTGTTAACGAGTTTTCTCTTATATTGAAAAGTATGAATGAATTAAAATTGGTATCATAATATTAGTAAACAATAAACATATTATTCGCCTAAAGTGTATTATCAAAAAGAAAATTCTCTATTTCTCTCTCTGAATTGTATTCAATTTACTTATTCAAAACGAAGTTTAAGGCTACATATAAACGACATATTTGAGTAGAAATTAATTAATCATAAAAATGAAAATATGTTGTGTTATGTGACACGTTCCAAAATAATAAAAACAAACAGCCATGTTTTGTTTCACTCACACCTTATGACACTAAAATCTAAATGAGTAAACATAGATAACTCGGCTAACGGCTTTTATTTTAGCGTTAGCCTGGCTAGTGGCTTCTAAATTCTTTATCTTAGCCTGGCTTCCAGCTTTTATTCTTCCAAGGTGGACACCGAGTCATTCGTTTATATTATCTATATTCTAGGTGGAAATAATAATCTATGGCTTATATTTTGAATTTCAATTTGTTATATTTGACAAAAACTAAAATCATCTATGGACTATGACTAAAATACATGTAACTGTACATCAATGATTGCATATAAGTAAAATAATTTACAAATAACCCTATGAACAGTAAAGTGAAATTATTAAAAAAATAAACATCGGTAACAATGCACCATTCATTGATAAATATTTCCATATTTTAAGCCAACACATAATAAAATGGATGGTAAAGTTGAGAATATAGATGACAATAATCATAATCAATCCATTAACGATTGTAAATTGTTAGTAGAAGAAAAAAATAATGAAATTAATGACAACGCTTCTAATCAAGATGCTCCTATACCCGAAGCTCAAACAAGTAGCAAAATTGACCCCGAAGTTCCTATGAATGTGGATCCTAATTTATTTAAGATTAATAGAGTAGAGTTATATGCAGAAGACAAAGGGCCGAAATTGTACCCTGTTAGGGGTAATATTGTCACTCCATTACTAATTACAAAGAATCTGCCTCAAGCATTTAGGTTTATGCCAGTTTATGGAAAACCGAAAACTAAGAAGGATTTAGAACAATTTCAACGATCAAAAGTTAGAGAGTTTGTTGGATGTGATTTAAATGATGAAGAATTTAATAATCTTGTAGAATTTTGCAGGTATTTTTGAATTCTTGCTACATAATTTCAAGAAACAATGCTGCTATCTGTATAACATGAAAGTAACATTCATTAACAATTGATAAATGTTGAAACTATTGAACCTACTTTAACAATTTAGTAATTTATATTTATACTACATATAATACATTCAAATAACTTTGCAAACTTTTAGTATGTAAAGGTACATGTTAAAGTATATAATATGAAAATTTTCTTTTTAATTGTTTAATTTACAGTCCAAGTCATCTTAGAATGGGAACAGAGTTGACATTATCAACCAACTTCCCAACTCCAGGCCCATTACCAGTAAAGACTATAGATGATTTACAAAAGGATGGGATTGCAGAGAACCTCTGCATAGTCAAAAAATTAAAACTACGGTTGGAAAAAGACACTCATAATCATTATACTCGTCAACTGAAGTATCGAGGTGTGCGATGTTTTCCACCTATCTATGAGGTAGTAAAACTGATAGAGACATCATATTTAGTTTAATTTATACTAATATTATAAAGCTGAAGAGTTTGTTTGGTTGAACACTCAAATCACAGAAACTACTGGTCCGAATAGAAAAATTCTTTTTGTGTTGGATAGTCCATTTATCGAGGCAGACTATAGGCTATATTACATCACTATGACCAATAGGAGCAGAGCATCAGTGAAAAATGTTGCAAAAACGGGAAGGGCCGGCGTTAGTTTTGCAAGGTACAATACCGCGTGACTTCAGAAATAATTCGGTTTCCGGTCTTTAGAGCGCGTGCGAAGCCGCGGGAAATGCTAGTTATAAATATAGCTTTTACATCAATAAATTTTTAAGAAACATTAAATATAGGCAATATGAATGTATAAAACTTTTAATTTAAAACTTTTTTTTAGGATGACAATTATAAAATTGCTATCCCTCCATTGGAACCAGGCAAGGATTTGATATTCCATGTTCGAGTGTATCGTCCATTTTTTTGTAGTGGGAAAGAGAGAAATGTAAGTACTAATGAACATTTTTTTTGGTTTTTATAGTAAATTATGTTTGCTGGACTAATATAGTCCAATATGTTTGTTTTGCTTAAGAGATCTTTAGTGTTGTATTTAGATTGTTAATAAGAACAAAAATTAGTAATGTTGACATATAATATGCTTACAGAATACAAGACATTCAATATTAAGTCATGACATCATTCTTCTCGGAAGGCAGAAGTTGACAATGCTAAGAGATCGCATCATTTGTGCTAATGATGTAGGCACGAGAGTAGATGTATCTGAAAATCCAGATGCAGTTCCTCCTACATCTGCCAAGGTATGATAGAATGGGCTCAATGGTACATAATTGTCTCTATAAGTGATACTAAATAATAAGAAGTGAACTTGAGCTAATAAAAATATTTTTCTGTTAAAAAAGGGTCTTGCAACTAAAAGTTACATTACAAACTATATTACAATAACTATTTAAATTATATCTGGTTTGTTTAATAATGAATTTGAAGGACCATCTTGAGACTGGACTTTGAGAATGTTGCTTAATTGGACCACAAACCACAAATAACATTGTGGCAGGAAAAAATTAAAGTGTGTGTGTGTACAATGTTATGTACATCCTATAATAATTTTATTATGTAGTAGTCATTTTATATTATGAAAAATATGAACTTTCCTATTGGTATAAACATTTTGGACCAAAGGCAGATTTAAATAGGTGTAGTAATCATATCTATTGCCCTTTCAGGAAATATTCCCATCAGGCTTCTTATTTATAAACAATATATTCTATGTGGATGTCAGAAAAGGTTGCAAAGATAACTCTAAGCCTCTCCGTGAGTGGGCACTGAAGCGCAAGATAGGGGACTTCCCTCACAGAGACATGGAGCTTTCTTTAGACCAGCTACCCATTAAACTTGGACATCCCGAGGTAACCAACCAACCAAACAAGCCTTTAATAATTACCTAAAAAGCCTACCTTTTTTTCCTTATCATGTGTATTACGTAATTGATTTAAAATTCAGAATTAAAATAATGTGTATCTTTAATGAGGTAATAGCTAACTTATTGATATTTCTGCTATGTGAGAAGGAATGCAATGTCCCAACATATTATTATTATATTATTGTCACACACTAAACAAAGACTATAACTGACTGTACAATATCTATGATCTCTGGTCCAGGTGTACGTGCATCAGGGCAACTGCGAGCACCTGTTCACGTTCTCCGAGGTGCGGCTGCTGGGCGCGGCAGACCCGCTGCGCCAGTCGCTCTACCCCTACCACACTACCATCTCACAGAACCAAACCATTTACTGCACCACCTGCGCAGAGTTTGGTGCCAAGTGGATAGTCACAGGCTGCTCCAGAGTACCCTTCGACCCAGCCTTCTTCTGTGAAACGTGCCTTAAATTATATCTGTACAAAGACGGCAAAAAGATTGGTGACTTTAAAGCTTATTTGTACAGAGGGAATGAAATCAATGTGCTGAAACCGCCTGGATGAGAATAACTTTTTTTAAATATGAGCATAATTAGTTTTAAAATAAATTATTTTTTTATTTTTGTTTCGTTTTACTTGCTGTGCGATCCTGTTTAGCTCATATTTAAAGTCCATGAAGAGTGAAGACTCTGAATTTTTAGTGTGTAAAATTCTGTAGTGGGTGTGTAATGTGTGTGTGTACCTGTACTGTGTGGGTAATTGTGATAAATATTGGAAGCTAATTTAAAAAAAACGCATAATAATTTATGTACTAATTACATTGTTTAAATAATGAGATATTCTTAGACTAGTAAATGTTTAATTTCTAATTAGAATTTATGCGACACTAGGACTTACCCACGCTCTGATTGGGATCGTCCTTAGATATATTTTAACTTTCAGTAATGATTTCTAAGAAATAATTACAGACAGACAGATTTTCTAAAGTATAGATTCCGATTATTGTTAATATTGACTATTTTCATAAGATTTGGCAAAAAATATTAAATGTACTAATTCGACTCTGAATTTTATTATATGTATAATGTATATAATTACAGTATAGATAACAATTAATTTTTTCAACAATAAGTCGTAGGTTAATAAAAAGATATGGTTAAATTACGATATACATTTTTCTGACTAAATTTCCATAATTCCTAAAATGTACGTGTTGTAAAATGTTATGTAATGTAATTTAGGTATTTTAAAAATACCCGGCATTTTTCGGGGACAATAAATGTCAATGTTTGTTTACAAGTCACTTGTCAAGTGTCATTTTTGGCGGGAAAACTTATTTATCAAGAATGTAACAACATACATGATGTAAACTTAATTTATGTGAATATTAATATTTAAACTACAGAAATGATAGCTTTTAAAAATAAATATTGCATTGCGAATTGAATTTTTTACTTGGCATAAGCTTTACACGCCTATTGGAATCGTGCTGCAATTTTCTGTTAGGCATATTGCCTCTACTTTTATCAGGTAGGTATCTGCATACGCGATTGTTTTTTTTTTGTTTTAATATAGCAATGTATGGAATATGTATCATATTGTGCTTTATTAGGTTTACGCAAATATCATAAATGAACCTTTTCAGATTTTATCGCGGATTTATTTAGATTTTTGGTTCCCGACGTTTCGAAATTTTTACGGCAATCATGGTAACGGCAGAGAGTGCTTTATACTTGCCCATTTTTTAAGTAGGTACTAAAATGGAGATATCCTTAAGAAATAGACATATGCCATCGCGGACTTTTCTGTAGACTTATATAAGATACACAATTCCACCATGTACATCATTTTGTTATATCTCGAAAGGGTTAAGCGTTTTTGTTGAAAGCTCCCAGACGGTTTATTTTTTTCTGACATTTTAGCCAATTTTAGCCAATGTATACAAAACTAATTAAAATACTTGGCAAATTATAGTAAAACCTTCCTCGAGAACCACTCTAATACATTGGTAAAACCGATTGAAAATCGATGCAGTAGTTTTTTAATTATACCGTACACAGAGACAGACAAAGGCGGCGTAGGACTTTGTTTTATAATGAAAGTTATTATACCACTTTCATTGCTTACCATAGTAAATCTTTTAGTAAATATTTTTTTAGAAGTTTTAAAACTTTAACCGGTGACGCAGCACAAGGAACGAAAGCTTACACTGCAATTTTTTTCTTTGATGATTTGCTATTATTAGTAAGCAAACAAACACACAAACTCTTTACCTTTATTTTTTAATTTTTATACAATTTTATATTACATAGAAGACGTCAGCTTTGCTTAAAGTTAACAGTCACATCTGTAATTAAATTATTAGAAAAAAATTAAAAAACTAATTGTTATTATTTATACAGATCCAGATGATGTCATGACTAAGAATGGTATCGTGTATGCCGTATAAGTTAGTTATGTATCTCACATCAGCTGCTGATGTTTCAATCTAAATGTTCTCACGCCAACGCTTTTTGTTTAAAAATAGATGCTAGGGTAATTGTTTCAATTGTATAAAGAAATGTGCGGAAATTACTTTTTATAGGTACATAATATATTATGTACAAATTGTACATAATATCTGTATTTTCTAACAATCTAATGTGTTAATTTTAACCTTTTTTTGCTTGCTAGGATAGGTGCGTACCTACGTGCTTCTCAAGGAATAGGATTTTTTACTTATTTCTCAGAAATGAGGTATTTTCCCTCAGTAAAAAATATTCTTAGATATGTTGACCAGGGTAACCAGCAATCATCGTACCAATGTTCATAAATATCTGCCTAGTGATTTTCTCGATCGATTTTTATATTTATAATATGTATGTATTTAAACTTATATATGTGTAGTATATCAACCATCTAGTATCCATAACACAAGGCTCGTACCTTACGTGGAACTAGATAGTGCTGTGTGTAAATGTCCCAACATATTTATTTACTTATTTATTTATATAGACAAAAAATATTGGCTCCCCTACTTGAAACAATCCTGAACTATATTAAAACGGTCAAGGCAAGTAAAGCATTTTGTTAAATCGTTCCTTACTTATCTATTAATATGTGGCAGGTCGGTCGTTCCATCTTCATTAACAAGTGCAGCTTACAGATCTAGGACACTGCAGATTTGAGTCACTTACTTTATGCACTGATTTGTGTTCAGTGGACCCCACACATGCTAAAAATGTTATATTTTTTTTTAAAACTGCCCATTTATTGTATAACGTGAGAAAATATATAGAAATCGAATCAAACCAAATATTCTTTATTATCTTATGAGGTTTGAAACGAAACATTCGCTCATACGTATATATATACGTTTTATGTAGGTACTAGCCAGGCCGATATTGCTCTGTTTTTTTCATAATAAAACCACAAGTGCGCTACCATATTGGGTCCAGATTTAGTGACTAAATCGGCATATTGTGTGGCAGTTCGTAAGTCTGTTAATATTGTTAATATTAAACATTGCCTTTAGATTCTCGCACGTCTGTAAACATAACACACTTGTGACCTACATGTAGGTCAACTGAAAAGTAGACATTGTAAATTGTTTTGTAACCAATGTAGAAAATATTGTAAATACAAAAGTCATTCTTTCTCGCCTAAGCCACTGAAACCATTTGATTAATTTTAGTATTAAGATTGATGGGACTTACGACATGTCCATTGGCGTAAGTTATTTTTAGTTTTTGTCACAAAAATAACACTTGAAGTGTGAAAGTATGGGTAGAAAGTTTATATGGGGTACAAATCATGTATGTACATACTTAATTTTAATTAAGAACCAAAAAATCTTCATGCCCTTTTCCTTTGGTAATGTAATAAACAATGTTTTAGCGTTCTTTGCCGAGAAAATTAGAGATTAGACATAGAAACGAATTCAAAAATGGAAATCAGAAATATTATACCGCGTAAATATCTCGCGTCGGTCATGACAATCGACCTCTGTAGTTACTTACTTATTATTAATTTTGATAATCGTAGTCGACTTACCAGTCGGGACTAAACGGAAAGAGGTATTAAATTAAATAACAATACAGATATCTGAAGTCATATATTAAAGACTACTGTAAGTAATAAAATTTGCCAAAAAGCGGTGCTGACTTTTCATAAAAGAAAAACCATTGAGTTTAAGTGCGCCGTCGCACATATAGACCATTTCACCATCGTTTTGTTATTATTTATGCCTCCAGTAGTACTAACCACAGTTTCATCTTAAGTAACAATAAACCTTGATCTTGATCGCCGATCTCACCTGACATATTTATAGAGCTAATGAACTGGTGGGTGGTGCTTATGAATTGAAATACCCCTCAATTGGAATTACAGAATTAAGATAGCACGTCCAGGTGGTCTTCTTCCGCGGGGGTGGATTTCCTAGTGTCGTGTTATCCTATATGCCACTTCTCAAGGAAAATTGGAAGAATCGTAAGAATTTATAAGACACTAGCCTTTCCCGCGGCTCCGCTCGCGTTCTAAATGCTGAAAATCAAAAGAAATATTTTTCTCCCGTTTTTGGAACATTTTTCATTAATGCTGCGCTCCTATTGGTCGTAACGTGATGTAATATAGCCTATAGCCTTCCTCGATAAACGGACCATCCAACACAAAAAGATTTTTTCGGACCAGTAGTTCCTGAAATTAGCGCGTTCATGCAAGCAAACAAACAAACAAACTCTTCAGCTTTATAATATTAGTATAGATTGAGGAATCCACAATTTTTTGTTTGTTTTTTGGAACAGAAAAAAAGTGACTCACTCCAGACATTCTGTTAATATAAACGATATACTCATATACTGTTGTACGCTACAAAAATTTTAGTCTTCGTTGGATGGATTCACTCCTTTTTTTTACGTCCCGCGGTTAGGCACGGGCAGCTTTTCTACTCGAGGGGCATATTTTATATTTCTCTTTTCCCTACATTAAATATCTAGAATTTCGTCATAAATAAGAAAAAAATGATCTGCCACGGTTAGTACTTATACAGTAGTTCTATATAAAAATACTATCATTATCGCGAAGTGTGATCCTTTTTCTTTAGCTTATTTTTACCAAAAAATTATAGAAGGCGAAGACTGTAAACTTACGTAGATTTCATGTAATAATTGTTTGGCGAATATTTTCACGAGAGAGAGAACAATCTATTTGGGTCACATTCCTATAGTATAATTCTTTGTTATCAAATATTATCTTTGCAGGCATTCTGACAGAAAGCCTTCGCTGATAAGAATAGGAATTTCAGTCTATTATAGGATCTATGTATTATATTGAATTAAGTGTATGTAACAATATAAGACGCATATTATGTATTCTAGAAGATAGCTCAGGAATCTCGATCTTATTACGAACAAATATTATGTAGTTAGAAAACCTTGTGTTTAAAAATATTTTTTACATAATTTAGTAACCCATTATTCTCTAAGTTAGTCAGTTTATTTTATTGCGAGGGTTTAGGAGGTTAAAGACTGCAGGTAGATTTGTGTAAGATATCTAAAGTTGATAATGGGAACCTAGCAAGTTTTCGAAAGAAACGTGAATTGTGAAGTTCAGCAATCCGAGTTGGCCGACGTGTCCACGCATAGTCCACTATTTTATTTATTTTTATTTTATTTATTTAATATTTAATACATGTATGACAGAAACAACATAACGATAATAACTGCATTAGTATAAAACTGTGTCGCAGTTATTACCACCCACCTCGCAAGCTATGGCCTGATCCTCCTCGTATTGAAGGGATCAAGCCTAACATTACGACGTTAAAAAGGACTGAATACAATATAAAATCAAATTTACGTATTATAAATGAATTTGTTTCAGTTCTTCAGCCCTAATCTCAGTTACAATTTTATAACACGTGGAGATGAATATAATTATTATAAGTGACTCTGTTAAATAACTACTGGAATGATATCACCGCACATGTTCTGCGATTATTGTGTCAATATTACCTCACTGCCAAGTATTTGAACACCAGTCCCGCTGCCGCTACTCGTTATTTTTTATGGGTAAAAACAGTTTATAATGGTGACAGATGCTTCATGCGTATTTTTAGTCTTATTGTATAAAATGTATTGCATAATGGTATAATATATTAACTGATATAATATATTAACACCTATAAAAATAAAATTACCTTAACAAACGATTGCAATAACAATACGTAATAAATAGATTACCTAAAATAATGTTAAAAGTAAGTAAAATCTACCAAGCCATCGCACCGGAACAAACAAGCAAACAAACACAGTTAGTGTTATAAATAAGCGCTCCTCGATTAACCTTATTCGACATACCTGAACTACTCTACTTACATTTTTAGGTTAAAAAGTGTTTACGTCGAATATCATTTACTTGATCAAAAATAAACGTATCTAATCCGTTGCTGAGAAATAAACTAATAAATCTTCTTAAAGCAAATTGCCACTGATTCTTATACCATAAATAATAAGTTTAAATTAGAACTACAATTTTACTTCTGCCTTTGGTTTATTCAATTGATGTTGAGCTAGATAAATTAGCTTTCTCGTCAACGTGTCGTGGAGGGAGAGATGAGTAGCGTCTGGCAATCCAGCCGGGCGTGAAGCCAAGAAACGCGCAGGAGGGACCTGCTTTGGTGGGGAATGGGGTGTGTTATGCGGGTTGCTCCAGGTATTTCTCTGATATTAGAGAGTTGAGTGACTGTGGAGCATCCCTATTGGATTTGTGGTCTGCTTCGATAGAACTGGACCAGTCCTGCGGCGCTTTATTAAGACGGTAGATGGGTTCTTGAGTTTTCGTGAGTAATACTGCTTAAAGGTGAGCCTTACACGATCACCTGTTTCCCAAGTTTAAAAAAAAGACATGCCGTCGACATGTCATGGACGAGTTTCGATCCTACGACATGCCATTAGGACATGGGATTAAAAAAAATAAAAAAATCAAACTTATCTTGTAGCCTACTACAGGTTAACCTACTAGAACGTGTTCAGAAGAAAAGCAAGCTTTATCTTAGGTATAAATAAATCTTAATAACATATTATTCTAGTGTATTTGTGATAACAATTTTAATCATCTTTGTAGAATCTTAAAAGGATCGCAACTCGCAAGTGATTGATAAGACAATACAAAAACAGTATACAATGGGAGAGCGGAGATAAAAGCAATTTATTTGCTCAATTAACGGGAATCTATGAACTGATTGCGTAAGTGGATGATATTCATTACGTAACCGCTATTTTAGTAATCTTTATAGATACAATGTATGCTATTAATTCTTGTATTAAATAAAACATAAATGAATTACAGTTACAGACAGTTTGGTACAAAACCACTAAATGTTTTGTTGCTAAACTTCCAAACCAAGTAGATAGGTTTATATAACTCTCTCCACATCGCAAGTGTTTAAAGTGCGGACATCATAATGTTTTTATAATTATATAATAAATATAATTTAATCAAGTTCACAGTTTCTTAGTATTCTTCTATATATGGTAAGTAGGTTAAATTTCGAAATGTTTTTTTACACCACCATTTTACAATTAATTCTAACCAAAGTTTTACATAAAAAAATCTTTAAACTCTTCTTCTTTTTATGATTACACTCTACTTGCTACTGCTACATTCACTTTATTTCATTAACATCCTCAGAAGAAAATATGAAACGCTTGCGAAAACACTTAACACTATAATCCTTAAGTAGGTAGGTACCTATTATTTACTCGATTTTATATATTGGTAATGAATAATATACTTTAATATTCTTTTATAGATATAGTATATAGTATAATATAAAATTATACAATTTGATAGATTTAATGGCTATCAGTAGTTGAGTTCACATTTGAATTATAAAAGAAATATTTCACCGAGAACTTAATTGAGCATCGCTACGATCGTAGCACTTAATATCCTTCTGCTTTTATTTTCTATCAGGATTGAGAGAAATAATGTAAGAAATATTGTTGTTCTTTCTATATGTAGAGAGGTGTACTCGTTGATTGCGTATTAAATAACAATGTAGGTACTTATCAATGACATTGTAAACTAATAAGCTGAATAGAGTTATGAAGTCATAAGTTAAGTGGTACTTATATACATAGTAAATACGGAAAGCAAAAGCTTTTTCTCAGAACAAGTTTTAATAATGAGAACTTTCAAGATAAATAAAACATTTCAAGAAGATATTTTTTGCACATTTTACAGAATTTTTGAGGTGATATTTACCGTTATCATCTATTAAGAAGTTTTTAATGTGTATAAACTTTAATCAAAATTAATTACATCACAATTGGGTCACGTTGCAGCTAAGGAGGCTGCAAACATAGATTAGATATGGCTCGCAAACATCTCGCGATAATGTTGGTGCGGACAGCGATAACTGAAAATAATTACGCTATTTCGAAACTAAAGTTTTGTCAAGTATTTCATTATATAAGAATAATTAAATGACATCCAACTTTTGGCGTTACTCTCGGATCTAAAAAAATATCCTTTTGTGATCTTAAGATTTTTTTGCTAACATTTTTAATATTATCATTTCAAAAAGTAAGTGAGAAGCATTTTTTTTTAAAACAAACTTTTCAAACCAGATTATTTTATAACCTAGCAAGGAGTACAGAACTTCACTCACTCGATTGTAACTACATTGTACAATTTATTAAATAAAAAAATATTAAATAAAACCAGTTATAAGTAAATGTATAGAGTTTTTGAGATAGGCATAGTTGATGGTATTTAATAAAGTTCATCGTTCGCCATTACTCGCGAATTTTTAACACGTAGTAACAAAGTATCTGTTATCACACATTCTCGAATTAATCTAGCGGTGATAAGCATTTTTCTTATACGTAATTAGAACGTTACCTCTATTCTTATGGCTGTTGTTCCTCGCATTCCATCATTGTACTGCTAGATTCATAGATTCATCATATCGGAACTTAAAAATAAATTATGTAGAGACAAGCTTTATATATAATAGATTGTTGAAATACTTTTCAATAATATAAATAAACTTTAAAGTAAAATTTATACATTTAAAGATGTCACTGTACGATAACAAAGTAAGTAGTTAACGTTGGCGTTAGAAGTAATTTCGCCATCAATTCTCATATTTACACGGTAGTCTTTTGATGTTATGTATACTTTACAACGAGAATATTATAAAGTTTTATATTTAATATGTACAATACGTGATATTTTTTTTAAATAATGTTAAAAAACAAAACTGTTTTTTTTATTAGTTGTTAAGCTTTCGATTTTTTTAAGTTTGCAATCTTACCTTTCTATACTTAAATAATTCCTATATCTATCGATTACAGACCGACAATGTGACTTGGACTTCATATGGCTGTACTATGTACCTACATAAATTTGTATGTACATAGGTGTTAGATAAGTACGTACTAATCATAAAAATATAATTTTTTTTGGAATTCTCCTGATATTTTTTCTCTCTGTTTGTTAAAACTCTTGCGTAATGACAAATGAAGGAACAACATACTTTGTGTTTCGTAATTTTGTAATAATAAGTAGGTATATCTACGAAGTAAAGCTATGGTGATTGTATACTCATATAATCAGCTTACAATGGGCTTCTTTCTAACCCGGAAAATGACATGACTTTTGAGGGATAAGAAATATTTGTACATGTAATTGTTGCATAGAATTTATTTTTAGGTTTAAGTATAACACTACGTGTTGAATCACCGAAATCCATATTTTAGTAATAAAAAATAAATTGATATTTTTCAGGAATAAATTCTTAATAGCAAACGAATTCGAATGGAGCAAGGGTGTTTTACTATTCTGAAATAATATACGACGATATAAAAAAAAATTGAAAACGGAAGTTCACAGCTAGCATCCCAGTGGACATAAATCATATAAGTAAGTGGCTTCATAATGTAAGTGTTTAAACCTTTGCATAATCATCTTTCTCGTAGATTTTTCAGATATTAGATAAAAAAAGTATTTTTGACTAGAATCAATATGTTTTCGGTTTAAGGCTGGTCGCACACACTAATAAGGAAACCGGAAACCGTGCTTGTGCGGTCAGCCTTAATGATTTAATTATAATATTGGTTTGTTACGCCCCTCGCGTCGTACTTCAATTAAAAGTAAGTATATATCATATTGCACTAGGATAGAGCAAGAGCTTGACTTTCAACTAATTAGTTCAGTTTTTACCAATGTCGCGTACATTAGAGAATAAGAATTCTTTACATAGCCCTTAATGTATTAATATTTGGCTCTCATTCACTATTTCGCTAGTCCTGGACAACTTCCTCGTGGTCCTTCGAACCTTGAAACAAAAATGTATCATCACATCACTATTAATATTTTACGTTATTAAATCTGTATAAATTATCAATTTAAGGGTATAAGAAATTTTCTGACAAAATAATTTAATATTTAGGTATACTATGAAATATTTCGACATTGATAATGATAGTATAAATAAACGTAGGTAATATAGCGACACCTGTTAGAGTGTCCGTGAGACAGATGGTCAATATTAAGTATGTGGAACATTATATAGTAATACATAGTGTAAAGTAATGTTCTTACCTAATATTCATCACTGTATTTACTCGTAGTCATATTATGATCATAGTATTATTGGTTGCCAATCTCTTAAACTGTTTGCATTATAGTCCAGTCATAATTTTAATAATGTGTATAAAAAGATTTCAGAAGAGTCAAATCACGCGGCATTTTTACATTTGTTAAAAGTCAAAACTCCTTATTAAGACAACTAGCGACTCGCCCTCGCTTCGCTCGGGTTCTTCCCTAGATTTAGCACAGGCAAAGCCGCGGGATCCGCTAGTTATGAATATAAACCTTTCTCTTGAATCACTCTATCTATTTAAAAAAACCGCATCAATATCCGTTGCGTAGTTTTAAAGATTTAAGCGTACATAGGAATATAGGGACAGAAAAAGCGACTGTTTTATACTATGTAGTGATGTATGCAATATTCGAAATGAGAAATACTCGTACAAGTTTGTAGAACATAATAAACTGTATAAATAGGCGATCTTCGTGCATTGTATGTTATAATTTTTACACTTTATTAATAGTCACCGCAATACCCCAAAGAAGATCTATTTATAAGATATGAATTCCTTAAAATCTATTCATAGCTGACCTCTACATAGCAAAAGTAATAAGTCTTATGGTTCCCGAGATTTCGTGGCGAGTGACTATATAGGTGGGAATTCTTCGATTATCATCGAAATTTTTAACATTTTATCGGACGTTTTTAAAATTTTCTTACATACAAAACTTTTTCCTGACAATTCTGAAGATAAAAAAAAGCCCACTTGGTCCAGCCGTTCTCCACTACCGTGAGTAGATTCTTAGCTGAATGTAAAAAACCATAGTCCGATTAATATACTCTTTTGAAATCCATGAAAACAAAAGAATCAAGAGAAAATGCTTATCTTTTGTTTTTATTAGCGGGATAAATGTTCATAAAAGTAAAACAGCAATAAAAAAATGAAAGAATGTTGGAATTCAAAAAATAGATAGCCATAAACCATCTAGGAAAAATTTCGCATCGAATGGTGGTAGTTTCATGTCGATACGATCAGTGGTTTAAGCGTGATTGAGCCTCAAACGAAGACCATTTTCATTATATATATATAGATTATTAGAATACTAAACTTGAATTCATTGTTCGATTCGTTCTACCAAATGCGAGCTTTATTAGTGTGTCTAGGCCGTGACACTCCACCGCAGCTGTAAATCAATGAACTAATATGGTTAACTGTATCTTTATATTGAGATGAATGCTCTATAAAACAAGCTATTTATTAAAATTTAGCAAATCGTAACAAAAGCTTAATTTGTGAACAAGGTTTCTCTTTCTCTTTCTGATACTGGTAGTAGACACCATGACGTTCAGCAAGAAATTGTGATAATTTTTACGCTGAATAAAATATTTTGATTTGATTTGAATGTCACCAATCTCTCTACACAATATGTATGTCTGTAGAAAAACCGATTCAGTAATAGCACATGTTTAATTTACTCTGCCTTTAATTTGTTTTTACTACCTTTTCTATGTTTCTCTTTCTTAATAACAATTAAGATTGACTTTGAATAATAAAAAAAACTTAATTTATTAAAATGAAATATTTAGGTTTTTTTTCTAATTTTTAAACATATTCCTAAAAGAGTCCTTGAATACAGCCTGTCCTGCCAGTGGTAGCCACGTCTATAACGCTTTATAACTAGATAATACCTGTCTACACTTTATAGCCTATTCTTAAGTTAAGAACGCCAAAAACACACTTTGTTAACAAAACAATGGTAAAGTGACGCATGCGCTTCCATTACACACGCCTGAAGAATTCATCGAAGGTCGTTTCAGGGTTATACTGAATTTAATTGTACCATACGATCTATCGATTAAGTATCACTACATAGTATAAAACAAAGTCGCTTGCCGCTGTCTGTCTGTCCCTATGTATGCTTAGATCTTTAAAACTACGAAACGGATTTTGATGCGGTTTTTGAAGTGAAACTTCTTTAGAATCGATGTGATTTCAAACTCGATGAAACGAAAAAATAAGTTCATAGTAACCAGGCGCTCAGAGACGGGGAAGAGTTAGCCTTATTTTAAATTCAAGTTTTACTTCTGACATGTGTACTTTGTACACACGCACTTTTTTAATATATAGAGTGATTCAAAAGGAAGCTTTATACGTATAACTAGCGGAACCCGCGGCTTCGCTTCGCTTAATCTAGGGACGAACCGGAGCGAAAAGAGGGTTAGTCGCTAGTTATTAACAAAATGATGTCTAGTATAAATATTATATAAAAATCCATAATATAAGCCTCATATAAGCCACCAAGGAACTAAATGGTGCTATGCTAATTTTCAAATATATTTATTTATTTAAATTTTTAATTTTTGATAATTTTCCGAAGTAGGTATTTTATAAAAGGATCTAACACCTCTAACATTATTAGAATAAGAAAAATTATTTATTTTGCAACTAAATTACAATATGCTGGTAAGTTTAAGTATTTCAGTAGAGCTTCTACTCTCTAATACACTTTTTCTTTCACTTCATTTTATATTAACTCTTTAAAAAAGTAAGACTACATGGCTGACTTTTGCTATTTTTTCTAGTTCGATGGCTCGAAAAGGTAACATCACCCAACTGTGGCTTAGTTAATTAATCGACATTTAATTAATGTTTACACGATTTGTTACAAATTTTTACTTATTTTCTACCTTTTTCCTATTAATTTACTCTTATTGAACAAAACGATTTTATTTGAACGTGTGGTCACTCTAAATCGAGATGTAAGTTCCGTAATTAGTGGTTGCCCACGCCACAGGACAGTTAAACTTGTTTCTGTTGGAAAACTGTTACAATTTACAAAGTACATACGCAAGCTTTAGCTAAGCTTTAATCTATAATGCATACATCTATACAGAAAAGAAAAAAATAATTGTACATTTGTAATATCAAATTTACCGTGTTCTAAATTAATTCATACGAAATTGTATACGGCACTTATAAGAAAAACACATTTTTAAACATTTTTGTCTGCCTGTCACCTTTGTTCATACAAAATTTCCAAATGCTGGATTTTTGACTTGATTTCTACCGACATATAACTGATATTATAAGAAGTAATTTAGACTACTTTTACTTTAAAAAAAAAACTTAGAGCTCTGAAAAAAAATAATAGTACATAGAGTCGCTAGCTACCTATAATTACTTTCATAGGCTCCAAGACGTAGGTACATCAAATTTAAACGTACGTTTATATCAATACAATTAAGTTAAAATTTTAGTTTACAAAGTAATTAAATATGGGAAATTAAAAATTTTGTAAGAATAGTACTTAGTGTCTTGTGTTTGCCTCATCATTAATCATAAAACAGCAAAGTGCTATATTAAAATAATACTTCGCCCTTGGCTTTAATGTAGTCTTTACCTACAACATTACTTAACACAATTTTGACATTGTAAAGCTTAAATCTTCCTCACTTTTCCTTTCACTTTCAACTATGAATTATATTGAATTTATGTTTATACTTTAAAAAATCTAGATTTTTGGAATATATTATTTATATTATTCAATTAATTCACAACTAGGTCAACGGAAAGTAGCCTATAAATTTTTTTGAGAGTGTCGACACATACGTTTTTTGCGGTATAATCGGCCGTAACTTTTATTTACGTTAAGTTTATAATAATTTTTTTACAGATTCAAGTCTTTAATTTCAACTCGATAGCCCATGCGTTGATAAAATTAAGATATTTGACAGGCAGACAGATAAACATACAGACAGACATGCAATAAAGTCATCTTATAAGGATTCGTTTGTTCCTTTTGAGTAAGTAAATCAATATTGTAGAGACCCAACACAAAATTACAAAGAATTATGCTCTTTTTACATCGAAGCAGCCAAGGGATGCTCTCGACTAATGATTCCGATATAAGATTGTATATAATAATAAAAAAGTGCTTATTACACTTAATGAGACAAGCGACCGGCCGCGGAGTACTTTTTACTGAACGCTCTACATGAAGCTTAATAGGAAATTGTTGTATTAATACTTTTCTTAGATCCCAAGTATTTTATATATATTACATATCATATTTCATTGACATATAGGGAATGCATATGCAATACATAGATGTAAATATTAAACAAATAGGGCAATAAACTCTTCTAAAAGTAAATAATCCAATGTTTCAGCTTATTGAAGTATCCATTCTCATATAATTTTAGATAGATATTGATACAAAAAGAAGCGCCCACTTGATCGGAGTAATAAACAAACATTAGGTAAAGAGCACTAATAACGTAACGGAAGCGTAGATCTAAGTGGTAGAGCAGGGCTCACCAACTATTTGCTTCAAAGAGTTTTTTACACTTCTCTAAGGACGTAATATATCAAAATTTTCTAAATTGTGTGTCGCATTAAATTTGTGATTTAATTTAAATGGTTTCATGGGAATAACTTAAGAACTCAGTCATATAACTTAAATATTGGTGTTCTTATTTAACAGTATTTATATATTAATTTTAATATTAAAAGTGTCCCTTTAAAAAAAATGTGTTATATAGAGTTGAACTAGTTTCATCCTGGATCAGGAAGCATCTCCGGGCCCTGCTTTGTTCAGCTCTGGATAGAGCATACGTGCGCGTGCGCATCGTGCGCCCATTGATAAAGCTCGCGATTTCAGTCAGTTGGCAGTGCGCCGCCGTCGGGGACGCACGTGTCGCGCTCGTTTACACCAGTGGTATGGTAATTGTGATAAAATATTAAAGGATAATAAATTAGCGGACCCCGGGCGCTCGACCGCCCATTATAGCTACGAATAGGTAGGTTACGTAATGTTTAAAAATTTTATTCTACTATTTTTATTTATATATTATTTCTCAAATATTTTTTGACATTTTATTATTTATTGATTTGTGTGGATGCTGCAATCACAGTGGCTCGTAATTAAGGATGTGTTTGTTATTGTTACACTCGCTTCTGTTTTATATCGTAAAGTTCTTTTAATATTCGTACTCTGTTTACGATTTCATAGACTTGTGTAAATATTCCTGCTTTCGATGTTGTAATAGAAGTAGCAACTGCTAATGAGAGTTAGATTAATATTATGAAAATCTAAAAACTTACATAGAGTTTATAGATTCGTTCAATCATATCTCGTTTTAACTTTATAAAAATATAAAAAGCTCTTACTTGTATCAAAAGTATATAGCAATATCATTTAAGTTAGGTTATCGTTTCATAGCTAAGTTTTAGAACTTAATGTTTTATTTCATTATAAATTAATATTATTTTATTGTTATTTTATACTACCTAGGGAGATAAATATTATTCTATAATAATTGATTAAAAAATTATTGAGTGGTTCAAAGCCAGGTGGTATGTATTATTTTTACAGAATCGCGACCCCTCGAGGAGGCTCGAAAACATTGGGTCGCGCGAAAGCGAATAAATTAATTTAATAGAGGTTGTGTTAAACTCTCACCAGCCCCTTTGTTCCGTGCCTTTTGTCAGCAATCTTTATTCGACGCCAAATGGCTTATTTTTTAATGTTTACTTTGTTCTAAATTAGTTTCATTTAAATATAGGGCCAGGGCATAAACATTTGAGCAGCAAAGTTTTGAGAAATTTTAGACAGTCTCATATTGAGTGAACTTTTACATATGAAAAATTTAAATATTTTTTTTAAAAATATTTTCTTTCTTAGATTTATCGTAATATTTACCTTCTGACGAATGGAATTTTTGATTTCTTATTACGTTAACGCAAGATAATTAGCTGCTACAAAAATAATTTTTATCTAAGCTTAAAGCTCTACATTTAGCTTTAGCTAAGTAGGGTTTTAAGTAAGATAGATTAAAATCAATAAATAATATTGAACTTTCGCTTCTTGTTAATAATTTTATATTAATAACTGTATTTGCTATCTATGATACAAAAATTTGCAGCTACATCCTCAGTAATAGGGCCAGGGTTGCTGTTATCGGTGTAGGAACAGTGATTTGCGCAATCGTATCGCGTCCGTTACTAAATTCAGCTGTGGGAACTTCATATAATACTGGACCTTTGTTTTATGTCATCTATGCTCCATTTGTCGCGCAGTAGCCCTTTTCAGCGACTCGCAATATACATTTTTTACAAAGTAACGCAGAGTATGTTCGGAGAGCTTTAAGAGTAGAGCGTTTAAGGAAGCTCTACAAACGCAAAATGAAATTACACTAAAAAATTCATTTAAGATTATTATGTACTGTATGTTTGGGTTTTTTAATTTTAAAAGCAGTGCTTAGATAAATTTTAAAAGTTTATTGGTGTGAGGAGTGTAAAATATAAGAATATGATATTGTGTTACAGCATCTAATTTTGTATTCCTGATCAATAAAAACAATTAATTAAAACATTTCTTATGCTTATAAACTCTCCGGCATGCACCTGGTACTTTTTGTAATAACAAGATGTACTCGTAAGTACCTCTAGTATGCAATTTTATCGACAGTTGTCTAATCTTTAATGATGGGGTAAACATACTCCCTTTAGTATAGCTCCTATAAAAAATTAAGATAGATTGCAAATAATAAAAATATTTATTAGAATTTATTGAAAATGCAAAACGTCTTTGCCAAAGAGGATTTAGTTTAAATTAATATTTAGTGATCTTGATGTAGTGATGCCGAAAAACCATTTCAAACAGGAAAACAATAAATTTTTAGAGCGAAGTGGATAGGCTTTAAATAAATCCATTGGAAAATAGGTGGTATTGAACCAATTTATCTTATAAATTAATAAAAGGGTACTGCGTTTTATAAAAGAATATTAAACGACCATGAAAAAACTGATATATTATAATAAACTCTAAGTAAAATTTTTACATGAAATATTTTTTTGGAAAATAGGCATTATCATTCGATACAGAAGCCGAATCTATTATTAAGTTTGTGTGTTTGTCTGTGACCACATAACTAGTATACCAGTGAACATCGTTTGATAAAATTTGATATGATAATAATTGGTTATACAACAACACATAGGATTCTTTTTACTCCGGTAAAATGTCCCTTAGAAATCTAGGTACTAACCGATGAAACCTAGGGAACGCTAATCACTAGTTAATTTAACGAGCAAAATGTTGTATTCCATTCAGATCTTACATATTATAATGTTCATCGTCATAAATATTGTATGAGAAATAAAATAGTGATAAAATATTTATGTACATGTTATTTGTGTTTAACGATTTCTATGACTTTATAGCTGTTATGACTATTTTAAACATTATGTATGTGCTTGTAGCTTTAGATGTATGTAACTTAATTTATTTCCTAATCTTTGTGATAAAAAGCTTTGAATTAAACGATTAAATTAAAGCGTTAAATTCTACTGTTGACATTGTAAGATAAAAAAAATTGCTTAATTAAAGTGAAGTGCTAATATATTATAGTTCGAACGAATACCAAGCTTACATATTCTTTCCTGAAGGAATTATGTGAACATTTCTATACATATTATAAAATAGTAACTTAACAAAATCGAAGTGCGCGTTCACAAAAATGTACCGAACTGTTTTTGCCAAAAAATGTGCTATAACTCATTAGGCGGGTCAACATTTTGATTACCTTTTATTACTTTCATTCCCACGGGACAACAATAACTAATATTGTTATAACTTAATAACTATTCATATCTATATGCAAAGGGACCAACGGACGCACCCGAGGGAAGTGACTAGTTGTATATACTAGTTGTATATATGTCATATGTATATGACATTCAAATTTAGGAACAAAAACCTATAATTGAATTATTTTGTACATACTCTGTATGGTTTCCATTTCATGTAGTCGAGGGAGTTGGGTTAGAACGTTTATTGTATAATATGACTATCACAAAACGTAATTATTCATTTATAATATCTTTTTCCATTATCTAGTCTAATTTTTATAATTATTTATGTACTTGTATATCTGTTTCCTGTATTAGTTGGTTCATTATCGCGGTGAATCATGGTTGCTCCGTGTCAAAGCTCACAAAGCTCTACTTAATTAAGTTTATTACTCATAAAACTTTTCTAAGACCTAAGTTATGACTATCACATACTTAATCTTGTATTTGAGTATTTGTAAATACTTTTATGAGATTACAAATCGACAGTAGAGTCGAAGTCAATATAGCAAATAAACTTTTACATACATATTCTTGTAAAATCTGTTTTATACTAAAAAATCATTTAGAAAATTACATGAAAGTTTGATTAATGAAACAAGATAGACGTTACAATTGCAGGTACTCTGCTCACTCTGAAATATATTAAGATATTTCAATTATTATTTATATAAAACTTGCCTATCGCCAGTTAAATAAATATGTTGGAACATTATTACACACAGTGCTATCTAGTTCCGTGGTAAGCTACGAGGCTTGTGTTACGGATACCAGATAGTTGATATACTACATATTATATAAGCTTAAAAACATACATATAATAAATATAAACACCCATGACTGGAGTACAAACATTCGTGCTCAACAAATTAATGCCAACAGCGGGACTCGAGCCCGCGACCGCTGGCGCAGCAAGTAGAGTCACTACAAACTGCACCAGACGTGTCTTTCTCAGCCTACATCTGACATTAATAGTCCTGTTGTCATTGGCCTGCTTGCTATGAGTTAATTTGTCATTGTATTCGAAATTTTACTGACTATCCTACAATAGAGCCTCATAATATAAGTGCCGATTTAAACACTCAACACATTATTGTAGAGTGCATATCGCTTTGAATGGGTGACAAGAAATAGAATGAATAAAATGAGTTATTACTTTGCATTGTCATTTTGCTTATATTGTTATAAAACATCATTTTCTTATGTAATGTACTATGTTTTTTGTACATATCTAATGATAATGTTAATACTGGTTACATATTTATAATTCATAGTATACCCACCCGTATCTGATGGAATTCCAACTATTTTTATTGTTCTTAAGTTCGTAAGATTAATGAATGTGATACGGAACAAGTGTTATCTTTGTGCGATTCTAGTTTTAAAATTTTCGCCGCAAACCTTCGTATGAATATAATTTTATCAATCTTCTAAGTTTCTGATTCCTCTATACATTGAAAATCAGACCAAGGCTGTGTGGCGATCATTATTAGTCTATTTAGGTCGGTTAAATATCCATTAAAAGATTCATCTACAAAATGGTGTTGGGATAAGCTAACAATTCTATGAACATTATGTCTAATGACAGGTGAAGTACTTAGGTCGAAGTCGTACTCGTAGTTCACTCACAGACTTACAAATTTAAATTTAAATAATGTAAAAATGACGATTCAAAAGAGCTTGTAAAAGTCTATTTGAATAAAGAATATTTTGATTTGATTGGATTTGAAAATTTTCTGTTAGTCGCTTTTTGAACTTGCTTTATTATAGCTTGCTAGCAATCTATGTTAACCTGTAGAAATATGGATGGCGATATTTAGACAGGTAATACTTTAAGTATATCTAACATACTATGGATGTATAGATGGATGGATGAATATCGATGTTAAAATACATAGTAATATGTAGTCTAATTATAGGTCAAGCGATCAAAGTCTAGGCGTCTTATTATTAATCAGCTTATTAGGCATACATAAGTTGAGGTGAACGTACTTTCTTTTATAATAAGTCTTTATTTACATTTAGGTTTAGGTAAAATTATGATTCATAAATAAGATTGTATTTCAAATTTTGAATTAAAGAATTGTAGTGGCAATATTGTCTCTGAAAAGGTGCAAATTATTGTATTTTGTACAGAAGTTTTCTCGACGAGACACTTACCTATAGCTTTACAACCTATATTCAAGTAAGAATCATTTTTAGGGTTCCGTACCTCAAAAGGTAAAAACGGAACCCTTATAGGATCACTTTGTTGTCCGTCTGTCTGTCTGTCTGTCTGTCTGTCTGTCAAGACCTTTTTTCTCAGGAACGCGTGGAGGTATCAAGCTGAAATTCATATCAAATACTCAAGTCTATGGTCTCTTGGAGCTGTGAAAAAATCAAACTTCTAAGTCAACGCGATCAAAAGATACTCCCGTTTATGCCGCAAATTTTCGACACTCGCAAGGGAATCAAAACCTACAGGGTACTTCCCGTGAACTCAGAATCTTGAAATTTGGTACGAAGCAACGTCTTATAACACAGATAAAGGAAAATTGCGAAAAGCATAAATTTTTAGTTACATCATATAATAAAAATATTTTTAATAATTTTAAACTTATTACCCCTTTACTCATACACCGTTCCGTACAGGTTTGTACGGAACCCTCGGTGCGCTAGTCTGACTCGCACTTGGCCGAATTTTTTTTAAAACTGCACAAATTGACTGACACGTTTTTCTTCTTAAAACTGGTGTCCTCAAAACTATATCATGCTTAACTCAACTATCTTAAAGGAAGTTTTTCCTACTACAAATTTGCCCTAATAAACTGTACATTATCAGTGGTAGCCCAGTGGTAACGCGCTCGCTTGGGAAACCGAGTGGAGCGGGTTCAAATACCGGGCAACGCACCGGTGTGTTAAAACCCACACGTTCGGGAGAACTCAGAATGTTTTCGAAAGATATTTGTAGTCCGTCTACCTGCTTTTAGCCAGCGTGGTGGACTATGGCCTGATAGGGGGATCAAGTATCGTATTGAAGATAGGCTCGTGCCCATCAGTGAGAGGTTAAAAGGGGTTGAAAGCATCTCTACATATTATGTCTAATTCAACACATATGAAGATGGATACGTAACAATGTTTAAACGTTTATTGAACATTGCTAGCATAGTTTCGTCTCGGCACATAACGTACAAGCCCGAGCGCTTCCGCGTCCTCTCATCAAAAGCCCTCTGTAACGCACAATCCTCATTATGATACGCGATACTTCGCATTTGATTTAATTTTACACGCGAATTAAATTAATAGAATAGTGAAATGCCTTTTGTATTATGTATTGAATAGATTATTGTCTTTATTTACTTAGCAGGTATTTTATAGATATTTCACTGGTTAATTGTAAAAAGTCAACGTAAGTTTTAAAATATTCTGAAATATTATATTAATAAGTCCTTAAGTGTTAAAATAAAATATAAATCAATTGTAATTAATAACTCAAGCCGTTGTAAAACTATTAATGTATAAGTGAGTCTAGCGCTTGAGGTATGACAACTATTTTCGTTCATTGCGGAATTTTCAAATGAACTGACACCATATTTTTTCCTAGACACGCATTCTCTATTTTATTCAATGGAGGTGTAATACTATCCACGTGTATGCAAATGTGGCGTAACAGTGTAATCTATATTCCAACAAGTCATCAAATTAAGCCGGCAACAGTCGTTTTTATGTACAATCGATGGTTTTAGACGTGACATAAGCTTAGCATGGCTTGACCACTACTCACGATGCGATCACTTGTCCGATCCTGGCTGTAATAAAACAGAAGGAAAAAAATTATTTTTATTTTTTATTTTCGAACTTCACGGGGTGAACTTTTCACGAAATTTTTAATAAGATTTCAAGTTTTAAATGTTTAACTAACATTAATGTGTACTATATTTGATCCGAAGCATTACTGGAAATAAGATCCAGCTTCTACGTGCGAGGCTTTAATAATGAAATAATAAGAGAATATATAGATTGACATATGCATATAAATAATAAAATTATAATCTAGCGATGCCCCTGTCTCATACGTACCTACATTTTAACGGCTCGTCGTACGTCTTAGAAATGAGATATTTTCCGACTGCAAATACTATCTTATATGTTGACCCGGATAACCAATTATCATCATAACAAATTTCATTCAAATAATATGTCAAATGTCAATGTATGTATGTATGTACGTATGTACGTATATATTTATGTATATATGTATGTATATATATGTATGTATGTATGTAGCAATAACAATAACAATTTAAATAAGATTTTCCACAATATATTAAATTTAGAGATTCAACTCTGTTAGAATTTTATTATATGTATAGATTACATGGAACTTTGCATTTGTACAGTAAAATAATACATTATGACAATGTTGATTACCCTCAGTGAGGTCCCCGCCTTATATTCGGTCACATTAGACACTCGTCATAGCCGAAACCTTACAACAAAACCAGAGCAATGTATTAGTCGGTATGTATTCCAAATTCGTTTTAATGTGAGGCACGTTTTGTGTTCCGGCTGTAACGCTTGCTTCTGTAAGTAACTTTACATTGAAATCATTTCCTTTTTACAAAAGTTCTATTTTTATGTAAATACTGTGCTTTAGAATTAAATATCAACAAATGGTTAAATAATAATTACAAAAAATTTAATTGATTGTGGTATAAATCTTATGTTTCTTAGAATATCTTATCATCGGTGAAGTAACAATAACTAAAAATAAAAAATATGATAAAGACTTCTCGTAACTAAATAGAGTACGCCAATTTTGGTAGTTGTCAAGGTTAACGTAAATCTTGCTAGTTTTAATAAGCATTGTGGTTATTCTTAATTACTACATTACAGTTTATTGCTATTATTTACGCTATAGTATTTTATTGTACCTTTTCTCTCTTTTATAAGCGACTATCATGCGGCATACCTACCTTCGTTACTGTCGGTAATTCAACAGTCATATTATAAATTTATTATATATATAATGATTTCATAGTAGTAGTTTTAGAAATAAGATGCTTGATGTTGTTTTTAGGTAATATCGTATTACGAGAACATAGACCTTTGATAAAAAGTACTCGTATGTATTTGTCACGTTTAGTGATTCTTAAATTACGGCATGATAACCTGAGAACTTTTCTTACATTTTTGTTACTTATTTTTAAGTCGTAATGGAGACGCTTAACACTATTAAGAAAAAAATTATGACAACCTTATATAACCTTATATTATATATAACTTTTCTATGCTTCGCTACAGTTGAGTAATAAAATAACAATTTTATGTAGATATTAAATTAAATTCTAGTAATTTAGGGTCTGACTGGTCTGACCATGGCACAATTTAACAATGGACCTAGCGTTTGATAAAATATGTATATCAATTTTAGTCATTTACCCATTAGGTTAAATTGATAACCTATTTTAACCAATCTAGGTTTACTGATGCAAATAAAATTTATATTGAGTAATTATAATTAAAGGTCTGAATGCAATTGTTTTTTTATCATTTCACAAATAAGCCTAGTGAAATATTGGTATCCAGACACTATTACTATTATAAGTTGGTATTTTTTGTGGCAAAACTGAAGTCAATGATCTTAAAAGTTAACAAAACCGTCTCAAAAACGATTAGATTTTGCGTTATATTATTCGGAAGCTCTTACTTCGGCTACATAGAGGATCTATGTCGCTCTACATTTTGTTTACGGTTGATGCATTCATTTTGTAACATGATATTTTATGTGATTTATACTTTGAATAGAGTATATTATTTTGTTAATTACAAATCTTAGGATTAGATATTACTTGGTACTAAACACGTTATATTATAAACTGGGGACTTAGATTTTTTTCTTTAATCGAAATTTATATTAGTTCAAGTTCTCAATTTTCTTCAAATTTACGTAACTGACCCGAGGCCTGCTTTAGATGAACAAGTGTTTTGTAACCTAATAACATGAGAATCGGGGTCGTCGTACGTGCGTTTGTTTACTTTCTTGGCTGAAGATGTTAATCTATCATCTTGATTGATGATTATATGATACTTTAAGTTTATTTTACTGCTTAATGAGGTCGCCTCGTATCAATAGCTTTGGGACTTTGGCATTTTGTGATAGAACATAACAACAGTTTAAAAATAAACTTAATTAGGTTGAGAAAAACAAGGTGACGTTATGTGTTTTAAAAAAATCCAATATTCTTGTTGAATTATTTTGTTTCATTTAAAATAGCCGTTGTAAGAAAACAAGTCATAGCGTATATTTTACGTAACTGTATATTACGTATATAATTGAAAAAAATTACATAATTATCAACAACTTAAAGCTCTACGCAGCTTTATCCGTCAGATAAAGCTTATAAGCCCATGTAAGCTTATTTAGAGTCGCTTGTACAGTTACTTGTAGTATGTTTTTTAAGCTGGTTAGTTTTACAAAGATCAACAGATAATTGAATCATCAATCATTTATCAAACGTCATTCGGTGGCGCCGCACCGTCTGCGCTAAGGTTCGATGACTTTACGACGTCTTCCATGGTGCCGGTTTTTACTTTTTGAAGCTTATTTTTAAAGTTTTATTTTTATAATTAAATATTAGTGAACTCTCTACTGGAAATTAATTATCGTTCAATTCTTCTTTTAGTTCCATCACTAATGAGGACTGTGATTCTGCTGTTTTTTCCAGTCTGATCGATTCAGTAATGCCTGAAGTACTACTTAGAAGAGTCTGTTCTCTTCCTTTCTCTGGCGCGTTTACCGTCAATTTGGCATAAGATTATCAGTTTTTCTAGACTATACTTGATTGTTCATATCAAGTTAATATGTCAGAAATGGCGATAGACTACTCTATAATTTAGCCAATACAGAATTACTGGTGATATTTTTCCTACGCCAGCTCTACATTTGAACGCTTCGATCTTTTAACTACGGCGGCTCTTAATGTACCAAATTTTACCTTACTAATTGAACTTTTTGGCTCTACTTACTTGTATTTATTGTGTTACTACTATTGTTAGTACATTTACATAATAGTCATTATATACATTATATATCTTTTCAATAAATAAAACTCTACTTCAACTATAACTTCTTCATAATATACTGGTGGATTAAACAAATCGAAACCTAGATTACCGCAATACCGCCCCAATTAGTAACATTCCGGGAGATCATCAGATGTGACCTCTTTTGTAAGTTAAACAGTTCGTGCACTGCTATTTACTATTTAGTAGGAATCAAGAATTTTAAAAATAAGTAATTCTTGAAATAGAATAGTATTTCTTACATACCCAAACTCAAACGAATCTATCCCGCGGTAGTAGAAAACTATATATTTTTTCGGGATAAGTCGCAAATAAAATCAAAATAAAATTTATTCAAATAGACTTTTATAGTCTATTTTTGTTTTATAGTTTAAATTTTATCCAGATCCGTTCAGCCGTTCTTGTGTGAGAGACCAACAAAAATATCCATCCGTTCATCTCACAATCTTTTACAACTTAGGAATATCGTAGCAATGACTATCTTTATAGTTAGTTAAAATATAACAATTTACTTACTAGAAGAATTCCTTTAAAGTCCAAGTCAATAAATCGTAGAGAACATTTAATGTAGAAATTAACATAAATGATACACCGGCGTGTACAAAGAACGTAATTAATAACTGTGGAGCGAGTTAATTAATCGTGCGTGAGGATACACATATGAGCCATTGCATTTGGTGTAACTTATTAAGGGGAATAGTCCTTTCAATTAAGTATTTATATTTTAATTAAAAATGAAAAATTTACGTCTGGTATGTATGGTTTAAAATAATTTTGCTTCACGATCTTGGTTTTTCCAAACATATTTATAGTATTGTTTAATTAGCTGTAGTTTGTTATGTTTTCAGCTTGAATTGTGTTAGTTCTTCTTGTTTTTGTAAGATATTAAATTATTTCTTTTATTAAAAACAACCTATTATTTAAGAAGTCACAAAAATAATATTATATTATTAAAAAGAAATTTTTAAACTTGTAGTGATGTAAATTTTAAAATATTAATGATTGCGATGCCTTAAAATAGTATATTAATAATACAGATATAAAAAATAAGATCGGAATCCAGTTATAGGGAAGTATATGGTAATGGCGGCGATGTTTTGTTTGTTTGTTTGTGTGTATAACTGATGCGCGGGCGCAGCGTGCGTTAATAATCGGCCAATTGGGGACGATCGATTGTTAGCCCAGTGCTTGGGTCGAGGGCTGAGCGGTTAGCGGGTTCAAATACGATTCAAAATATTCTTATATGTATAATAAAAAAATATCACATACTAGGTATTTTAGATAAATTTATTTATAATACCATATATTATTGTTTTACTTTATCACCTTGTTTTTATTAATAACTAAATGTCTTTTCTAAGTTCTACATTCTTTTACTACATTTCGTTATGGGTAAACAACATACCATATAATAAAAAAAATAACGTACATTCACAATTTATGGAAAATTTTTAAATTTGTTTATATGATTTGTTAACAATAACAATTTTTGTATAATAATATAATAAGTACTTATATTAGGTTATTATACAAAAAAAACAAAGTACATATAATAAGTAAATGTACATCGCTATGCATCGAGAATTGTGCGTTCACGTCTAGATATTGATCTAAGGCGCCGACGCATCCTGCACGCGTCTTGTAATAACGGCACGCACTGTGGACGCACTGCGATCATCTCTTTGACTATTGAACTAACAAAACGACAACTTCACTTATTAAACCCATTTAAAGTAACAAACAATTTTCAAACTCACTTTAATTAAAAACCCAGCATCATGTACGATAATTACAATTAAAATGCAGAACACACATTTCTTAATTATAAATGAAATTATCTTTTCGGACTTTGTCTCGGATTTATTTAGATTTTTGGTTCCGGACGTTTCGAATGCTTTACAATACAATGCATGCAATCATGATCACGGGAGAGACTAAGGTATTTGACGTGTCAGGGGTTTAAATACTTGTTACAGAGAGTGCCTACCCACAATTTACAAAAAATCCAAAATGCACCAAAGTATAAGGTACTTTACTTTTGTACGTAAACTATAAATTTTAATTCTAAATATTTAAAAAAAAAAAAGATTCCTTCATCTAAATTGTAGTATAAGAAAATATATCACATGTTTAATAAATAAACAATATTATTTATGTTTTTGTTTTCCAAATATAGCATTGATATGTAAAAATGAAACCTATTACATTTCAAAGTGATATATTAAAATATTCATTCAACGAACGAAGTTTGTAAGCCCGCACTAGCAGATACAGATCTAAAGCGCCGACGCACTCTGCATGCGCCGTGTAATAGCAACTCGCAGCGTTGACGCGTTGCAATGATCGGACAGGAATTATAATGCGGCATACTCTAAAGCTATTTGTATAAACTAACAATTTTATAGTTCGCTTGTAAGATAGAAAAAAAAAATTGCTAGGACTTAGGTATCTTTCTCTCACTTGGGCTTCCCCGCAGTGTGTCATAACTGAAGTCTATGTGTTAATCCAGACTATAATCGAAGTATATTGAGTTATTTAAATCCGTCCATTCGTCCGTTGGACACCTGAACTTAGGAACGTAAAACCTTATAGCAAATTTATTTATTGTAAAATGTATAAAAATCTTTAATACTAGAGACTTACACTCACTTCGCTCGGCTTCATCCCTATAGTTACTTTAGTTTCCTGAAGTAAAAAGTATACTTTATGTTGACTCGGATAACCAACTCTTTTTACCAACTTTCTTGAAAATCTGTTATTATTGAAATTTATGGTTTTAGCGATAATAATAACTATTTGAATAAGATTTTCCAAGAAGGATTGATTGTAAATACTAGACTCAATTAGAATTTTATTATATGTTTCTAATTAATCGACTATTAAATTGTGACGTACATAATTAATATGAAGTATAAAATGCGGTAAACGAGAACAAACAGCCGCATGCTTAAGTAACAACACTCGTAACACTGACCTATGAGATAATATTAATGCACTATTTATCACTATGTTTTTATAACCCCGATATATAGGCCAGTTCAGCTGCAAGCTGATTCTACTAATTATGAAAAGTCAATTCGTTAAGAAAAGTTATGCAGGGAACGCTATTGAATATACCCAAGAGTAGGTTAAATAAATGAAATAAATGAAATGTGAAAAAAATAAAAAATCATGCAGACAAACGTAGAGTTTTTTAAGAAGATCTTCTTATGCACGTATCTAGGGACGCACCCGAGTGAAGCTAGTATATGGCACTAGTCTTAGTTATTTACAATACATTGGTTACTTTTAATTAATGAAAGATACGATTTTACCCTAAAACGTTACGGTTTTCGGACGATTTAATACTCCAGAAAATAACTAATATACTAATACTAGAAATACGTATTCCTTCATTATTTAAATAACTTTTAAATTGCTTGTTCATTTTATTTCTCACTAAATTTCTAGATTATTGACAGTGTTGCTTCAGGAATTAAGATTTCTTCCAAATCATTCAATCTACCCACACGAATGCACTTCCTAGCACACGTCGGTACGCACAGTTCATCTGAACCATATTTAGATTAAAGAATATAGTGCTATACATAACTTTACTAATTTTATTTTTATTTTGTCCTAATTCTATTTATATTGATGTAACATCAAAATATTATTGTTATTCTTCCATGTTGTTAGAGGAAAGTTCATTTAACACTATTCATTTTGAAAAGGATTCTCGTGTATTTATTTATTTAGTGCGTAGTCCCGTTGTCGAACAATTGGGATGACCAAGCTTTTATTGAATACCTAGTTGATTTGGTATAGGGTTTAAAAATCAGATAAAGTAATAATTTACACGATGTAAAGACTGATTTATCTTATTTTTTATCTTTTCGTATCTAAACATCTTAAATTACTTAAGTTTGATCGTTTTTATAATTATTTCTATATGAAGAACATTATCTAAATGTATATATTACAAACAGACATTTTTTCGTTAGCCTACACATTACGGCATGGCCAAGGTCAGTTACTAATCCTAGCGGCACAGTCGTTAGTAGTAAGGAATATTTTGGTGGGCGATCGTGAGTCAGCCCGTCACCCTGCGATACTTACACATGTTAAATTCATTGTTCATATGAACATACTATGGGACGTATGAAATCTTTCTATAAATAGGTATATATCTTAAACTTTATTTGGAAAAACGAAGTCACATCAATATAAGATTTTCAAACTTTTAGGCTTTCATATATTTATTTAGATCACTGTGATGATTTAGATCTCAGCAATCTCAGAAACTTAAGTTTATTATCAAATCGAATTATTTTATTCAGCATAAAAATTGTTACAATTTCTGACCTGAATAGAACTGGCGAAAGAAACTCAGAAGGAGTCGGGACTAATATTTTTTTTTATCTTAATTTCTTTTTTCAATTTTATATTTTAGTTACATCTATATTTTTAATTAAAAAAACTAAAAATCAAAGTTAAACAATGACAATAATATAGTGCAATAGTGCGGGTCGTCGTACCGCGTTATCATTTCGGCACGGATTCCTTGGCCCCCGCACCGCCGCGCCCCCGCACCCCCTCGCCCCCGCGCCCTCGCTATCTCTACTGTCAGCTACAGATGCTTTGATACTCTGATGCTGCATTCCTACTTCTGAATATGATTGCAATCACCAAATTTTATAAACAGTTTTTGCGAATTATTTATAACCATTATATATGCAAAAAATCGCTGATTGTTTAAATAAAAACAAAGCAAGAAACAGAGAAAAAAATAGATATTCTTTCGCTTGTAACCTAAAATAGATTTTTTTGTCTCACATCTTTTCAATGTTAAATAATTCATACTACCAAGAACGTTTTCGCTAACCGCTCGCCACGCCTGGAATTGGGGGATAAAAACTTAACTTCTCTACAGGGAGCAGTTTATCCTTGATTTTGTAGAGTTTAACAAATGTAGGCACACTTGCCGTCCTGTAGAAAGAAATCTCTATTAAATAATAAATATATTTTTAACTATCTGTGAGATAACGTAAGCAATTTATTATTAATGTAATTAAATGTCACATAAATATGTTAGAAAAATAGTTTATCTTATTATGTTAGAGCTATTATATTTCCCTCTGTTTTGCTAGTCTATACATATATATAAATAAAATTGAAGTGTCTGTTTTTTACTTTAAATTAATAGCTATTTACTAAATGTATATATAATAGTATATAATAGTATACAGTAGCTTCCGAAATCCAGGATATAATGTACGAGTACATACAAGCATGTCTCATATTCGTAACTGTACCTTTGGAAATTATAAAAAAAATATATTTTTGTATTATTAAGAGTTAACATGTTAAGGTAAAATAAAATAATATACTTAATTCAATTCAAAGTATAACCAGTATAACATATACCGCACAAGAGTGATTCATAAGGCTTTTGTGTTTTTAATGTGCGAATCCCTACAAAAGATAAGAAATAATTAGAGTATATCTATTATTTGTTTGAGATTCTCGTTGTTTTTTATGGTATTTTCCATAACTTTCAGTGAGTAATTTGAACATTTTAAATAACAACATTTAATTAAGGCAGTTACACCTACTTTACAAGCGACGCGACGCGGACGTAGGGAACGTCTCTAGGTGCTTAACTAAAACTAGCTGTAACTAATCTTAATTGGCCGCTAGTGTTTCTTCACTCAAATTTTCTTTATTCATTTAAATTAATAATAGTAGTTCGATAGTATTTGTTAATAACCAAAACCAACGGATCTATTGATAGAGTCTCTCCCATTTTCATGATTGCTATATGACGACTCGTATGGCTCAGTTGTAAGCTTCCTTCGTAGCTTACCACGGAACTAGTTGCTGTTTTCATAATGTTCCAACATATTTATTTATTTGAAAATATAGTTTCACTTCTAGTTTATTTTATATATGTTGGGACATATTTTACACACAGCACTATCTAGTTCCATGGTAAGGTAAGAGCCTTGTGTTACGGATACCAGATGGTTGATACACTACACATATAAGTTTAAATACATACATATTATAAATATAAACATCCATGACTGGAGTACAAACATTTGTGTTAAATGAATGCCCCCAGCGGGACTCGAACCCGCGACCGCATGGCGCAGCAAGTAGGGTCACTACAAACTGCGCCACACGTGTCGTCAACAATAACTTAAAGTTAACAATTAATATAATTAATGTATGTATGTAATGTTGCAGAGTAATGTTGTTGTCGGCATGAGACTGTTGCTCGTGACGCTGGCGCTGGTGGCGGGCGCGGCGGCGGCGGACCCGCGCCCGCGCTCGCCGCGGCACTGGGCGCGCGGCGCCAGGACGCTCGCCGACAGGGCTGCCACGCAGTTTGTTGGGTAACAACACTATTTTAAATAAGGTTTTCTTGTAAAAAATTAAAGTAGTACAGTTCTTGAGGCATAAGCTCAGCTTTGCATTTGTGTGAGTGATAGCTAATAGCCAATAGCCGCGCATCAAAAACCAGTTAAAACAGATTTAAACCAATCTCGCAAAATTTATCCGTATCGTCGTGCCCATCCGTACACTGCACTCACACAAATGCAAAGCTGAGCTTATGCCTCGAGAACTGTAGTGCCATGCTTGCTACCTTCGGGTAGCAGCCGAATGGCCCGGCACGTCCCGTATAGTACCACTCTCTCACAGAAGACCGGCGTGAAGTGGCAGCTATACTGTCGTGTTTCGTCCGGTAAGTGAGAGTCCGGGAGGCCCACTCCCCATCCCTCCTGCCACCTCCTGCCACCACCTGCCTCCCTCCTCCCTCCCTCCCTTTCCTGAAAGGCCGGCAATGCACCTGCAAGCCTGGCTTGCAGATGTCCATGGGCGAAGATGATCACTTCCCATCAGGTGAGCCTCCTGCCCGTTTGCCCCCTTTTTTACCATAAAAAAAAATACTAACTGTGTTGTCTTTTGTTGTAGGTTTAGTAAGGATTTACTTCCCTTATACGTTTGTAATTTAAATAGACTTATTGACTCTATGTCACCGACCAATCTCCTTCGCGTCTTCTCCATTCTACGTGACATTGGCGAAGTAATCTGTGCTCAACTGGCACGCTTTGAATTGAATTAAGAACACTATTTGCCACTTCACTTTCAGTAATGCACTTGTATTTTCTTGACTTGATTTTGTTATAGCGTTTAAAATTTTGAATATACTAGAAATATTATCAACCGAGATGTAGGTAGTTAGAAAACTTGAAGGATAAGTTATAAATAAGCTACATTTATCACTAAATCTATTATTATATGTAAAAATCTCTAAACCGGCTGGACCGATTAGAATAATTCTTTTTTTATTTCGTTGAAGGTATGTTAGCGGTGGATGGTTATTTTCTATGGGAATCACAAACAGATAAATCGTACCTACGGTCAAACCCCGATTCGCTGGAGGTTAATAAATCAAATCTTTTGTATATTTGTGGGAATCGTCGCAAATATCTGTAAAGGGATCACTTGATTCAAAGAAACGTGAGTCACGTTCACTGAGTGAGAGAATGCAGCGGCGCAGGCGCAGCTAATCGCGGGTGCATCGATCTTGCACCAGCACGTGGACGGCCAGTGAATATTTACATGGCTTAGGGCTGCCATTATCTATTCAATAGACCACATTTAATTTAGACCCTGTTCTTATTGTAACAACGATCTATTCTATTTTTATTCGTGTGAGTAAAATAATATAATTATACATAATATCATTTCTCGTTAAGCCGCACTAAACGGCAGACTTAGTATTTTAAAATTATTGGAAAATTTTTAAATTCTACGATATTAGTGGAACCATTGGTGGATGGTTGGTGGTTATTGGTTTTGCTTTACATTGTATTTTTAACCGACTTCAAAAAAAATTCAAAAAAGGAGGAGGTTATATGTTCCGTTGTATGTATTTTTTTTTTTTTTTTTTTTTTATGTATGTTCACCGATTGCTCCGCCGTCTGTGGGCCGATTTCAAAAATTTTTCTTTTGATTGGTAGGGTATAGTTCCGAGGTGGTCCCATTGTCACCAAGTCAGGATCTGATGATGGGATCCCAGGGAAATCGAAGGCAACTCTCAAAATTTACAGGCACCTATTATGTTTTTGATATATTTTCTAAACCCGATAAAGCTTTTACGTATGAAAATCATCATCTCATGTGGATGAGCTGATGATGGAAGGTAAAATTCCTCAACAGTTGTTTTTTATGTGTTTTCACCGATTTCTCCGTGAATTGTGGGCCGATTTTAAAAATTTCTTTTTTGTTCGGTAGGGTATACATTCAAGATGTTCTCATTGTCACCAAGTCAGCATCTGATGATGGGATCCTAGAGAAATCGAGGGCAACCCTTAAATTTTATCGGCACTGATTACCTTTTTCATATATTTTCTAAAGCTGTTCAAGAATTTGTGATGATGTAAGGTATATATCCTCAACGGTTAGGAGTTGAAAGAAAATTCTTTTAATATTATACGTACTTATGAACTGATAGTCGTACTCCTTTAGGATATTAGGTGGATTGATAAAAGAAGGTAAATCTTATTAACGTCTACGAGTTACGTGGAAAAATAGACGTGGACAAATCTCGATTGACTATTGTCGTTCATTTCATAACTTCGCTGACTTATTGGAGCAGTAGTTTAGTTAGCCTTCCAATATTTTATTTAAACATAATAATTTCCACAAAAAAATTTAAAATAAATTATTTTTTAACAAAAATGAAAACCGACTTCAAAACGCTACAAATCGAAACTAAAAAGAAAAAAAAATAATTTTAATTACTTAGTTATTGTTGGAGTCGGTGCCAGCCAAAGCAAAATAATCCTAATACAATCTCCTTGGCTGGCACCGACTCCAACAATAACTAAGTAATTAAAATTATTTTTTTTTCTTTTTAGTTTCGATTTGTAGCGTTTTGAAGTCGGTTTTCATTTTTGTTAATAGATGAAAGAAGTTGCCAAGTTTACCTTATCTTTCATCAATAATGCGTAATGGCTATTGTATTTGCGTATAACTACTACTTACATTTAAACTTTAATGTTGTGTACTTTGCGTACTTAGTATACAAATAGGCACAGTACAAATATTTTCAATGTACAGCGATTATGTTAGGATTTTGCTTTTAATTGCAATTTTTGTGAGAGAAGACGATTTAAAGATTTCTGAATTTTCAACTTTATTTCGCTTTTTGACCGAAACAATAATTATAATGTTAAAATTTTACAATTTATAGTATATAAAACTTATACAATTTACACAAAAAATATTTATAGCATTGCACTTTCGTATGTGGATAAAGCAGAGTAAAGACAGTGGTAGTTTTCCTTATTCTCATTACATATTGAGTACTTTAGGGTAAAGATTTATGACATCCAACGTGGCAATATTGTTATAAATCACTAAATTTTGACAAAATTTTCATTTACTTACAAAAACAATGATCTTATCACAATTTGGCAAAATTACCTTCAACTCACAAAACCCTTTTTGTCAAATGAAAACGATACTGCAAAAGGAAAGGACGAGGCTCTCAATTAACCCTTTGTGCGTCGCTGTAACACGGCCTTGGCTAAATAATTTGTCCCACTGAACCTGTTCCGGCCTTTAGCTTCGCTCCCGAAATTGTAAGCGTGAAAATTTACAAGCGTGACCGCCCACGAGCGGTGTTATCTTTCCGTATAGGATTCGGCTCTAACCTTTGACGATAGTGATATTAGGTTCAAGACCTACTTGTTTTATCTAAACAATTACTATATTGTTTCTATTCTTATTTATTTTTAATTTCTGAATTAAGTCCGTAGAAATGTTATAACATTTAGCGATAGATATACGAATATATTTCTTTGTTATTTTAATGTGGAATGAAGAGCTTTACTTATATAATTTAAATATTTCTTTACGCAGATTGATAAGTAGGCTAGTATTTAGTAGATAGACGAAAACGTTCCTTTCATCCTATGGAAAAGCGGATCCTACGAGTGTATGATCAATGTATGTACTCGTACATCCGTTTCTGGTTAGTGTTAGAGTTTCATTTGACCTACATTCTGAGTATCTTTTAAAAACCATATCGAATTCATTATATATGCATTAATTTGGACAGCTGATGACACAAGGTTACTGGTACATCTGCCACTTGTGGCTGCTATTCTTTTGATATGCCTACTCTATTAAAATTTCAGCAATCAGTAGCAAATTGAATAGAATATTAATTTATTTAAATGATTTATTATATTAGCCATTATTCGGAAATAATTTCTTTATCGCCGTATCGATTACTTTATTATTTTTACAGCATTGCGTAATGAAACATGATCGTATCGTGAACTTGTTTGTTTTACTTTAAATATAGGTAGATATATTATTTTCTTAAATAATAATTACTGTTTATAGTATTATGATGATTAACTGGAAAATGAATGACGCGTAAAGAGTGTTTAAATAACGTGATTTCCAATATATGGCTTTTCCATTGCTTTATATTTTTTAAATTTGCGCGAATTATGGTCACTTTCGAATGTAAAAATTTGAAAAGATAGTTTTATTTATGTACCATAATGTGATTTCATCCATACCAGTGCTATGTATATGTTAAGGTATCATTTGAAATGCTGTCTGTCACATTGGAACTGATTTGACTCAAACTTTGCAAGGACGGCATTGAAACGGACTCACCTTTTATTCCCTCTCGCACATAAGTATAAGAAGACTGGTAAAAATAGTCATTAATTTACAGAAATGCTATAGATATGGTTCGATTAGAGACTGGGTTATTAGGGCAATATCACATAATAGTGGGAATAAGGGTGGTTGTAGTTAGTGTAGGTGGTAGTTGTGTTTTATACGAAATACTTTTTTAATTATTTGTTTTAAAATATTTAATATATACCTGAATAAAATATTTAATTTATAAAAAATAATGTTTTCAAAACATCAAATGTTTCTCGCTCTCGTAGAGCTTCAGCGAGCCTCGATGATTGTAAGAAAGTTAATTTATTTTTAATTATATATGTATAGTGTACTATATAATATCAACTTCCCATCTCTTCCAGTCCTCATGTGTGTCGGAGTCGCAACAGCACGCATTGCTGTCCCGGTTGGACCTCAAGACCGAATTCATTATTATGTGTAGTTCGTAAGTATTCATGCATTTCTGTTTATTGAAGTGGATCTATTCAGTAATTTAGTAGTATAGTAATAATTTGTAACTTTTAATTTAGGCTCTAAAGCAAGATTAATGTTAGAATTTCCGTTTAGGCGAATAATGGATATTCGTTGATCGATGTTGTCTTTTATATTTTATCTCAAGCGACAGAGTAATATTCATATTTTTTTTGTTTTTATATCTCTAAAAAGCAACTCTTGAGTTTCTTGCCGGTTCTTCTTAGCAGAACAACTTTCCGAGCCGGTGGTAGCTTACTCACAGACTTACATACTGATATTTAATTTTAATAATGTTAAAATGACAATTCAAAAGAGCTTGCAAAAGTCTATCTGAATAAAGAATATTTTGATTTGATTTGAAAAATATAAAATTCTTTTGATTTAAACCTAATGGAGCACATGTGTAGTGTTGGATATATAATTCGGTAGGTATATTAGGCCAGTAAATAAAGCATTTAACCTCGCACTAAATTTCCGATCCAATTTTATTTATTTTTTAAGTTTAAGGGTCACTTACTGACCATAAAAACACAAAATGCTGACAGATCCAGGTGGAGCTTCGAACGCAATCTTGAAGAAAAGTTTTTGGTCTATATCTCAGAAACTATGCACTTTAGAGCAAAAGTTATTGAAACCATTATTGTAGAAATTAAAATTTTGCATCTTTTATTTCCTCTAAACTTTCATGTAAAACTTACCGTTTACAACCGAGGTTGACCAAAAAAACGGCTTTATTTACTGTACTATATTGTCATTGTTAACACTAGCAGTATTGAAAAATGCCTTAATTTATATTAGATATATTGTTTTACGCTTATACATATTTCACCGCTGCTTTTACGTAACTTAACTCCCCTCCCCAGCGATCTGCCGGCCGGACTGCGGCGCGGGCGCGGGCGCGTGCGTGGCGCCCAACATGTGCCGCTGCCCCGGCGGCGTGGAAGCACCCTCGTGCGGTGCCACCGGACTCTACCCCTACCCTGGTCACTACTTTTTTTTTAATTCATTTTCAAAGCCTTTATTTAAACAATATGCCAGCCCTATCATACCTTAATCTAAATAGTTACTTAAATCTTATTCTAACAAAGTTATATACTATGTTAGCTTCCTCAGAAGTAGGAATGGACAAAATGGTGTCACTACTTATATATAATTTTGTTCTTAACAAGGATTCATCTACAATATAATATTATAAAGAGGAAAGATTTGATTGTTTGTTTGCATTGAATAGGCTCCGAAACTACTAGACCGATTTTAAAAATTCTTTTACTATTAGAATCCTACATTATCCCTGATGAACATAGGCTATAATTAATACTAGCGGAACCCGCGGCTTCGGTCGCGCTAAATCTAATGTACGTAAACTTGCATAATTATAATTTATAATACTTATTATACGACACGTTTGGCTTAGTTGGCAACGAACCTACTTTCTGCGCCAGCGATCGCGGTTTCTAAAAAGATGACGCTGTTGTAAAAATGTTGGAACATATTTATTTACTATTATTTATTTATAATAAGTACAATATCAATGACTTTTTCTCTATTCATAGAGTTTAGACTTCCATTGTACATACTTTCTTAATTTTTATTAAGCTTTAAATAGCTGCATTTTTAATATTTGGATATATTATTTAACACGATTAACTTATGCAAATTATCATAAAGCCAAATTATGTTTAACAATATAATGTTATGTTTTACAAGTTAGTACGATGTTACAGCACGACCGCGCGGCGGTTGCCGACGCATCTGCATGAACGGCGGAACCTGCACCAATGGTACCTGCGCCTGCGCGCCCGGCTGGAGCGGCGAGTTCTGCACTGAACGTAAGCTTATTTATCTTAATAAAATAATAAATAAATAATACTCAATTTCTTTTTTAAGTATATAATTTATTGGAAAAATATAAGCAGTGGTTCAAAATCGGGTCTCGGGCCTCTGATATTTTCATGTGGGCATCATTTTTAACATGATTATCTCTTGTCCTACGGTGAAAGATACGTGAGGAAACCTGCATATCTGAGAGATCCTAGCAAGTTTTCTAAAGACAAGTGAAGTCCGCCAATCCACACTTGGCTAGCTTGGTGGACTATGGCCTGATCTTCGTTTGAAGGGAAGATTACCCAGCAGTGGGACGTAAAAAAGAGCTGAATAAAATAATTGATTGGTAATCCCTGTCGTTGCAGCGATCTGCCGCGAGCCGTGCCTGCACGGCGGGCGCTGCATCGCGCCGGACCGCTGCGTGTGCTTCCACGGACTGTCGGGCACGCGCTGCGAGATCGACCGCCGCACCGGTGCGTGTACTCATCCCCATTACTTTAGCTAATGCTATCTTTAGGAACACACCGACGAGTTCTCTTGTTTGTCACGACTCGTCCACGCTTAGGTGTGGTCGAGTCGTATACGACTCCTTCAGAGTCTCCCTAAGCCAATTCAACAAGTACTTCATCCGATAGTTTGTAAGCCGTTGTCTCGCAGGAGGTGCCCTTACGAAACTACACCCCTTGAGCTACATGCTCCATTTTTAGGCAGGACCTTCTGTCCGCCTCCCCGCCCGGTGACGCTGTCAAGGCCAGTAGGGCCAACAGCACTCAAAATTCACAAAAAAAAACCGGTGCGTGCCGCCGCCCAGCCTGTCCGGCGCGGAGGACCATGTTATAATCTATACACATTCATTCAATTTTACTACTTGTCTGTAATGTCAAATAAAGCTGTTAACTAAATGCATAAGAAATTACATAGTTTAAGTTACTTATAAAAACATATTTTTTAGGAAAATGTCTATCTATCTGTCTTTGTTGTTGTAACAACGACAAGAAGGTGTTAAGTTGCTTGAGCTATATTAATTTTAAGATAATTATCTTATATTGCGTTAATTATGTATATCAATATTATTTGCAATAATGTTTATTCTAAAATGATGACATATTTTAGTATAAAAATATTATTCTATGAATAAAGTAAATGTTTTGTTGCATTTATCCTCAATTGAAAACAAATAATTTCTATTTATGTAAAAACGTTGTTGTCATTTCATACAATAGTGATAAACACATTTTAATTATGTTTATCATGTACGAAACAAATGGTCAGAACACAGATGAATATTATTATTTTTTAAAACTGTGAGTATAGACCGTGCCATGAAAAATGAGACTTGACAAACCATGTGGTATGACTTGCGCAGAAGATGATTAATAGGTAATAATTTTAATATAACATTGCTATACACCTTATTTCGAAGGTCATCGAAACATCCCTAAATAGATATTAAATTAATTATACATAATTCTGAACTAACAAGACGTTACCTGCGAAAATCCTCCGCTACTGACGCTCGTCAAGTCTCATCTTTCGTGGCACGTATAGTTAGATCTCGCCCACCGCGAGTCAGTGACATTTCTAACTTTGCCTAACTCGTGGGTGTGACCTTTGCGCCATCTCCCTCTCTCAACGAGCTCAGACAGGGTTATTTAGTATAAATATAAACGAGATTTAAAAATTAGTGTGCCAAAGAAGTTTTACTTCTGACATGTGTACTTTGTACACACGCAGTTTTAATTTTTTTTTCTAAAAATGAGTAATCTTGTGTGTGTGGGTAGGGCCGTGCTACACGGACACGCGCGGCGCGCTGTGCACGGGCGCGCTGGAGGGCGTGGTGTGCACCAAGCAGCTGTGCTGCGCCACCGTGGGCGTGGCGTGGGGGCACCCCTGCGAGCGCTGCGCCGACCTCGACTGCCCGCCCGGACACCTGCGCAACCTCGCCACCAAGGAGTGCCAGGTGCACACACACACACACACATGCACACACACGCACACACACGCACACAAACGCACACACTCGTGTTATTTTGGAATAAATTCAGGTTTAAGATAATTTATTTCTCAAGAAGAATATTACAATTCACTTATATGAGAAATTAACAATTACTAAAGTTTAACTAACACTATTGGGTACATCATAAATTTAGCGTTTTTTTGTTTCTTGTTTTCATTGAACTTATCTATGTAATTCTTTTTGAAACAAATGTTTATGTAATAGTTTACATTGAATATTGCTTGACAAATAACAAGGAGAGTCTCTCCCGTGTCCAAACTAAACCAAAAATGAAAATAAATGCGCGACAAAATTAAAAAAAAATAGTTTCATTTATAATGTCAAATATTCGCGTAAACCTAAGAAAGTATTACATACAGGAGAAATTTCTGGAATGGTGTACGTAGTTTTTAATCATGTTGCGATATGATATGTATATATTTATAATACGTATGTATTTCAAGGTTATATATGTAGTATATCAACTCTCTGGTATCCGTAACACAAGCATCGTAGCTTACCACGGAACTGGATGGCGCTGTTGTAAGAATGTCTTAAATTTGCGCAGGACATCGACGAGTGCCTGGCGGTGCCGGGGCTGTGCGAGGGCGGCAAGTGCGTGAACTCGGTGGGCTCGTTCTCGTGCGAGTGCGCGCGCGGGCAGCGCCGCCACCGCCTCTCCAACAACTGCGAGGACATAGACGAGTGCGAGGACCCCGACATATGCCCCGTACGTACACATATACCCCACCCTCAAGTGTCATCTAAAGTTTAAAATAAATCATTTAACAACTTATATATATGTAGTATATCAACTATCTGGTATCCGTAACACAAGCCTCGTAGCTTACCACGGTACTAGATAGTGTTGGTGTAATGTTGCCCCAACATATTTATTTAGATCAAGGACTAGAATAAATTCATTATTATTATTGGAAAAATTGAAGTGGTTCTGAAAAATTAAACTATTTTTTTTTATTTCTATCCTACTTATATCATCTGTTATATTATTATAATAATTTATCGAATAAAAATTAATTAATATATTTGTTGATCGTTTGCAGAATGGAAAATGCGTGAACACGGAAGGAGACTATTACTGCTTGTGTAACCCTCATTTCATTCCCAGTCCCGACAAAAAGTTTTGTATAGGTGATTGTTTATTTCTATTGTATCTATTATTTGAATTATTTTGCATAACTAAAATGTCGAAACAAAATATAAAGCAGAATGGTTCCTTGGGAAAAGGGACGGGCGTTATTATGGTACGCTACATGCGTTTAAAGTAGAGGCCGCGGCGGAGAAGGCTGAGCTTCTCAAGTTGCGTAAATATGCCTTGCCTACCCTTAGTCAAAATTATATTTTTATACCTTTTGCTGTAGAAACCCTTGGGCCATGGCGTCAAAGTGCTAAGCATTTTTTAAAAAAACAACATGTCTTATCGCCTCTATTGGTGACAGGAGAGCTGGCTCATTTTTCGCCCAAAGAATCGGCATTGCCATTCAGCGGGGAATGCGGCCAGCATTCCTGCCACTATTCCACGCGGACACGACCTGAACAATAATAATTAAGTGTATATTTGCTTTGTATATATAGTTAAGTTTACTTGTAATTTCCTTTATTGTAAACTAGCGACTCGCCCTCGCTTCGCTCGGGCTCTTCCTTGGATTTAGCACAAGCAAAGCCGCGGGATCAGCTAGTTATTCATATAAACCTTCCTCTTGAATCACTCTATCTATTAAAAAAAAACCGCATCAAAATTCGTTGCGTAGTTTTACAGATTTAAGCATACATAGGGATATAGGGACAGAGAAAGCGACTTTGTTTTATACTATGTAGTGATAAACGTGTTATGTGTGCAGACGGGCGCGTGAGCAGCTGCTTCACGTACCTGGGCGAGGGCGGCGAGTGCGCGGACCGCCTGCCCATGCCGCTGTCCAACCGCGACTGCTGCTGCGGGTACAACATGGGCCGCGCCTGGGGCGAGCTCTGCGCGCCCTGTCCGCCGCGCGGCTCCGGTGAGTGTCTCAGTCAGTCAGTCAGTCAGTTAAACATTGTGACAAGCAATAATTCGAAAAATTACCCAAGCTTAGATTACTTCAGTTATAAATAAATACTTGTTTCCCTTTGATACAAGATCCACTAGGTCAAACTGGTCATTAATAAGTTGATGAGCTTCAAATGTCCTACGAAAAAGAGTGAAATTCTTTCAGACATGCAGGTCTTATGGTGAAGAAAAACTGGTTGAACCGGTTTCCTAACAAGCACTTCACACCACAGGGCTACCTCTGTCTACATTCTCACTCTGCTTATGGATATAAAATAGAGAATCTCAACAATCTTTTATAGATTAAGACAAAAAAAGACTCTTCAATCCATGATTTTTGCACTTACCATTGATATGGTTGCCATTTACACGACAATTGCCGTATTATACGGTAATCAGGGGTCATTAAATAATAATAAAAATAACACAGTACACAGCAGAAAAATCGTTGCCGATCCTAAAACACGGCAATCAGCACCTTAAGAAGTGTACATTTTCATTGCATTTGTATGAGACACGGTAATTTTTCAACTTTTACCTTAAAACACGGCAATCCAAGATCGGAAACATGGCAACTGTTGTTTTTTTAATGGCAACCCTTGATGATGAACAGCGGAGTGGAGTCACCTATGCGGCGGCGGGCTGGTGCCGCCCGACTGGCGCCGCAACGACACGCACGGCGCGGGGGGCGGCGGCGGGGGCGCGGGGGGAGGCGCGGGGGGAGGCGGGGGAGACGCACAGCCCATCGCGAAGATCAACGAGTGCATGCTGCGCAGCGGCATCTGCGGCCTCGGCAACTGCATCGATAAAGATATCGGGTGAGGCATATTGATATGCATTTAAGAGTTCTATGAATCAAAAAACTAGATCAGGGAATGGTAAATATCAGGGCCTCAAGTCTGCTATTTTACATGAACTGTTAATATGAAACAATGCAATTTTAAGTCAATTACCTTTGGTCCAAAATTTCGTAGTCTACTTTTACAATGTCTTCTCATTTCATTGTCTTGTGATTTATCATTTGAAAGGGAATCGGTATTGCGATGTCATTGATAGGCAACTGTGACACCATTGCAATAGCAGACTTGAGGCCCAGAACATTTTAGTTATAACAGTATTCCATAAATCAAAGGTGTTTTAGGAGAATAGTCATACTTATTATATTTTTGTGATACACAGATACCAGTGCGAGTGCTGGGACGGCGCGGAGGCGGCGGAGCAGGACGGCAACCCCACGTGCATCGACATCGACGAGTGCGCGCTGCAGTACTGCAAGGGAGGCGTTTGCGTCAACAAGCCTGGTGGATTCGAGTGCCGGTACGTACACACACACACACACACACACACACACTGAAGCACACACGTCTACATACACACAGTCACATACGTCTACATACACACAGTCACACACGTACAATGTACTTACTACTTATTGACATTACAGATGCCCTCCAGGCTTCGATCCTGTAGAGAATGGACTAAGATGTAGCGACAAGAGCGAGTGTGAGATGACGAACGGCGGCATGTGCACTAACGGCGTCTGTACCAAAGTTGATGGAGGGTAAGTCGAATAATTATAATACAAATATAGACACGATTTTTTTATCTAAGTATCTTGCGTGTTAAATATTGTGAACGTACAAAACGAATATTTTTAAATTTAATAATTAGCACAGGAGCGGTAGTCTGTGGTGGAGGTCTACATTTAACAATGGAAGTTTTTCCGGCTGAAGTATAATAGTGAGGATGATGAAATATATTGTTTTTCAACACACCCGATGATATTTGTAGCCGATTTTTCGGCTCTCTGTTCTATATTCTACTAATGCAGTTTCACTGTTAACAAGTCAGGATCTAATAATGGAATCCTAGGCCATAAGCTCTCAAATCTTAAAGGCAATTATGTGTCAAGTACCCGATAGTAAGGGCAGTGTGGTGGCAGGTTCGCGTGCACGTGCAACGCGGGCTACGCGGCGACGGGCGCGGGCGCGTGCGCGGACGTGGACGAGTGCGCCGCCAACCCGCGCGTGTGCCGCCGCGGCCGCTGCCGCAACACGCCCGGCGGATACCACTGCGCCTGCGAGCCCGGCTTCGCCAGCTCCGCCGCCGGCTACTGCGTCGACGTGGACGAGTGCCAGGACCAGACGTTATGCCAGGTTAGTCACACTTTGTTAAATAATTGACTGAAGTGTTATATAGGATGTTAAAAAAAGTGCGTGTGTATAAAGTACACATGTCAGAAGTAAAACTTCTTTGTCAAACTAATTTTTAAATCTCGTTTATATTTATACTAAGCTCGTTGAGAGAGGGAGATGGCGCGAAGGTCACACCCACGAGTTAGACAGAGTTATAAAATGTCACTGACTCGCGGTGGGCGAGATCTAACTAAGGCTAACTCTTCCCCGTCTCTGAGTGCCTGGTACTATGGACTTATTTTTTCGTTTCACCGAGTTTGAAATCACAACGATTCTAAAGAAGTTTCACTTCAAAAAAATTCAAAATCCTTTATTATTAAGCAAATTAGCTCATAGTTTGTCAGAACAATATAATTACTTAAGAACTATATTAGTAATACAAAGTAAATAAAAACCTATCACAGGGAGATTGATCCATTCACATTTATCATTTTTTTTATATGTAGGTATTGTCTAATTCATTAATAATCGCATCAGTTTTGAAAAGTTAACTATTTAATTCTGAAACGTGCTTAAAATCGTTTTAATTAAAAAATGTACTGAAATAGCTTTCTGAGTATTTGAAAGTGAAATTAAAGTGACTTGACCGAAAGTTTTGTTAAGTGGTAGTGCCATGCTTGTTACCTTCGGGTAGCAACCGAATGGGCCGGCACGCCCCGTATAGTTCATTAGTACCACTCTCTCACAGAAGACCGGCGTGAAGTGGCAGCTATGCTGTCGCGTTTCGTCCGGTGAGTGAGAGTCCGGGAGGCCCACTCTCCTTCCCCCCTCCCTCTTCCCTTCATCCTCCGCCTTCGTTCCCCCCTCCCTCCCACTTCCCTCCCTCCTCCATCCCTCCCTTTCCTGAAAGGCCGGCAACGCATCTGCAAGCCTGGCTTGCAGATGTCCATGGGCGGAGGTGATCACTTCCCATCAGGTGAGCCTCCTGCCCGATTGCCCCCTTTTTACCATAAAAAAAAAAAGCTTTTTTGTCTAACTAATAGCCTATGTGTAAATTTGAACAGGACAACGCTTGTTGAGTTCGCTAGCTATAACTATAAAGCCACATTGTACGGTCCCGCAGGGTGGTCGCTGCGTGAACAGCGAGGGCTCGTTCCAGTGCGTGTGCGAGGCGGGCTACCGCGCGGCGGCCTCGCGCGGCGCGTGCGCGGACGTGGACGAGTGCGCGGAGCTGCGCGTGTGCCGCAACGGCCGCTGCGTCAACGCGCCCGGCTCCTTCCGCTGCGAGTGCCTGCCCGGCTTCACGCTCAGCAACGACGGACGCACCTGCCTCGGTGCGCGCACTCACTATACAAACTATGTCTACCATGCAACTATGTGTTGTTCTTTGTGTCTATGTCGCAGTCAGTTGAATCTGTGCTATTTAATTGAATGACTAGTGCGTTCATGGAATGACGATATTTAATTAAATGACTAGGCCGAACGTTGATTAAACAAGCAAACATCTATATTATCTTAATTACCTGGTAATTTATAATTGATGAATATTAAAAATATCATGTTTATAGTATGTTTTGTATTTTAGACGAAGTTCAAGATTTATGTTATGAGAAATATGAAGAAGGACAATGTACCGGACCTGGAACCACGCCGGTTACACGATCCCAGTGTTGCTGCAGTTCTAACAAAGGTATTTAAATGATTAACAACTATTGCCAAATAAAATTTTAGTAAAGATTCTATTGAGAATAAAATAAGAGAATAATTTATATGGCCATAAAAATGTCTATTATTTAAAAAAAAACATTACATTTTATTTAATACAAGAAAAATACTTATTCCCGTATTTTTTTCCTTGTTTGTTAAATTCCTTATGAGCACAAGTACCGTGTAAGTACCGTAAACGTGTGAGCGAGCAAGTTGTGTGGTGGCAGGGCTGCAGCTGGGCTGGGGCGTGGCGTGCCAGGCGTGCCCAGCGCCCGGCAGCGCGGCGCACAGCGCACTGTGCCCAGAGGGCGCGGGCAAGGACAACGGCGGCGCCGACATCAACGAGTGCACCATGGTGCCCGGCGCGTGCCCGCACGGCTCCTGCGAGAATCTGGAGCCCGGCTTCCGCTGCCTCTGCGACCCCGGCTTCCGCCCCGACGCCGCCGGCGTCTGCCGCGACGTGGACGAGTGCGACATGCACCAGTCGGTGAGCGCCAACACCTTATTGTGGGGGGGGGGGGGGGGGTGGGGGAGGCTCAGTAGCGTCAGATATTCGAAAACATTTCAATCATGTTCTCCGACCGATTCCGGCCACGACGGCCAATCTCATCGAGACTAGCCAACTGCACAGGAGATATTATAGTGCACAAGTGTACGTGCAGACATAAGTGCACTCTCTATTCCTATCACTCTTATATTCCGGTGGGAAGACTACTCGACACGACCAGTGAGGGCTAAGGTGCAGGACCGACGGTTTTACGTGCTCTCCCAGGCACGGGGGTGACACACCACCAACTTTCCAACTCCGGGCTATTACTGAGGCTTACGAATGTATGACCATTGACCATACATGCTAGCTATTCTTCAATGTGTTATATGTTTCTAGACTTTAACGTATGGACTTTATACTTGAGTATGTGATGTGTGCAGCTCTGCACGGGCGGGCAGTGCCGCAACACGCCGGGCAGCTTCACGTGCGTGTGCCCCGCCGGCACGCGCTACGAGCCCGACGACCAGCTGTGCCGCGACATCGACGAGTGCGAGGGTGAGCTCACTTCCTTCGTGGAGTACGACCGCGGGGACATCCCGCCCGTGCTCCTGCACGCAGGTTACCGCCGCTCTTACTGTCCGCTCGCCGACATCCGCCGTCACTCGCCGACATCCGCCGACATCCGCCGTCACTCGCCGTCACTCGCCGACATCCGCCGCTAACCATCTCGGGGGCTCATTGTGACGACAGCGGGATATATTCGTTTGGTTGAATAATAATGAGTTATATTGTTTCACTCGGGTGATTTTGTTTTTCTGAATATCAGTCTGAAAAGTTCAGTAACTATTTACGACAAACAAAATCCTTATAATAATACTTGTCTGTTTGTTTATCATACCCTCCCAATTTCTGCACGATGAAGTGAAAATTAACAATATGACTATGCGTAATATTAATGAATGAATTCTAATTTCTGAAATTACGATAAAAGGGCTCATTAGTTAGTTGGCTATAGGTATATACTTTTAAGTTAAAATTACATTTAAGAAAATGTACGGAAATGAAGCATGCACCCTACTTTATCTTTTACTTTTGAGTTTAATTGAACTATACTAAATTTGTAAGACTTAGATAGTATTCGGTTTACCTAGGTATATTATAAACAATAATTTGGGTTATGGGTATTCAAGATACTACTCAATAATGAGTTAAATCGATTCATATGCCTATGACATGTCAGTATTAAAACGTCATTTAACACATTCCACGCAATCAACATCATTGCACTGCTTTAAGCAATCATTTTATTAAAAAAAATAATCACATCTAAAAGTCTAGATTTATAACTAAGAATGGTGAAATATTTTGAATATAAAATTAGTATATAGGTATATAGACATTTATTCTCAAAAAAGACATATGTATAAGTCGGTTACATGAGAATACTCATAAGTCATAAGTAGTATATAAAATATAGCGTATTCGTCGTTAACTATACGGACTACCATTTAACGCATTTAACGCTTTTTTTAAAGTGAGTGTTCTATTATATGTTTAGCTAAATAAATATTATATATATGGTTAATACTTGTGTTAGACGATGTTTTAATTAGCAGAGTGTCGTATAGAGTGTGAGTAGTGACGTTCGGTTCCCCGCAGAGCACGCCAACCCGTGCGACAACGGGCGCTGCATCAACACGCACGGCAGCTACGAGTGCGAGTGCGAGCTCGGCTTCGTGCTCGACGCCACGGCGCAGCACTGCCTCGGTGAGTGCGCCCCAACTTCCTTTTATTTTCAGCTTTACATTTTAGTACTATTACATGTCAAAACTTTTATACATTTAAATCGTTGTAAATCCTGCGCGTTTAAACGGCTAGACGAGTTATAATGAAAAGTATTGATTTATTATGACGGGGAGTAGCACATATACATGTACATAAAAGTAATTTAAAACAATTTGTGATTGCAAAGTAGACTTATCTCTAGAAGAGGTTTCTTCCAGCGAACCCATGGAAGTCAGAGATAGTGGTTAAAACTTGTAATTGTATAAAAGCATTTTTAGAATAATGTTAATTTTATTCTAATGAGTTTAATTATTTTTGTTTATGTAATATTTATGTTTGTGTAACGATTTGTCATTCAATGAATGAATGTACGTGTACGTGCAGACAACCGGCGCGGGTCGTGCTGGCGGCGCGTGGTGGACGGGCAGTGCGAGGCGGCCGCGCCCGCGCCGCTGCTGCGCCAGGAGTGCTGCTGCAGCGTGGGGCTGGCCTGGGGCTCCCCCTGCGAGCCCTGCGAGCCCGACGACTGCCCCTGCCCCAAGGGCTTCGCTAAGGTACTGCTCGGCTTGTTGCTGACTTATATTTAAAAATATATACCGGATGTTCTTAAACTGTAGCTAATTAATTATTTTTTTAATATAACCATATATATATTTGAGTCTTCTAATGATTTATATTTATAATATGTATGTATTTAAAGTTATATATGTGGTATATCAACTATCTGGTATCCGTAACACAAGCCTTGTAGCTTACCACGGAACATTTTTTATTCATGACAGCTGGACGGCGCCACGTGCCGCGACGTGGACGAGTGCATGCTGGACCCCGAGCTGTGCGTGGGCGGGCAGTGCGTCAACACCGACGGCTCCTACCGCTGCGAGTGCCCGCCCGGCCTCACGCTGGACCCTGCTGGTATAAATATACATAATATATATTATCTTTTGTTCTTTCAATGTCTATAGTAATTATATAATACTAGCATTTCTCGCGGCTTCGCGCGCGTTCCAAATCCGGAAACTAAAATCTTTTAGGGTTGCGCGGTATGATACCTCGCAGAACTAACGTCCGCTCTTTCCGTTTTTGCAACATTTTTCATTCATGCTCCTGTCCTATTGGTCGTAGCGTGATGTAATATAACCTATAGCCTTCTTCGATAAACGGACTATCCAATACAAAAATAATTTTTCGAATAGAACCAGTAGTTCTTGAGATTAGCGCGTTCAACCAAACAAACAAATAAACTCTTCAGTTTTACAATATTAGTATACATTGTAATTATTATTATCGACACAAGAGTTAACGAGCATTTGTTGGAAGATTTTCATTCTTGGTACACAGACGTTTAATCGAAAGTTAGGTTTCTAGCAGTGCACTCAAGCTAAGTCAGAATTATAGCGCTAGTCTTACATAAAATAATAACAATATCCGATATTTAATTTAGTGATTTCATGGGTGCTATATTAGGTTTAAGATCAATTCACTTATGTGAGAAATTAACAATTACTTAAGTTTAACTAGCATTATTGGGTACATCGCAAAGATCATTTATTTCTCAAGAAGAATATTACAGTATATGTAATACAGTGAAACTTGGTTAAGTGGGACCTGGATAAGTGAGAAACCTCAACTGCAGTAACACAGGTCTCCTAGTACGGCAACAGAGGCTACCTGATATTTTTTGTACTGTAACAGCCATTCCGAAAATAGCATCTAAGTTTTTATGTATCTATTCTTTGTTTTGGATCAATAAAGTTATTATTATTATTATTATTATTATAACTGGAACTCATGCTGAGCTCCCAACACTTTGGCGCTGAATTACCCCTGTTAGTGCGACAAGCTAAGCCTCTATATCTGGGATTTGTTCTTTCGATTTATCATCATAGTTACCTCTATAACTGAGACAGGAAGTAATTTTTATATGCATAAACCTCTGTAACTGAGATAACATTGTTTTGTTTGATCGCACCTTTATAACTGAAATAACCTGTCAATAACCTCTATCAATGGAACCCTCTGTAAATGAGATAGATATTTATTTATACCTGTATATCTGAGACACTGGGTAAATGGAGTACCTCTATAAGTGAAACTACATTGCAGGTCCCTTGATGTCTCACTTATTAACCAAGTTTCACTGTAAATATTTCCGATGCAGGCAACCGCTGCATGGACACGCGGCGCGAGGTGTGCTACGCGGAGTACTCGGCGGGGCGCTGCGGCGGCGCGCTGGCGGCCGTGCGCCGCGCCGTGTGCTGCTGCTCCGCGCTGGGCCGCGCCTGGGGCGACCCGCGCTGCGAGCCCTGCCCCAAGAAGGGTATGTCGCATCAGCCCCTTGTGACGCCCCGCTGCTGGGCACTCCAGTACGAGGGGACCAGGCCATAGTCCACCGCCTGGTGTGTGTTGGCGGACTTCACATGTCTTTCAAAAACTTGTTAGGTATTCTCAAGCATGCAGGTTTCCTCAAAATGTTTTCCTTCACCGTAAGACAAGTGGTAATCATGATATAAATGATCCGCACGTGAGTTCAGAGGTGCGAGACCCGGATTTGAACCCGCATCACTCGGTTATCCAAGCGACCGCGTTACCACTGTCCTATTGCATGCAATTGCATGGAAAGTTGTAAAAGGCAAAAGGTTTTTAATAAATAACAATCTTCAAGGTAGATGCCTCCTTGGTTATAGCTCTTATTATATTATATATTACTCTAAAACAGGAACTGACGCATATAGAAATCTATGTATCGCGGACGTGGGCACGTCGCCCACCGTGTGGGAGCGGCCGGGCCCCGGCGCGGGCAACCGCACAGACCTGTGGGGCACAGGGGGCGCGGGCGGCGGCGCGGGGGGCTCGGGGGGCGCCGGCGGCTGGGACCTGGACACGGGCGCGCTGTGGGGCAACGACAGTATGGGGCACTGGGGCCCCGGCGGCCCCGGACTCGTGCCGGGGCAGATGGAGGTCAACGAGTGCGCCGCCTTCCCCGGCCTGTGCGGCCACGGCCGGTGCAAGAACATGCTCGGCAGCTTCACCTGTGAATGTTTCCCCGGATATGAGAAGGTGAGTTTTAAAGATTTTATCGGTCATAGACATCTGCAAGATAAGGAGAGTTGAATTTGCGTTGTCGGCATTAGGATATTTAGAGAAAACCTCGTCAGGAAGACGGTTTCATAAATATGGAAACAAAATAATTAATGTACATTTGAATAATAATAGTTATTTACCTGAACAATGATCATGGCAGGACTCGATGAACCACTCGTGCGTGGACGTGAACGAGTGCGAGATCGTGGACGACGTGTGCGGCGCGGGCGAGTGCCGCAACACCGAGGGCAGCTTCTCCTGCCGCTGCAACGCCGGGTACACCAACGACGAGCTCTCTAAAGTCTGCGTCGGTGAGCTTACACGCTATTTTATATCACGTGTTACATTCTGAAAGGCACAATATTTGATAGGAAAAGTACAAAATATATTATAGAAATAATTTTGGTGGATTTTATTGTTAGAAAGTTTTAGAATGTATCCGAGATAGTAATATGTACGTCTGGTTCTAGTAAGTGGTAATGCAGTACCAAAATTAAGTCAAACGTTTATTTTAATTTACTTGAGTACGTAACACATCTCCAATTATAATAAGTTCGGCTTAATGCGTGATATTTCTCCATTATGGTGCTAGTAACCAAGTCTTTATTTCTTAGTTTTTTTTAGTTCTTTTTCTTTAGTTCTTTATTGTATTGGCGTAAAGTATTAAAGTCCATTGTGTTCGTGCAGACGTGGACGAGTGCGCGGAGAACCCGTCGCTGTGCCGCGGCGGGCGCTGCGCCAACACGCCGGGCTCCTTCCGCTGCGAGTGCGCGCCCGGCATGGAGCTGGCGCCCGACCGCCTCTCCTGCAAGGACGTGGACGAGTGCTCCATTACTTCCGGTATATGTCTTTGGCATCTTGTCTGTGAAACTTCATGTTTGTATGATATCTTTTCCTTGAACGTTTGGATAAACGTCGAACGAAATTTAGATGTTTAATAAATACTACAATTTAGAGAGGCATTTGAGCGAAATTAGGGTTAAGTTATTGGCTATATAGTAATAATTTAGCCCTTTTAATATGACATTACTCATGAATTTCTTTTAATGAGAGATCAACCCTGAAGCCATAATCTACTACATTAAACGTTTTTCATACATTTTAATATGTGTATGCGCAGGTATCTGCAGCAACGGCGCGTGCGAGAACCTGATGGGCACGTACCAGTGCGTGTGCGACGAGGGCTACGCGCAGACCAGCGTCAAGTCGCACTGCGACGACATCGACGAGTGCGCGGAGGACGCCTCGCGCTGCCAGCACGACTGCGTCAACACGCCCGGCTCCTACTACTGCACCTGCAGGTACGCCGGCCCCGACACGAATTAACTATACTAATCTTTATTCATATTTGAATTCTTCAAATAGAGTGATTAACTGCCAGTTTCTATAACCTATCTACCGATAGACCGGTAGATACTTTCATACGATTTTGACAGGTTGTAACTTTTAATGTGTCAAAATAGTGTGAAAGTAACTACCGGTCTATCGGTAGATAGGTTATAGAAACTGGCAGTTAGAGGTCAAAAGAGCTTGATCTTTTGGAAGGTTTGCTTGGTAAATCACTAAACAAGTCAAACACGTGGACCTCTAGAGAATTATTAAAAGATGGACTATGGAGAACTAAATGGAATGCAACTGGGATGGAATTAAAACTGGGTTATTGAATGAGACTATCGGACTGAACTTAATATTTTTTTTTATATGCATAGCAGTCATTTTGATATTTATCATCTTACATTTTTGTTTCTTATTATGGCAAAAGAAATAAACACTCTGTGCTTTTAACTCTGTCTATTATGGTTACCGACACAGGGACCGTGGAGGTTTTGTAATAGGGTTTTGTTGGTACCTTTCGGGCACGTAACCCTAAGAAATAAAAAGAAATAAGCTGTTCAATGAACATAATGATAGTGGTAATATGTCAGGGAGGGCTGGCACCTGCGCGCGGACGGGCGCTCGTGCCGCGACGTGGACGAGTGCGGCGGCGCGCGCGTGTGCGGCGGCGGCGCGTGTCGCAACACGCCCGGCGCGTACCTGTGCGAGTGCGGGGAGGGGCTGCTGCCCGCGCCCGCCAACGCCAAGCCCACCTGCCTCGACGTCGACGAGTGTGCTGACGTATGTACACATTATAGCTACGTCTTCTGATCTATATAGCTAGCTCCTTGTTGATTGAAATTAAATGGAGGCTAAATGGAAAGAAGTGAAACATTTCAACTATCATAACACTTGTTAATTACAAAAAGTACTCCAAATTTAACATGTACATTGTACAATGACTAGGTCACTTATAGACACAATTTCAAAGCTTCGATTACTGTGTACTGAATTACCCAAACAACCGTATTTAGTAGTTACTTTTATAGTTCACTCTGATTAGACTCTTTAACACCCTACTAGATTACTGAAAGCTAATGAGCTTAATAATTTCTTAGGTTTACGCGAATACTTGACATTATAAATGAAACTATCTTTTCGGATTTTGTCGTGGATTTATTATGATTTTTGATTCTTGACGTTTCGAATGCTTTACAGCAATCATGGTCACGGGAGAGTCATGGTCTCTCCCGTGACGAAATCCGAAAAGATAGTTTCATTCTAATGAGCTTCTTCAAGATATTTTAGTGCCCAAATTAAAAAGAAATGTGTTGATCGCGAGCAGATCCCGGACCTGTGCGGCGCGGGCGAGTGCCGCAACACGATCGGCAGCTTCGTGTGCCGCTGCCCCGACGGGTACAGCGTGAAGCCGGAGCTGGGCCCCGCCTGCACCGACGACGACGAGTGCGAGCTGGGCACCTGCGACTGCCACCCCGCCGCCGACTGCATCAACCTGCCTGTAACCTACTTTATTCTTTATCATAAACTTATATTATAACGAATTAATCATTATATCAAATTTAAGTTATTTCTTAATTGTTATAAAATGTAATTGTAATGTAAGTAATACTAAGACTCCGCTATCTATCTGTTTATCCATTTGTCTAGTTGAAATTTTCATATATTTCTATTGCCGCTATAGCAAGAAATACTAAAAACAGTGTAAATATTTAAGGAAACTCCCATACAACTCCAAGACATGATTTTTTATGCAGTTTTTATAAATAAATGGTACGGAAACCTTTGTGGGCGATTTCGACTCGCACTTGGTCAGTTTTTTTATTTGTTTTGTATAACTTATTAGTAGCTTCAATTTAGTTCATTCAATATTTTATTCAATTAAGTTTCACTTATTATTTTTGTAAAACATACTTATTTAGCATCCGTCACTTTTGATGACAAATCAGTTTATTTGTAATAATTTAGGGTAATATAGGTCTAATTGTATTTTTACGGTTTTAAGTTTTTTTTGTATACGACTGTTTTTGCCTGAATAAATAAATACAAAAAAAAACTGAATGATTGATGATCGCCAGGGTTCGTTCCAATGCCGCTGCCGCGACGGCTGGCGCGGCGACGGCGCGGAGTGCGAGGACGTGGACGAGTGCCTCAGCAACAACGGCGGCTGCCACCCGCGCGCCGCCTGCCGCAACACCGACGGCTCCTTCCTCTGCCTCTGCGAGACCGGATACAAGGGCGACGGGTACGCACTATATACTCACAACCATCTAAAGTTTAATAAACTGGTCTTGCAATGTCAATAACTTCATTGGATTTGATCATAAATGTTAAAGACAGACTTAAACTTCGAAATTAGTTCTTTATTTTGAATTCCTGTTTAGAATATAATGTTTAATTTAAAGGAATGTTTTAGCGCCTATTAATAATTTCAAGCAACAGCAAGTAGTATTAACTACTGCTGATTATATTTATGTCTACCAACTCTTCACATTATCTCTCTCTGTAACCAGTTAGCAATAAAGCATTACGTGTCTGCGTCTTACGCCTTTATTATCACCTAAAATCTACCTAATTACCGAACATAGTCCTTCGAGCCGGATATTAAAGTTAAGAATAACTAGCATAAATAGAAGAACTAGTTTTGGCTGTGAAAAAATACGTAAAATCACAAATTGTTCTAGGGTCATCGTATCAAGGACAAGACTAATCCTTGGTTTGTAATAGGCTTTAATAAAATTCTGACATTTAACAAAAACGACCCTAGATTCATAGGTTAGAGACATAACTTATTAAAAAGTATAATAATATTTCATCCATGCAGATACTCGTGCGTGGACATCGACGAGTGCGCGAACGACCCGACGCTGTGCGAGAACGGACACTGTACCAACACGCCCGGCGCCTACGAGTGCGACTGCGACGTCGGCTTCACCAAGTCACCTGACGGCAAGTCTTGCCTCGGTAAGCCTATTATTTTTTCAATTTATATCGGAAGATAAATACAGTAGTATATAATATTGAACTTATTATTAATCACTACTGTCTTAATTAAACACTCAGCCTTGTAAATTTCTTGCTAGAAGATGCTAAATGTCGTAGAAATATTTAATTAATATACAGTACCTTAGATCGAGACTAAATTAAATAAATATATAATTATAAAACCAGCCTTATATATATCCTCCTTCGTATAATATAGCCCAGTTCAAAGTAAAAGTAAAACAGCGCCATCTATCCAATGGAAGCGTAAACCTTATTTTAATTAATATTAACTCAATCGTTATGAACAAACACTAAAATTATTTAATTTCATGTAATTGTTGAATTAAGGAATAACAAACGTAAAAAGTATTGTAAGTTGAGTGTATTTTCCCCGCAGACATGGACGAGTGCGCGACGTTCGACAACGTGTGCGTGTTCGGGCGCTGCGTCAACACCTACGGCATGTTCAAGTGCATCTGCGACAAGGGCTACCAGTCCGACAGCATCGACGATCGTAACTATCACTGCTAATTATTTCATTTGTATTTACTTAATTTCATAATTGATTATTGTTTTTTTTTATATAAGTTAAGTTTATTGGAAAATTTAAATAATTTTGACGTTGAGACAAATATACACTCAAATAGCTTAGATGAGCAATTTTTATTACGTCTTAGATTAAAAAGCGATATTTGGCTTAAAGATGCTTTATTTCTCAAAAGAATTACATTCACTTAATGAGAAATTTTACAAAAAGGTAGTTGAAAATTATTCACATCGTGATTTTTAAGTAACAGGTTATACTAAAATTTAATACAAACATCCAATATAAGCTACTTATTATGAATACAACTTATTTTTTATCATTGTTATAAAGTTTTGCGGGTAGAATGGTATTTCAATTAGAAATGTTTCCGTACGTAATTAGTAAATACAAAGATATAAAGAAGAGGAATTTGTAAGAATTATTTGTGATCGTGTCCCCAGTGATGCCAGGCTTCAACTGCACGGACGTGGACGAGTGCAAGTCGCCGCAGTCGTGTCAGTACGGCACGTGCGTCAACACGCAGGGCTCCTACATCTGCCGCTGTCCGCCCAACTACGACCTCGTCTCCGATGGAACTGCTTGCTATGGTATGCAAACTCAAACACAATTTTTCACCACTCAATTATTCAGCCCAAAGTCGTCCATTGCTGCCAAGTTTCTTTCGACTTTAAGGATTTTTTTTATTAGAGCAATTAAAATTCGTGACAAACATTATAAGGTAGCAGATATTTACTGATAGATTTGCTTAAACAAGATTATTTATTTTTAATCTATAATTCCAATTTTACAGATTCCAGAAAAGCTCGTTGTTACAGCAAAGTGGATCTACGGTCAGGAACTGAGCAGTGTCATGACAGTGACGAGTTGTCCGAAGACGGTACTATGGCGGCTTGTTGCTGTTCAGTCGGTTTGTAATTCGTATACTACTTATATTATAATTATGAATTACAATACAAAATATAAACAATATTTCAATGTGTCAACAGTATTTTATATTTTTAAGGGATTTGATCATTTGAATATAGTTTCAATATTTTCTTCCCACAGGTGCCGCTTGGGGTAACTACTGTGATCTCTGCCCTGAACCCGGCACAGAAGCATATAGACAACTGTGTCCCGGTGGAACTGGATATCAGCCGGTTTTGGAACCTGTAACTATTATTTTTAGATATATTTGTTTTTAACTATTATTTTAAATTATTAGTGATGAAATATTGATATATAAGAATTTCTTATAAAACAATACTTTCTTAAAACCATAGTTGGTAATAAAAGAATTAAAATTTAAATATCAAAGTGTGTGCATTGATAATTTAATAATCGATTTCGAATTAATAAAAAATGGATTATTATGAAGAGTGTACGTCCGCAGCCGTCGTACGTGGTGACGCTGGCGGACATCGACGAGTGCGCGGCGCACCCGGCGCTGTGCGCGCACGGCACGTGCACCAACACGTTCGGCTCGTACGTGTGCGCGTGCGGGCCCGGCTGGGCCCTGGCCGGCGAGCGCTGCGCCGACGTGGACGAGTGCGCCGCCGACGTGTGCGGGCCCGGCGTGTGCCGCAACCTGCCCGGCTCCTACGTGTGCCTCTGCCCCGAGGGATACGTCGCCATGCCCAACGGCAGTCAGTGCACTTCTTTACTACTATTACTAATTTCTACTTTCTATATTTTGTCAAAAATTAAATTACAAAACTATTTTCAAATAAGTTTAACGATATTCCTAATTATATCTTTTTGCCGTTCCTGCTTTCTCGTATTCGAATTCATATTTCTAACTACTAACAACCAACAGTTGCAAAATACACGGCATTCTCTACACACGCTTGTTTTCTTTCAATCGCATCTCTCAGTACATATAAGCAACTATCAACCTTAACACCATAACAATAACTTATATGAGTATGTATTCGCACATATTCCAGAGGAGTGCGTGGACGTGCGCCAGCGCCAGTGCTACATGGAGTGGGACGCGCAGTCGGAGAGCTGCGCGGTGGCGGCGGGCGTGCCGCAGACCAAGTACCTGTGCTGCTGCTCCGTGGGCCGCGCGTGGGGCGCGCCCTGCGAGCCCTGCCCCGACAAAGGCTCGCCCGACCACGTGGCGCTCTGCGGCGAGAAGCCCGGCGAGTACATCAACCCCATGACCAACGAGACGCGCCCCATCGACGAGTGCGACATCATGCCGCAGCTCTGCAAGCCCGGCACCTGCCACGACACGCCCACCGGCTTCCAGTGCGGGTGTGACCATGGGTGAGTTAAATATACCGATGCTATTACAAAATTTTTTCTTTTTAAAATGCTTCCCCTAAATAATAAACGTGTATAATGCAATATGATGAGTCTGAATAAAGTAATTACATATATTGTATTTTTCATAGTAGTAATAACTTTTTCTTTTAATTTCCGTTATTAAAGTCAATCGCACTAAGATTTGTGCAAACACAAGTGTAGACTGTTTCTTTAAACTTCACTCCCGTGAAACGGGAAGGGCGTAACAAACCTTTCCAACTACAGGCTTTCGAGTATTGCACTCAACACTCAAGAGCCATTTCGGCCCGACCCAACTAAATTAGCGGTCACGTCACTCTATCAGGTATGAACACGACAACACGTCCCACTTATGTCGCGACGTGGACGAGTGCGCGTCTCGACCGGCGCCATGCCGCGGCCTGGCGCAGTGCGTGAACACGCCGGGCGCGTTCGAGTGCCGCTGCCCGGCCGGGTACCGCCTCGGCGCCGCGCTGGACGAGTGCGACGACGTGGACGAGTGCGCAGACCACCGCCTCTGCGAGCATGGCGAATGCCGCAACACTATCGGCTCCTATCGGTACCTATTCACGTCTTTTATTTTGCAGGATTCGTCATTTCATAACATATAGGCTTCTGTTAGATACCTAAACGTGCAAGCGAAACGAGGGTAAGTCGCCAATAATAATTATAAACCAATATTTAATTTAAAGTAAATCTATATAAATAAAATAATATTTTTTTGTATGTTCCTTAAGGCCAACGTTTTTATAATATAGAAAAAAAACATAGTTTGTAAAAACTTATACAAAAAGGGGTACCCAGGGACGAACCCGAGCGAAGCGAGGATGAATCACTAGTAGTTAAATATAAACATTAGGTATTTTCATTTTGACAAATGGTGAAAAACGGTGACCCGTTTATGTGTTATCTAGACCAATCAAGTGACGATGTCTTTATTATTATTATTTTTAACATATAATAAATGGTATAATCGTGCGGTGGCAGGTGCGAGTGCAAGGCGGGCTACACGCTGCGCGACAACGCGTGCCGCGACGTGGACGAGTGCGCGCGCCCGCGCCCGCTGTGCCGCAACGGCACGTGCGAGAACGTGCCCGGCTCCTACCTCTGCCACTGCGACGAGGGGTTCAAGCCCGGTGCCAACAACGACTGTATTGGTCAGTGCACTACTCAATCCTATTACAATACTTCTTTAAGTCCCTTTCATACTTCCTAGTACATGTTCACGACAAAACTCAAGAACTAAACTTTCATCATAATTCAATTATCTAATGAAAAATAATTTCTCTTTTTGCTTTAGAGGCAAAACATGTGCGTCTCAATTAGGTTAGTAGGGCAGTATTGCCCCTACAAAATGATACAATTATATTACAAACCTTATACGTTGGAGATGTTCTATACGCATTGAATGAATTTAATTTGACTAAACAAAGCTTGCTTTCCATTTACTTAACACAGAGGGACTCTGCGTTACATTGTGAAACACTGCCAAACACTGTGTAAAAGTTTAAATGAAACAGCTAGTTGTCTCGAAATAACGCTAGAGCGCATCAATATCACAAAATTATGGGCGTTGTATACCTAAATGCAAGTTCCTTGACAAAGTCTTGGCTCAATAATTTATAAACGTAACCTTCCAATAAGTTAAAGAACTTTGACAATTTGCGGGCAAATAAATAATTGTTTTGTAATAATACTACTTTTGTTTAATATAAAATATAATAATGTAAAATATTATAAAATTTATAATAATTTAATATTTTTTTTAATTCATCAATTAATGTTATGAAAATGAAGAAAGTTGGCTATTCAGTTGTAATTAAATATAATGTTTAAAAAACCAACTCAAAAATTGAAAATAATTTTTGGCTATAAAAATAAAACAATCACTGTAATTCACTTATATTTTTATTATAATTTGTACGTATTTCAATAAAATTATAGTCGAAACAAAAGTAAAAAATATTTCAATAATATTAGGATGCTTATAATTAATAATATAAAATATCATCAGTCAGTAGTTCTTACGGTACTATAAAATCTTTGACATTACACCACTTTTTCGAGTGTCAAACAGTGTACGGCTGTGTTCAGCAGTGTCGTTGATGGAAAGCGCTTTATCGAGCACTGCGTTACACTGCGTCACTTTTTGTATTAATTGGAAAGCACACAAAATTAAAATCAAATATTTTTTGAAGTGAAACTTCTTTAGAATCGTTGTGATTTCAAACTCGATGAAACGAAAAAATAAGTCCATAGTACCAGGCACTCAGAGACGGCCTTAGCGCCACTCGCCCACCGTGAGTCAGTGACATTTTTAACTCTGTCTAACTCGTGGGTGTGACCTTCGCGCCATCTCCCTCTTCCACCGAGCTTAGACGGGCTTATTCGCTTGTTTAATGAGCAATGAATGTGTCGCGCAGACATCAACGAGTGCCGCGAGGGCGGCGCGGTGTGCCGCAACGGGCGCTGCCGCAACACGGCGGGCGGCTTCCGCTGCGAGTGCGCGGGCGGCTACGCGCTGGCGGGCGACGGCCGCAACTGCCGCGACGTGGACGAGTGCGCCGAGCTGCCCGCGCCCTGCGGCCGAGACGGCGCGCCCGCCTGCACCAACACCAACGGCGGGTAAGTAACACTCACTAGATATTATTATTTACTAGCGTGGGTTCGTCCTAAATGTAGCACGAGCGAAGCCGCGGGTTCCGCTAGTTATACATATAAACCTTCCTCTTGAATCACTCTATCTATTAAAAAAAATCGCATCAAAATATGTTGCGTAGTTTTAAAGATCTAAGCATACATAGGGATAGACAGACAACGGGAAGCGACTTTGTTTTATACTATGTAGTGATGCCATGTTATTGTAAATAGAAAACATTGTAACTTGTGTTAGCTTTGGAATTCTTTGGCCCCCGCGTCGGGGGTGCAACTAATTCTTAAATTCTAAAACATTCCTCATCTTCAGGGATTTTTGTATTTTTTGTATTTTTGTATTTTTTTGTTTGTAGATTTATTATCATTGTATGATGGTGTCTTCATTTAAATAACCATATGCGAATCCCTGTAAATGGCTTAGTCAAAAAGTTCCAATTTGTACTCATATAATGTCTTATGTGCTGTTGGTGTTCCGAATATAATAAATTAGAATAAAATTTGCTTGAGTAGGTGAGTGAAAGAAAACTTAAAGGATAGAGATGAGAGAAGAAGAATAGCATAACATTTATAACTCACTGATAAAAAAATCATTAATTTTCTTCAATTACATTTCTTATATACTTTGCTCTAAATGATAAAATGTATTAAAATATGAATATAAAGTAAGTTTTGGGTGTTGCGGGTCAGGTACGAGTGCTCGTGCGGCGCGGGCTGGCGGCTGGCGGGGCGGCGCTGCGTGGACCGCGACGAGTGCAAGGAGCTGCCCTACGTCTGCGCCGGCGGGGAGTGCCACAACTTCAACGGCGGGTGAGACTTCACATTAAGCTTTTATTATATGTGCACTGTACGGTGCAACCGTATATATCGCAACATATTGCATCATTTCTCACGACACGCGCTTTCGTTATTTTATTTAATTCATAAAAATCGACTTGATTTTCGCGTAGTTCGCGTATCGCTAGCAAGTAAGCCGCGCGTATTCACCATTACCTATCAAGTGGTAATTTTAGCATTTATCAATCTAACAGTGTATTAGGTTAGCAAGAACCGGTACATGCACTGTGTAGGTTTTTAGTCTTTCATGCTTAAATAACTGGACTGATGCCTACGGAAATTAGTACCATTACCAAACCACTACTATTATTATTATTATAGCTTTATTTTTCTACTACTATTATATGTAATTGCAAATGTAGCTTAATTTCTTCGTTTAAGCTACATTTATACAACTATGAAGGTTATCAGGTAGGTTATAACTATAGGTAAGGTTTAATTCGTAATGTTCACTATAATTTGAAATGAACTCACATGAAGATACAATTGTTAAGAATAAAGTTGTCAGTATTTCCACATACTAAGTCTCCTCTATTCAGGTACCGGTGCGACTGCCCGGCCGGCTGGCGCTTCGACAAGGCGGCGGCGGTGTGCGTGGACGAGCGCAGGGAGCTGTGCTACGACGAGTGGGACGCCGGCCGCTGCCACCGCGCGCGCCCGCTGCAGCTCGGACGCGCCGAGTGCTGCTGCTCGGAAGGTATGTTAGGCTGTATAGCCAATACATGTTGAGGTTAGGCTTTGTTTATGCATTTGGTCGAAATTTACTTGTTAGTTTTCAAACAAAATAACTTGTACAAACACAAATACAAAAAATCGTGTTTTTTTTATTAGGTTCACAAATTGAATGATATATTATAAAAAAATTTGTGTCTAAACAATTTAAAAGGTGTACAATGTTAATTTTTAATACAGTGAACACAGCATGCAGTTTTGACATGTTCAGCTTAAACTAATTACAGAAACTACAATCTATTTGACAAATCTATGAATAATATTTTCGGCCATAGCCAAGGAGCCATTGAAAATATCAAAGTTAGAACTAAAAGCATTATAGGATGACAGAATTCTATATAGAATTGAGTGATGTCCAATATTAGTATGAAAATGTGGTAATTGAAAACTATACATATTCGAAAGACTACCAGAACATTGCAATTAAAACTTTTAAGGATTATTATTTTTCAAATAAATATAAATTATAATAACTTTGGTGTGGCGCAATTGCAGGCGCGGCGTGGGGCAGGTTCTGCGAGCGCTGCCCCAGCCCCGACTCAGCTGAGTTCCTGCGCATCTGCCAGGGCGGCATGGGGCGGCCCAACCTCACGCAGGACCTGGACGAGTGCCGCGTGCGCCCCGACGTGTGCCGCGGCGGCCGCTGCGTCAACACCGACGGCTCCTTCCGCTGCGAGTGCCCGCCCGGCTACGCGCTGGACGCGGGCGGCCTGGCCTGCGCCGACGCCGACGAGTGCGCCGCCGACCCGCGCGTGTGCGGCAACGGCACGTGCAGCAACACGCCCGGCGGCTACGAGTGCCGCTGCAGCGCCGGCTTCGCGCAGGGCGCCGACCAGACCTGCGTGGACGTGGACGAGTGCGCCGAGGGCCGCGCCGCCTGCTCCTTCCGCTGCCACAACACGGCCGGCTCCTTCCGCTGCACCTGCCCCTTCGGGTACCGCCTGGCGCCCGACGGCGTGCACTGCCGCGACGTGGACGAGTGCGCAGACCAAGACAGCCCCGTGTGCGCGCACGCCTGCGAGAACGTGGTCGGCTCCTACATCTGCAAGTGCCCTGAAGGTAGGCCGCATGATATGATTATTGTTATATACTGTATATGGATAGCTAAATTAATTAGGACTAATTAAATGATAAATACCTGGCAGTTTGACACAAGTTTATTTACCGTCACCATACAGAAAGTGTAAAAACGTCCTTTTTCAGGGGTCCAACACAAATTAAACACTCACTTGTACTGTAACACGTATCACTGTATTAATCTCTAGTAGAACAAACTCAACTCAACAATTGCCCATCGGCTAGGGTCATACATTCGATGTGTAACTTTGCCAGCGCGTTTTAATTTTACCTGTAACGCCATCTATTAACAATTGTATGTAACTTATGACAACTAAACTAATTAAACAGGAAGGGAAGGGAGAAGTTACATTGATGCCACTTGTATACCAGTATTTCATACAATGTTGCTAATAATAAAAATTATTTTAATTCATAAAAAATATTATTTGAAAAGTAATAAAATATATTATAATATTTAAATTAAATGTTGAAGTTGCCATCACATATCACTAAAAAAACTTTCATATTAGATTAATGTAGCAAAAAATCTAATATGAAAGTTGAGAAAAAATTGGCTATCAAAATATAAAAAATGAAAAATGGCAATCTCAATGTAAATAATATGAAAAATTAATCTATTAGTGCACAAGCACGTTAATCAAATTAGCGTTTATTACGAAGTAACACAGTGTCGATGTGTGTGTTCGCAGGCTACCGTCGCACGTCTGCGCCGCACGACGCGGCGGACGCGTGCGAGGACATAGACGAGTGCGCGGCGGCGGGCGGCGGCGAGCGGTGCGCGCCCGGCGTGTGCATCAACACGGACGGCGGATACGTCTGCGACTGCGACGCCGGCTACGAGCCCAGCGACGACGGACGCGCCTGCGTCGGTCAGTGCCTCACACATTTACATTTCAAATCAAATTAAAATATTCAGCATAAAACTTGTTACAAGTTCTTACTGAACGTCATGATTTTACCACTAGTACGGAAAGAAGAAACCTCTGACCTGAGAAGAACTGGCGAAAGAAACTTAGCGGGACTAATAGTTTTTATCGTATTTTTTAATCCTTAATTAAAATTTACATACATGATTGGCTTATCTGTACAATTCTTAAGCAGTGGGATTTAACTTTCCTAATCGGTCCAACCTATGCAAGATGGCCGCTGACACTCTAAACCTCTTCCATCTATAATTATTATTATAAGTTCATCCCGTCTTCTCTAGTTCCACTTAAGCCATATTCATGAACGAATTAGCCACTGGACCCGCCATAAAATGCAAATGCATGAAATATCGTTCAACCAATTGGAGCATAACGCACACAAAGACCGGCAAAGGTACGTCCGCTTATAAATCGGGTCCAGTGGCTAATTCGTTCATGGCCATATTCATGTAAGAAGATATTCATAAAAATATGGTGCTCAATTTTTGACTCTGTAATTGAATTAATTAAAGACTATAAGTGTATTTTTAAAGACATATTTATTAAATAATATTTAATCATAAAACATATGGTTATTGTCATTACGACAGTGAAGAATATAATCGATTCTTAAAAATATTATATTTAATCATAATTATAAAAATATGTTTATTAACACTAAGAAAATGAAGAAAATAATCGACCCTTAAGAATACTACATTTTATGAATACATAATATATTAATAAATAATAATTTGTGAACATCCGTCAGACCGGCGCACGGGGCAGTGCCACCGCTCGCTGGTGGCGGGGCAGTGCGTGCCGGAGCCGTGGCCGCGCGCGCTCGCCGCCACGCCCGCGCCGCACTCGCCGCCCACGCAGCTCACCAAGTACGTACCACTACTATACTTATGATTGTTTGCCATCTCAAGTCAGTCTCAACTCAGTTCTGTAAAGAAATCTGTCATACTATAATGCTTTATGTCCTAACTTTGATATTTTCAATGGTCTCCTTGTCCATGTCCAAGAATATTATTCATAGATTTGTTAAAAAGTTTAAGCTAAACATGTCAAAACTGCATGCTGTGTTCACTGTACTAAGAATTAATATTGTACGCCTTTCAAATTGTTTACACACAAACTCTTTTATAATGTAACTTTTTTATGTAGTATAAATCTACATATCACTTTTGACTTAAAACAATGGAATGGATAGAGTGTACACTGTATAAATTTATTTTCACGGTATTAATTACTAGCCTAAAACTTTCTAGAGTATACACGCTATCGTTATATTTTAGAATCTTATAATTTAATAAAATTATGCAATTTCTTCCACAGAGCGCAGTGCTGCTGCACGCTGGGCGTGGCGTGGGGGCCGGAGTGCGAGCTGTGCCCAGTGCCCGGCAGCGCCGAGCGCCTGCAGCTGTGCGCGCGCGGCAACCTGCTGCCCGGCGGCGGCGGTGGTGGGCTCGGCGGGGGCGGGCTCAGCGGGGGTGGGCTCGGCGGCGGCGGCGAGACTGGGCTCATACCGGACATATACGGCGACGTGGACGAGTGCGCCGCCATGCCCGAGCTCTGTGCTCCGGGACGGTGCATTAATACTATTGGAAGGTGTGTTAAATTTTTCATATGAACTACGTATTGTAGTCTACATGTAACAGTGTGGTCATCGAATGTACCAAATATATGAGAATGTACACATATGTGAGAGGGTAGACGGCAGTAGAATGCGTGGTATCGCTCATGAGGTTAAATAGATCAAGTCAAGATGACACTAAATTACTTTACTTTATTTTGCTTGGCGATAAGCGAGTTATGCGGGTTCGAATCCGGGTCTCGCATCTCTGATATTTTTAAGTGTGAATCATTTCTATCATATTCACCACTTGTCTTACGGTGAAGGAAAACATTGTGAGGAAACCTGCATGTCTGAGAAAACCTAGCAAGTTTTCGAAAGATATGTGAAGTCGGTGGACTATGGCCTGATCCTTCTCGTACTGAGGGAGGCCCGAGTCCAGCAGGGGGACGATAAAAAGGGCTGATGCTCAATATGTAACGAACAAAACAAAAATTTAATTAAGCTATCCTTTAACGAATATGTCGGTGCAGCTTCCGCTGCGTGTGCGGTCGCGGCTACAAGGCGGCGGGCGCGGAGTGCGCGGACGTGGACGAGTGCTCGCGGCGGCCGGCGCCGTGCGGACAGCGCTGCCGCAACACGCCCGGCTCCTACGTCTGCGAGTGCCGCGCCGGGTACGAGCTGGACGAGGACGGCGCCGACTGCCGCGACGTGGACGAGTGCGCGCGCGGAGACCACACCTGCCAGCAGCTCTGCACCAACACAGACGGCTCCTTCGAGTGCTCCTGCAACGATGGATACGAGAAGCGAGGCGATGCTTGCGTCGGTGAGTAGGCATTCCTTCGTCTGAAGTTAAATAACTTAATATTTTTAGATTTTAGGACATGATAAGTTTTAGCTTTCTACATCTTCATATTGAACAAAGATTAAGTTTTATTTAATGACTTAAAAATGGCTTGTTTGGAATTGAAAGTTCTTATTACAACCTTTTAATATTTTAAGGTCAGTAAAACACAAAATTTATATTTCAGCACATTTAAAATAAAATTGCAGATATCAACGAGTGCCACGAGGAGGGGCTGTGCCCGCCGCCGGGCAAGTGCGTGAACCTGCTGGGCTCGTACCGCTGCGTGTGCCCGCGCGGCTTCCGGCTGGACGCGGCGGGCGCGCGCTGCCTCGACCGCGACGAGTGCGAGGACGGCCGCTGCCAGGCGCCGTGCCGCAACTACGCCGGCGGCTTCCGCTGCGAGTGTCCGCCCGGCACGGCGCGCGCGCCCAGCGGCGTGTGCACGCCCGCCGACCCCTGCGCCGGCGCGCCCTGCGGCGACGCGCCCTGCGTGCCACTGGCCACCGCCTACCGCTGCGGCTGCCCCGCCGGCTACGGCTGGGACGCGGGGCACGGCGTGTGCCTACAACTGGCCGGTGGCTGCGCGGCAGCCAGCTGCCTGTTCGGCTGCCAGGCGCAGGGCGACGGCTACCAGTGCGGCTGCCCCGCCGGCTACGCGCTGGTGGGCGCCGGCCACTGCCTGACGGCGCTGGACGGCGCGCTGGCGGCGGACGACATTGGCGCGGCGCCGGTGTTCCCGCTGCGCGATCAGTACCGCCTCGCTGGCGCAGACCTCATCTCCACCGAGGGCTGCTTCAGCTGCAAGGTGACGTCATCGGTTCATACTATATACGCATAAAAATATTTAAATTGGTTTATTTATATAAACTGTTCAATGTTAGATCGAAATGAAGGGAAAAGATTTATTGAAAATATTGAAAAATAAATCTTTTCCCTTCATTACAATTTTGATTGCTCCAAGATTCGATGCATGTTATGTATATTCAATTCAATCGCTTTGTATTTCTATGTAATTTGTTAATTGAATTTTATGAATATCAGTGAAAACTTTGAATCCAAGTATACAATTATTTCATTATACATTTGAATTTAATTTTATAAATATAAAAATTTCAGATAAACGGACGTAGACGAAGAGCTCCCGAAGAAGGTATAGTCTTCGCGAATGGAACGACACTAGTGAGACGGCAGAGGAGACGCAGCAGACGTAAGTATTCACGAACACTACAATTTCCAACTATAGTTAATGTTTTAGTGCTACATATTAATCATTCATGTACTTAGTATAATTTTGAATATGATGTCGAAGTATTTTGAAGGATTTATATAAAACTAGCAAACTCGGGCCGCTTCACTGAGCGTAAGTTAAAATAAGTTAAATGGTTTTTATATATATTTTAATAAAATAAAAATACAACTCCTTATTACATTTTAGCCACGCGCCATCTATAATATAGAAATAGAAATACGGCACCATCTACAGGATATCTGTGCAACTTAGAGGCCAAACCGCCATCTATTAGAATTTTATAGAAGTAACCGATAAATACACACAAAAATAATAAACATTTAATTAGAAATAAAATAATATTGCGACTATAAATTAAGATGTAAGCTATCCTATCTTTCAAGTTGGATCAAACTGCACACGGTGTGCAAATTTGATTAAAATCAGTTAAATAGTTTAGGAGTTCATCGCGAACAAACAACATGACACGTAATTTATATACTATTATTATTTGTCTAACAATTAATATGAATAACGTTAAAGCTGTATTTAATAAAAACTCGCATCCAGGTCGGCGTTCACTCCTAGAGCCGGAAGCGGAGCTGATCGTAGTGAGCGCGACGCCGCAGCAGACGTGGGGGCGCGCGCCGCTGCTGCGCCTGCTGCCGGCCGCCGCGCGCGGGCACGCGCACTACCGCGTGGCGTACGGCGACCCGCAAGGGGACTTCGCCCTCTCCCGCCGCGACGGCGCGTGGGCGCTTCGCCTACGCCGACGCCTACGTGCCGCCGACACGCTCGAACGACAGCTGGAGCTAGAAGCCCGGGTAGTGCACCCGCGCACCCGCCGCACCCGCTCCGCACCCGCACCCGACGCACCCGCACCGCTGCGGCTCTACGTAACGGTGCGCATCGCGCCGCGCCCGCGAGACTGACCGCTAGCCTGACTCCACCTGTTTATATATTTTTATACGACTCACTATTACATATATAGGAGGTGTTGTACCTGTGGATGGTTGTACCTATGAACACCATGGATATATTTGGTGAATTAGTGATTATAAAACTGGTGTTGGGACACCAGATAGGAACGAATTTCCTTATTATAAAAATATTAATTTTAAATGCTATTAGCGGTTTAAAAAAAATAATTATTCTAGTATACATTTATATAATCTTTTTATCGACAATAATAAAAATCTAAACATAAAAAGTTATAATAATTATTTACCATGATTTATAAAAAAACTATAGCAAAAAGTGTCGTTACAACTTTTGGTCTTAATTTTTTCCGTCTAGCCTCCTTTCGCAACGCGCGATAAAGAACTTCGTTACAAAAAAAACAAAAACGAAACGAGCTGATGCGCGCCCGTATAGGATTTTTGATGTGTCTATGTGACTGACTAACTAAAGCAAAATTTATATTATTATGAATCTAGTTAATAAAGAAAATTCTAAATCTTATATCTTGATTAAAAATTCGGTGAATACCCACAGGTGCAACACCTTCCTATACATTATACACATGGCATAAGTTGATATGTCGATGTTTTTTATCTCACCTTAAATTAAAATTCTCACTATTCGTGTCATACCGTCCCACTATGAGAGTGATAGGAACAGAGAGTGCACTCGTGCACTATGACATCTCCTACGCAATAGGCTAGTCACAATTAAGTTGGCCACCAAGAGTGGAATTATTCCAGAGCATATTATTTTTAAATTTTGAAATTAATGGACATAATATCTTATTATATTGATTCAAATAATATTTTTTTTATATTTAAAAAATTATATTCGACGTTCTTCATATCAACTTTATCACGCCATGTACATATAATGACTTTTATAATATTTAATTCAGTAAACTTCTTTGCTTGATGAAGTTATGAATCGGATAATTTTTAATCACTTTCGTTAAAAACACACTGCCATAAAAAATTCGAGTCAATTTGCGACGCACTGCCATAATATTATTTTTATACTTAATATTGTTGTGGACGGAGATTAGTCTCACTACAGTGCAATGGCTATGTATCGGTTAGGTGGATCTATTGAGTATGCGATATGAAGACGGACAGTTCTATTTTTACATATACATAAAAAATATGAGTATTGTTATTACATTTTGCATTAAATTCTTAATATTACGCACTGACTTCAAGGAAAGCTTACGATTTCGCAGCCGCAATAATATGGTCACTCCCATTGAACTAAGTAACACATAAAAAATCTGCATGTTTGATTTTACTAAGCCGTTTTGGATTATTAAAATCGATTTATAATCGCATATTCGAATAGATATCAGATCGTCATTCGATTCGTAGAGTCCGCGACGATCTCGTCGGCAGTATTAATTGTGTGAGATGAATGCATAATACATAGATGTAGATATTACGAACTTAACTAACAACAAACAAAATACAATAATTATTATAATTCTATAATTAAATACATTTTAAGTAATGGCTTTTCTTTTCTTGGATTTCATTTAAAAATAATAATACAGCCATTTTTAAAAACAAAATGGCAACGACTTTTGATGTTGTTAGCTACGAGTAAGTAACGATTTTCGAATCCGAATACGATAATCGATTTTTTATATCTATCACTTATAATGAATATCACATTTAATTGTAATGTTGCCATCTAAGTGCCAGTGGATAGAGTTAAGCCTCGAAATAAAGTTTATTTAAAATTATTTATTTTATATTTCCAACGATAACTCTAATAATTTTATATGTAAGAGATTCTTAACGCATCGTTCAGCGGATAAGGTTTTGTTTAATATTGTAAATATGTGCATACAAGGATCGATATCCGACATATTGTTCGTTATATAACAATGTTTTAACTTAGCGCGTAAGTTGAAGTGGTACATTTTTAATTTAAACAAATAAACAAATTTTTAAAACAACTGCTCTATTTATTTTTAAACCCTTACTTTATCTGTTACAACATTTACGTTATTATGATGTTGCATAATTCGAATTAATATAATAATACCGACGATTTTAGAACGATTTAATATTTTATTCGCCGCTTATATTATTTTATGTAAACATTATGTTTTCCTTATACTGATTTTATTACAATAAATAAGCAATAAACAATCAAATAAAACCTATTTTAAAATCTTTCAACTAGTTGTCATCTGCCATGTTGACCGAACGTCTAAAAGATATGATGGGTTCTTCTATCTTCTAAACCAGGCAGAAACCATCGAATATCAGTAAATAAATACAAATAGTGTTAATTAAACCATCGCGATGGCGAAGAAGGGTCAGTCAGGGTCTGAGGAGTTCTCGTGCGAGATGTTCAGCAACAAGTTCTTCCTGCTGTGCGGTGCGGGCGGCGCCGCGGCCTGCGGCTCCACGCACACGCTGCTCACGCCGCTCGACCTGGTCAAGTGCCGGCTGCAAGTAGACCCTGCCAAGTACAAATCCATATTCAGAGGCTTCTCCGTGTCCTGGAGAGAAGGGGGAGCCCCCAACTTGGTCAAAGGCTGGGCACCCACTCTCATAGGCTACACTCTCCAGGGCTCGGCCAAGTTTGCAGGCTACGAGTACTTCAAGTACAAGTTCTCCACAATGGTAGACGAAGAGAGCGCCTATTTGTACAGGACGTATTTATACTTAGCTGCAGCAGCATCAGCGGAATTTGTTGCAGATGTTCTCTTAGCACCGTTCGAGGCAGTCAAAGTCAGAATGCAAACGACGCCGGGGTACACGTCGCAAATGAGAAAGGCTATCCCACACATGAAATCCACTGAAGGCTTTGGAGTGTTTTACAAAGGATTGACACCGCTCTGGGGACGTCAAGTCCCTTACACTATGATGAAGTTTTCATCTTTTGAAGTAACTTTGGAATATTTATACGCAAACTTGGTTCCTAAACCCAGGAACCAGTGTACTAAGGGTGAACAATTAATAGTGACGTTCGCGGCGGGTTACATCGCCGGCGTGCTGTGCGCTATAGTCTCGCACCCGTCAGATACAATCGTTTCAAAGTTAAACAAGGACCCGAGTGCGTCGATTGGCGGTATAATATCTGAAGTGGGCATGGTCGGTATCTGGCGCGGGCTGGTGGCGCGTATCATCATGATAGGCACGCTCACGGGCCTGCAGTGGTTCATCTACGATGCCTTCAAAGTGTACACTTTGATGCCGCGACCTCCTCCCGCCGAGATGCCCGAATCTCTAAGAAAGAAATTGGCGGGCAAGAAATAGTTTCTCAAGGCTTATTCGTCGCTTATTAATTATCTTGTAAAGTTTTTTATATTGTTTAAATACTATTATTTTCGCGATAATAAACATAACTAAAAATAATTACCTATTTTTGTCCTATTATTACAGTGAATTTAAGGTGCTAATAATTTTAGTATTACATACGTATGCCTTTATATCTAGATATTTCCGGTGCAGACATTGCAGACGTACTTTGGAGCGAAACATCAGATGCTAGATATTTGCGGCGTGCCTGCGTCCAGCTTTCCTGGATATTTGGCGTGCTTACTACATAAAATTTCGAATACCACATAATTCATATCATTCAGCAAAATGTTGAATAAAAATGCCAATGGTTTCATATTTTTCATGTAGCTTCTTCAAATATCTAAAGGTAAAGTTACAAATATATTTGATTCGAAATGTTTGTAATAGAATTGAATAAGAAAATATATCAAATAAGCATGCGTATAAAAATGATGTAGGTATAATACAACATCTACATTAAAATAATTAGTTATAAACACATTTTTTTTCAATTAAACCTATTCAATCCTCTGACTCGCAAACTTCTAATTAATGTATTTGCAATCAATCCTAAGATTATGAGCTATGTTCTGTGATGCTTTTAGGCTCCCAAACTATCACCCGTGTCAAGATTCAGCGCCTGCTCCTATCTATAATTACGAGTGCAGTCAATAATATACTACTATAGAGAATGATACATAATAATGATAATTATTGAAAATAGGTACAATAATGTTAAAATTTGTGAAATTAATTAAATAATAACCGTTATTTCAATATGGTTTCCAAGTAAAATTGTTGCAATTTTCTTATTAATTACTTCAAAAATCACTAAAAGTAAAATAAGTATATTATTCATACTAAAAACAACTAAATTTAAGAATATACAAAGCAAGTGCCATTCAAAATAATCATACAAGGCGAGACATCCCATAACGCGTAGGGAGCGTTTAAGAAAGTGAGTACATTAACCGTTTCCGTATCCGGGAGGGTAATAACAATAATGTGGAATTTATCCTTACACGGTGTCCCGCCGCCCAAAGACTACTATCGTATACCGCCGCCCGCCCAGGCTCCCAGCGCCGCCCTACAAATGGTCCGCTTGACCGGCTCAGTATTTTATAAGTGGCCGCTGCAAACACTAACCCATTTACCATAATCTTGGATTTGTCTCGAGCTCTGTTGTTGGATTATGTCGAAATACATTGAAGTAGACCCTTTTTAGTGGTATAGTGATGTATGCGCTCTAAAGGGAAATTACTTCGTTGCGTAAACAGCTTAGTTTAGTGTATATGGTAATGATGAAAATAATATATTAACTACAAAAGCAAATAATGTTTCCTTTTGCGGCAAATATAGACTTATTCATCTTTTACTTATTTTGTACATTTAATAATTATAGATTGTACATATTTCATTAACACTACTTAATAAGTATTATAAAAATAAAACTACAAAAAAGGACAATATTATAATAATTAGATTATTATGAGAAGATATACTAAGCTCCATATTTTCGGATTATAGGTTTCATTTTAGGAATTTAGTAAAAATGCAAGAAATATTAAAAATAAGTCGCTTTCAACTACCGTACTCGAGGAAATGTGAAGTTCTCCGCAACTTTGTGTGTCGTCATCTTAAAAGATTTAGAGATGGAGACATGAAATGAGGAAGCAACTCTAGCGATGTATACGTTTATTAAACAACAACCAATAAAGGAACAACCCTCTTATCCATCAATTAAATGTAAAGTATAATTTTCATAAACTTCGATTTAGGTCCGAAGTTTATTTTAACGGCGGAGGTGTTATACACTTATACCCCTTGGCTGTATGGGCTATTGCTTACCTATGTTATATCCGTTGTAGCTACCATTATTTTGAACCTTAAATATATGCATTGTAATTAGAATTAAGTCAGTTCGAGAGTATCCTCGGTCGGGAGCACTAGCTCTCCAAAACCTATAATTAATATATTTTACTAGCAGTACCCGCGGCTTCGCCCGCGTTTTTTTAATCGCTACTAATCTTTGTTCGATCACTCGCAATCGGATGATCTTTAGATTGCCTGAAAATTCTCGAAAATTACTCCAGCTATTTCAGAACCCATCGTTAATATACTCCTGAGCGGCGCGGCTACCTCTCCCGCTCTTGGTTCCCCGTCCCTCTCCACATGTCCCGCTGTGCTGCGCATTATTTTATTATTATTATTTTTAAATTCGTAATATCCTTTGAATGAAGTGTCCGATTTGTAGTATCGTAAAAGTTATCTACTAATTCAGTGCAAAATTTGAAACTTGTAGCACAAAAAATGAAGGTATCTCGAAAAACTTATGAAGCCTTTACACCATCTTAATCCGGTTTTTAGCGTACTTGTACCAACAATTAACCACCTTCGTACCAAATATAAAGATCGTAGCACAAAAGATGAAGACTTTCATACAAACTTGCTATGGCCCTAAGACCTCCTCGATGCGACCCGTCGCGTAACTTAACAGTAAAGTGTCACTATCACAAAATATCAACAAAAAAAGAGCACACTACTTGGAATGTCACTCACAAAGATAGAAGGATGCACTCATAGATATGATTGAATTTGAACTTTATGCAGCGGTAATAAATTGCAAATTGACTCTTTGACATTAGGAACACGCCTTAATTGGTTAGACAACAGTGAGTGATTATAATTTAATATGAACTTTATTGAATAGCAATAAAGTTCAAATTGACTCTAGAAAACGTTTGTATGGGAAATAGAAAAGGGCTGTTTTTAGGGTTTTCCCGGAAATTATTAGATTTTTTCTCGCCTTTTAAACCTTCCCTAGACCTCCACGAACATTTCAAGACTAAGATAAGATAAATCCGTTCAGCCGTTCTCGAGTTTTAGTGAGACTAACGAACAGCAATTCATTTTTATATATATAGAAGATTAATATATTGTATTACTATAAAGCTAATAAGTGATTCGTGTTAAATAAAATTCTTTTTTTAAAAAGGGTCTCGTCCAATAATTATTGTAAGGCAATTGTGTTCCTTCTTGAAATACCTATATGTCGTTTAAAATTCAAATAGATTTTACCAAACACACTCGTTGAAGAATCCGTATAATGGAGCTACCTTCTCATACTGATCGATAATTTAATGTTTGTCTTCTATAATTTATTTGTTGACATTAGTTTGTATCATCAGATATTCATTTTATATATTCAAGCGAATTATCAATATATTAAAAATATATACCTTACGTGTTTTTATGTGTTTTATATTCCAGTTAAACTGCGCATCCAGTGCGAATAGACCTATTATTATTTCACAGTTGTGTAAACATGTTTAATAAGTAATGTTTAACCTACATTGTATACAATTAACAATAATTACTGTAAAGTATGTCTCGAATGCGCCATTTTGATACTTTATAATAAAGTAAAATATCGTCAGTTTCATACTATTTAATTAAAACAGCGTAAATTAATGTTATTATATTTATAGCCTGATTCATTTTACTACGGATTCCTCTACCAATCTGTGGTTTCCAAACTTACATATTTGTATCGAGATAATGTGTAAACTTATGTAACGTTACTCGTTTTGCCACGACATGAGTAAACAGTCAGAAATGTAGTATATTCCACTAAATATTTCGCATGCAATTATTATGGATACAGCGCTGAATGAACTTCGAAGAAAATAGTGATAATTCATTGATATGTGCATCAATAGAAAGAAACATCGTCCTACATATAGATTCAAGATCTTGAAGGAAGAATCAAGTAAATCTACACCTTAAAAAATTAAATGACATTGTAGAAGTAATTTATAAATAAATAGCACGCCTAGAAGCCACAGAATAATGAACATCATCATCATCATTATCCCTTTTTTTAACGTCCCACTGCTGGGCACGGGCCTCCCTCAGTACGAGGGGGATCAGGCCATAGTCCACCGCGCTGGTCTAGTGCGTGTTGGCGGACTTCACATGCCTTTTGAAAACTTATTAGGTTTTTTCAGACGTGCAGGTTTCCTCACGATGTTTTTATTCATCGTAAGACAAGTGGTAATCACGATAGAAATGATTCGCACATGAAAATATCAGAGGTACGAGAGCCAGATTTGAACCCGCTTCACTCGGTTATCCAAGCGACGCGTGACCGCTGGGCTACCACAAATTAATAGGTATAAATATAATAATTATAGTATGTAGAATCTAATTACATAATTCGACGAGTCCTGACGCGACGAGGTGGCCGAGTGGTTAAGGCGTTGGACTGCTAATCCAATGTGCTCTGCACGCGTGGGTTCGAATCCCATCCTCGTCGATATTTTTTTATATTTTTAGTACTTTATTGTATTTTATGTATTAGTCTTCACTGCTGCGTAATTACAACTACGTTTCTGCATCATCTTATGTCTTTAGTTCGCTTTTCTTAGTAAAAAACCTATCGTTTTTCTACTTAGGTATGTAAATTATTATTTATAATCTCGTTTTAATCATTTCAGTTTCCTGGTAGCTTGACATTTTTAATTTTATATCTCTATATAATTCTTATGTAAGCGACATTAGAGTTATATATTTAAGCGAATATAGGTTTTGAATACGGATGCAAAAGTTTAAATTAGTTTAGCTACTCCTTCATGCAGAAACGGATCGACGGAGTAAAGAAATGAATTAATTACAGTAAGTAACATTTTTTGATTAACCCTATGCCTGAAGTATAATATCTAAAGAATAAAATCGTAAATTCCATCTACACTACCTCGATGTCCAGCGTTCCACAACAGTGCGATTTTTAAGGCATTTTCTGCCACGCACAACCACTCTGTGGAACCAGCTGTCGCCGACGGTCTTTCCAAACCGTTATGACCTGGCAACCTTCAAGAAGAGCGCGTATTCTTTATTGAAAGACCGGCAGTGCATCTGTAAGCCCTGCGGTATTGATGATGTCCATGGGTGGTGGTGATCACATCCATCAGGTGAGCCTCTTGCCCGTTTGCCCTCTTTGTTCCATAAAAAAATAGAAAAACCATTGAACCTGAGTCTGATCTCAAAGTGGGCGTTTGCAAGAAGTAATTGAATGACCAATGTATTTTAAACAATTCTATTTGCTATTATATGTACCTATATTTATAAGCGAAAGTGTCTTCGTTTATTTTATTTTTTCTTTTCTTTTCACGACGAAACTTAATTGACAGATGACGGATTGGCATAACTTTTTGTGTGAAGATAGTTGGAGGGCTTTTTATCACAAGGAAATATCTCAATCCCACGGGACTCATCACACTTATGTGTATATCATAGTCTGGCTACTCCATGTTAACCGTTAAAGCATTAGATTGAACCCGAATAAGAAATTTGTTGGCTTAGAAGATAATTTATTTAACGTTAACTCGAAGGTTAATAAGATTCCTACACAGATAATAAATAGAGCAATTAAATAAATCGCTGGCCTACATTTCTGAGAGAGGCTCGAAATTCGACGATGAAGGTTTTGTTTAAGGACATGACATGAGGTGACCTTCTAAGTATAAATTAACTACACTAATAATAACAAGTATTTGTTGATTTTGACTACTAGGTAGGTACTCATTTTATTTTTATACTAGCATTTCCTGCGGCTACGCACGCGTTATTTACCGGAAACCAAATTCTAACTGAGTCGCACGGTATGGTATTTCGCAGAACTAACGCCTGCCCTTCCCGTTTTTGCAACATTTTTCATTGATTCTTTTCTCCTATTAGTCGTGATGTAATATAGCCTATAGCCTACCTCGATAAACGGACTATCCAACACAAAAAGAATTTTTCAAATCGAACTAGTAGTTTCTGAGATTAGCGCGTTCAACCAAACAAACTTTTCAGCTTATAATATTAGTATAGATTTATTTTTACACATAATATATATTTTTATTTCTTACTAATTCTAAATGATTATAGATAGGGTAGTTAAATATGAATTAACAGAGGCAACCCCGGAAATATTTAACACAACTTCAAGAGAGATATTATTAAACTGTCGTTCCGGAAAAGTTAATTTCAAATAAGTCCGTTACGAAACTGGTAGAGTTGCCTAAAACGTAAATCTGTGAGTAATGACAGTGAAGTATGCCTACTGGATTTTATGCTCTGGAGGGTTGCCGTTATGCACTATAGAGCTCTTTATTTTGTTCCTTTATAGTCGGTTAGACATGGTACGAAAGTTAAGCTGCTATGGGATACACAGAAATATACCTTTACTTTCCATTATAAAATATAGACGTTTGCGTCCCAGTACATGTTAATTTTTCTTGAGCGGAATAAAATTTTCTAAGATAAAATTAGTCAATCGGTCTAACCGTTTTAGAGTTTTGCTAGAACATACAAACAGAGGGACAAAAAATGATTTTTTTTCTTATATACTTATATATAGCATTTTGGAAAAAGCTGTTATTTTGACATTACAAACAGTCTTCAATTCTATTTGTCTGTAAAAATGACATAACGTTAATGTGGAATACGCTTTCAATTTACCGATATAATTATTTCTATAAGCAAAAATAAATGTCATAAAGTTTACTGCTGTAATTAATTTGGCGGGTTCTTGAATAGACTGTGAGTTGTAGGTTGGCTACATCATAAGGTACACGCAGTAGTGCTTAAAAGTGTAAACGCAAACAATACATATTTACCTAAATAAATTTAAGTGAATCTTTTTCCTTTGATAAATTTTCTATAAAGTTATTCTTGGGCAAGATCTAATAACATCAAAACAGTCCTGAAAACAGTTTAAGGCTGGAATTTGCTCTAAATTGGTCCTTTGGAAAGATTTCGCGTGTGAAATTGTAATGTAGTCGTAGGAAGTTCGCGTTTTTACACAGCGCCGAATTTTCCAAGTTTTGTGTAGGCGATGAATATTTATAAATAACTTAAAATAACTTTTTCCATTGAAATTGATATTTCCAATTCAATTATGTATATGTACGAGTTAACAGCCTACCTGTTTTTATTACTTATATATGTATTTGCACGTATGCAAAACAATCGTAACCTCGATGGAATACATATTATTTCATAAAAAAATAAGAATAAACAGATGTAGGTATATTATTCCTCGGTTAACCAAATGTGGACGGAAATAAGACGTGGATAATCTTAATTTCTGAACGACGCAGTAGGCAGTGGACGCAAAGACATTTCTTTAAAGTATTAACAAAATTTGTAGTAGTTATAATACACTCGTATACAGCTTATAATGCTTTGTGATTAAAAATTTAAATGAATTAGGTACTAAACAGCAATTACCTATACAGCTCGTAAGCTTTACGTGTTCATCATAAATTACTAACTGAGCAGCGTAAATTTTGCACCTGACGTTTGTCGGTTATGACGGAAATATCTACTTAATGCACCGAATATTACGCGACTAGCGAACCATCCTCGCTTCGCTTTAGGTTGGTCTTAAAAATAAAAACAAATATGGAAAAACAGTATTATTTTTAAGATAAATTTGAAGTCAACGTCTTTATATTGAAGTCCGTAGGTATTTTATTTATACAGTTGTAAGTTACAACTAAGCAAAATAGTGTAAAATTTTATAATATTTAATTAGCAAAAAGAGACAATACATTTTTAATAACTTTGTATCCAACTTATTATTTTAAGTATTGACTGCTAGACTACTCAAACTAAACTGTAGTGTGTTCATAAATATTATAATGTACTCGTAAGCCTTCTCGGTCCCTATATAGATTAGAACTTAGTATATTTAAGAGGTGTAATAAACGAAGCTTGAACCAAACAGTTGTCTCATTTGCTCCCACATTATAAAACATTCAACTGGCTTTAGTTGGTAAATATGGAGATTTCATTTTAAATACTGATCTGAATGACTATGGAAAATACTCTTGTAGGCAAGTTCATATGAATTTTAATCCCCGTTACAATAAGAGTTTGCTCAACAAAGCAGTACAAAGTCTTTTATCGGCAGACAATCATTATAACAGTGCGATTCTTTGGAACGCCTCTCATCCGAGAAATTCGTCTATTGTTTCTGTAGAGAGTGAAGCTGAAGCCTTAGAATAGGGAAATCGAGGGAAGAGGGACGTCTTGGTACGAGTACTATTAGTTATATACAGATTGATTTTAAAGTCAGCTTTGTTCAAATATATGTAAGTCTGTTTTGATGTAAGGTATTCATAACGTAATCTATGTAATTTATTACGCATTGCTATTATTATGCGTAAATAAATTTATATTATATATGTTGATTGTTTATTTACAGCCACAAATAATGATCGACTTAATATTCGCGATAATTTTCTCCTGAAAACGAAGAGTACCTTAGATATTTACATCAACTTATTCTTATTTAAAAATTTATGAGCATTTCTTCTCCGATTTATTTCATCTATGATCACAGTGGTCTCTCAAAGACCGCTTTGTTAGCTGATGAAAAAGCGGTGATTGGAAATGTCATTTTCTACCAGATGTAGATGAGATCTATGCAGCTGGCACAGCAGCCGTGTACTGTGCTGTATACACTGCACCCGCTGCGCTGTAAACTGATAACTTTGAATGTATTCACTCGTAACTATCTAACGGTCATTTACATATAGTTTAAATGATAGGGTAACTCAAAACTAGAGTTCCGTGTTAACATAGGGAATTTTTCAGACTTGAGCTTCTTTCTTTAAATACACATCTAACTTTTCATATACTTTGCCATTTGAAATGTAAAGTTTATAGCATTCAGTAAATGCAAAGATTTATTAAAAAAATCCTTGTGTATTACAGAAAAAATAGATGACTGTAAAATTTACTTATTTTTTAAGAAAAATTGAATTTAAGTATAAAGAAATATTTTTAATACATTATTATTATTAATTATAATGTAGTATATTTCCGTAGAATAAATGAGAGCTCCCTAGCGAGAATCGTATACCGTGAGTACTTATTTGAAGTCCTACACAAGGTCTGCACAAGGAGCATGGACTACCGCAATAACTTAAAAGCTTGAACTTTCATCTATAAAGGGTGTTTCATACGTATATATTTTCTAATATTTTTAATATTGTATTGTAGTGTATTGACGACAAAATAAATGAAAGTGTTGTAAATAAAATAATTTTAGTAGTTTCACTACGATTTTCTTCATAATTTAACTTTAATTTTTTGAGCCATACCAAAGAAACCTAATACTTTTTTTCTAAAATAAAAGTAGTCTAAGTTACTTCATACAAGAATAGTTATATACGAGTGAAAGTCCCATCATCGTTTTTCTTTAATAATTGTTGCTACATATATATAACATCTAAATTAATTTTGATGGACAAGCATTTAATTTTATTGTCAGTTTTTAACGTAAGCACTGTTTCAAGTGTATCCTATCGATAACTACAAATTTTCATATCCTTAAACGTCTCTCGTACATGACAAACCGGTACAGCTCTCGCCAGTGGTGGCCACACTTCTCCGGTTTACAATATAATCTAATGTTTTAGTGGAAATCAATAGATCAAGGCGTGGATAAGTACTTTAATATCGAACCCTCGTCAACCCTTAATATTGGCTTCGGTATAACACCTACCCTTTATGTCCCCGATCCGCCGCCTCCATTACAAGCAATTTTGATATTTATGAGAATCATATATAATCTATTTTCCCATACTACTGTCTTATGACGTAATTTTACCATATTGGTCATAGAAAGCTTTTGCTTATCGAATTTCAACCTAATAACAAAATGTTAAGAGTTTTATTTGTTTGCGTATTAATGATAGGAAAATTTAGTTTGTGGGGACCATTTAACACGTGCTTTGTTCGACTACATTGATCAAGTGAGTCGTTAATGATTAAACAAATGAATAAGATTGATAACCAACAGTTGTGGGACGAACGACGCGGTGAGAGGAGAGCAAGCTTATATCTGCATTAAGATTACTTTTTTTACAATAGACCTTATTTTTAAGGGTTATTTTTGACTATTTTACTTAACTTATTGTTTGTCTGTTTATTGATATGCATATTTTGTGATCCTTTATATATAGTTAAAGTATATTTTTAGTATAAAACATGTTATTAACTGAAAAAGTATCAATTTGCTAATTTATAAGAAGCGTGTATAGGTGTAGATTATTTTTCATCAACAGGTTCTTCGATATCATTAAAAATGTTAACAATAATTTATAAATAGCATCATATATACGTAAGGGCGTGAGACATGGGCGGTCGCCGCCATCAATCAATTGAAAGCTTTACTTAATTTGGAAACAGCCTTAATTTTATTATTTTGTTTGATCGATGAAGCGAACCGCGAGCCGGGAACTTTTTGTACACAAACTTTGCAAGATTTCGTTAAATGATTTAGAAATTATTGTCTTGTTTGCAAATACAAATCTCGAAGACTGATATAAGTACCTAATTGTATGTAATTTAACAGGGATATGAAATCAAAAGAAGCTATTAATGTTTAAATGATATCAGTACTAATTAAATATTCTAAATTTTTGGAACATGTATGTTTTTTTTGTAAGTTCGAATATTTATTATCTTTCGAGCAGTATAATATTGTAGCTTTTCCTACGGTGTATACGAAAAAAATCAATGAAGTAAAACTATGTTCGTATCCGTACAAAATTTCAGATAGAGGCTCTAACAATATCATAGGTATTAACTGCGTTATTCGGACTTAATTTTCTAATGTGTGCCAAAAAATATTTAACAAACTCTTGTTGTCACATAAATCTCTATCGAGTATGGCTTTTTTTTTTAAATAGACTTTACTATTTTGGAAATAAAGCCATATACATATACACAATATTTATACTTTTAGGTTGTGGTATTTTTCGAATAAGTTATTTAACTAACGATGCATTCATGAACTCAATATAAATTGTTTCCTTTGAAAACATAGAAGTGAAGATATAATATGGTGTACATATACTCGTAAAATGAGAAGAAATTCAGCTTGCAACGAATGTACACAAAGTAATAAGTGTAAAAATAAACCGCACAAATTCAATGAACTATACAATTAAAATGTCTCTTACACACGACCACCGTTCCTCTTCAAAATTTAACCAGGTCTATTCGACATCAATCGCGTTGTAAAGTAATTAAATGGCGGCCCAATTCCATTCCACTCTCTTCAAACTTCGCAAACGACGTAAAACTTAAGACCTAAATGGGTTTTTCTTCTTTGGGAAAAAGATTAATGAAATAAGTAACTACTTTTGGGATGAAAAGTGGTTTTGGTAAATTTTGAAGCGACTTGTAGCAAGCGCGAGACGGAAATTTTAATAATATTATAAGAGCATGGAGTTCAGCTCTGTAGTTAGTCATAGCAGAGTTTGTACGCGAATTAAAAGTAATGGATGTGTCTTAATTGTAAATTTTTCATTATAATCATTTTTGGCTGAAGCTTCTTTCTTTAAACGAAATTTTACTTATGACTTCAACTTATTTTAAACCAAAATTAAGTTTAAGGTCCACAGTTAAAGTTAACAAATTGTAATTAATTTTGATGAAGTAGAAAGGTTAACGTTTATATTTTACTTCGATGACCGCTGATCACAGCCAGAGTTCTACGACGTCTCTAAAGTTACGATGAAATATTAATTTATCCAATAATATGCACAAAATTTAGCGTTTGCTCGAACCGATTGTATGAATAAAGAACAAAGTTTGCAATTTGCTACGAATCAAAACTTTTTATTAAAATAATCAATTTTAAACGCAAATGTATTTCAACCATTACATTTAACTATGTATGGCATAAAATATTTCCAATGAAAGCAATCAATTTTGAAAATAACTATTGGTTTTAAAAGGTGAGATTGAAACATATAATGTTTTTTCTTCTTGAAGTACTAATAACATTTGGAAAGAATTATTCTTGAGTGATGCAAATGTATTTATTTATTATTCGGGAAACAAACAGAGTATTAATCCATAAATAGTTACAAGCAAATATATTCACGCACCAGTAAAGATTCCACTTATAAAAAATATTCTATAACATGTAATCATTTACATTTTGTATCAAGAGATATGATATCTAAAAAAATTTCAAATACTTTACACATCAGTTCATTTTTGCTTTGAACTTCCCAATTAGAATCCGCTGACTATATTACATCAGTGGCGCGCCTGAAACCGTACTAGGTAACTCTTTAGCCGAATTTAATTGTCGTAGAGAGCAATTCCCCGATATTGCGGTTGTGGCAAAAATTCCACCAAATTTCGAACGGAATGAAACATGTTTTGTATTCTCGCTACATTTGGGACATAAATTTTAAAACAGCATCTTTGTAATTCCGAATAATTTATAGCGAACACGGGCCTCCTCTGTAACGACTGTAACGCCGTTGCAACGCGACAAAGACGAGCGTAGTAAATTAATTTATCAAATTGTGTGGCGTGATTTCTAGCAATTAACGTAAACCATTTAAAGATTAAAATTTTACGTTTGTATTGCACGGGAAAGTTACAAGTTAGTGCTTAGAATAATTTTATTAAAATATAAAATACAAATATGTGTCATAATAAGCTTCATAATACGTAATCGATGTACTCGCATATATTTAAAGTCTATTATGCTTTCTTACCTTATAATATGTGGTACATAACTTAGCCCGACCCGAGACTCAAACCCAAAACCTCTAGGTGTGCGATCGTACATGCTAGCCACTACACTACCGAGGCAGTAAATATAGTATAGTATGTATATGAAAGGTATCAATCACCATCACACTAACAGTGAGTCCTGTAGAGCGTTCTAGCAGTAAGGTACCATTATACTAACAATAAGTACCATAGAAATATCTAGCGGTAATCAGATTATGTATTTAGTTCCACTGATGGCCATTGCAGAACGAAATCATAAAAGCTCAACTGTAATTAATTTCCAATATACTCATATAATGAAGCTTTGTCCTGCAAAAGTTAAATAGCATTTACTGTAAATGTAATGCTGCCTTTCTTTAAAATTCAAGGATTTATTCAGATATTATTAGATAACCAGCGATTTACTTATTTTGCTTACCTTACTTTTCTCGGGTATTTGAAACAATGTCGGGTCAGATGCACCATGTATAACTCAAGAGAGGCTAGACTGATTATTTTGATCTTTTTGTTGGATGTTCTTCACGTTGATGATTAGAAAAACTATTAAAACAACGTAATGAAATCGAAAAAGAAAATATAAATAATAGTATTTTCTTTTGCTTAGGTATATCTATTTAAAACGTTTTTGAAACGGGACACATACGAGAAAAGTTAGTGTTAGTTGCTACTATTTAATAGATAAGACAGTGGTAGCTTAGTGGAATCACGCTCAGTTGGATATCCGAGTGATGCGGGCTCAAATCCGGGTCTCGTGCCTCTGATATTTTCATGTGCGAATCATTTCTATCATGATTACCACTTGTCTTACGGTGAAGGAAAACATCGTGAGGAAACCTGCAAGTCTGAGAGAATCTAGCAAGTTTTCGAAAGACATGTGATGTCCGCCAACACGCACTTGGCGCTACCAGCGTGGTGGACTATAGCCTGATCCTCCTCGTATTGAAGGAAGTGCCCAGCAGTGGGACATTAAAAGGGCTTACAATTTAATAGATATGAAATTGATAATATAACTAATAAATTCTTACAACAATTAGTAACGCACATTATGTAAGACAAATGTAACATTTTAACTTTTTTTTTTAATAAACCACATTTCTTTAACATAATTTAATGGGTTTGTATAGTGTAGGAGGTAATCTGAAATGTAATTAAGACGATATGACGAAGGATACTAATACTTTGTGTGAATGTGAAGTTTTAAGGTTAATCTATCTTGTGAAATAAAAATAGGCCGCAGTGCTTTCCAATATTACATAAACACTACAAAAATAAAAGTGCAATAACAGCTGTCTTATGTGAATAATAACTTTACTTGTGGGTAGACATAAATAAAATGTACAACGGAATGCAAAATAATCAATAGAACAGAAATTTCGCAGAAAAGTTAAACGACTCGTTGGTCTAGCGTTGTAATACGCACTGGTTATTCGACGATCCTTGGTTCTATCCTCACATTACAAACAAGAAATATTTTTCTGTCTTATTTATCTTACTAAGCATTTTAGAGTTGGAATAAAATTTAAAAACATGCCTATCACTTGTGAAGCTTGCAAAGAAAACATAAACGTAACGCAAAAACGAATTAAATGCACGATCTGCTTTTCTACGTATCATTCGGAATGTGTAAAATATGGAGAGAATTCGGCTATTCGAGCTTGTTGGAAATGCCCTAACTGTATAGTATCTCAACGCAAAAGTGACAACACTAACACTCCTCTTCCACCAGAGAAAAAACAACAGATTAAAAATCAACGAGGTAATGATACCCATACGATTGCATCTCAATCACAGAATATACAGGATAATACACCAAATCTCATTCGGTCATTTGAAGAAATGTTGGATAACAAATTAAAGATTGTAAAAGAAGAACTTATCGAACAACTACATGCAACTATTTTTTTGGAACTTAAAAACGAAATATTAGCACTTTCCAATTATACTTCTCAACTTCAAGAATCTTATAATAATATTCAAATAGAAAATGAGACTTTAAAGAAAGACTTAGATTTACTTCAAAACCGCGTAGGTACAGCAGAAAGTCAAGTTCTGGAACTCCGTTCACAAATAGGGAAACAACAACAAATTGCTAGACTAAATAATCTAGAGGTGTTAGGATTACCGCAGATTAGTAACGAATGTCCAACTAACCTAATAATTAAAATTGCCAAACACGCTGGCGTAGATCTTCAAGAAAAGGACATTGAGTTTGCACACCGTGTCCAACCCTTCACAAAAGTGCAAGGAAGACCAAAACCGGTAGTAATCAAATTAAAAGACCGCAAGCATAAAGATGCAATATTATCTGGTTTACGACGACAGAGGGGCGTAAACACTGTGGATATTGGTCTAGGAGGACATGACAAACGGATATTTGTGAATGAACACTTAACACCGGAAAACAAATTGCTACTTAAGAGAGCTAAAATCATTGCTAAACAAAATGCTTTTAAATTCGTATGGGTTAGAAACTGCAATATTTTTTTAAGAAAAAACGAGGAGTCGCCAGTTATATATATCAATTGCGACAAAGATCTAAGCAAAATTACTTAGAACTTCACAGACAACTTATATTCATAGTATTTTTTATTAATTTTCTTTTTTTCTTTTTTGTTAAACTATATTACTATAAAAGGTATCCAAAAGGTGTGCAACCAAAAACCCTGTACTCCCTTTCACACACACACAACTTCCTGAAATTCATTCAAAATCAATTACACATCAACTTACCACTCACACACAAAACATTCTACTCTACCATTTTCTGCTCATTGGATTTCATAAAAATTCTAGTATCCTTTACGTTAAATTACAATAGTTTACTATATTTTCTTATTCAAATACTAATCATAGATGGCGACTAAATCTATTGAAATGCTCTACCAAAATACACGAGGATTACGCACCAAAACACAACAATTTAAACAAAATATCTTAAATAATGAATTTGATTTAATATTAATTACAGAATCCTGGCTATGTCAGAGTTTTTATAATGGTGAAATATGCGATGATAGATATGATATCTTTAGGTGTGATCGAAACAAAGGTACATCCCTGAAGGAAACAGGCGGAGGAGTTATGCTATGTGCATTGAAAAAATTTCAAGTACAACATAAACAGGATTGGACGTGCAATGGCGTAGAGTCATTATGGATAACTTTACCCCTTAATAAAATTAATAACTACGAAAATAAAAACCTTCATGTTGGCTTGTTCTACGCCCCACCAGACAAAATGTTGCCCAGTAGGTTGGAAGCAATAACTGCTTGCATCGCCCAGGTAATATTGACCCACCCTCACGATCACTTCTTTATAGCAGGCGATTTCAATCTATCTAATACCAGATGGACTGAAAATGGGCCTATACATACGAGCTACAGTTCTGTTTCTTTACTAAATGCGGCCACGGACTTTTTAGACATGTGCTATTTAAATGGACTCACGCAATACAATAATATACTAAATTCAAACAATAAAATACTCGACCTTATTTTCGCGAACATACATATTAATGTAACTCATTCCCTGACTCCCCTAGTAATGGAAGATACACATCACCCATGCCTAGAAATAAGTTTACCAAATCTAAATATACGTAATTTTCATCATAAACCCGTTAGAAAACCAAACTTTTATAAAGGTGATTATGATAAAATTAATGATCATTTGCTAAATATTAATTGGAACCTAGCCTTACAAGCACCGACAATAGATGACGTGATAGATACATTTTACACCATACTATACGATTTAATTTCTGAATACATACCTAATAAAAATATTAATTCTTATAAATTTCCACCATGGTATACGAAAGCGTTAATTCATATAATCAGGGATAAAAAAAGAATTCATAAACGTTGGAAAACCTATAATAACCCTCGAGATTATGATGAATTTGCCTTGCTTCGAACAAGACAAAAGTCTAAACAAATAGAATGTTTTGATAAATATACATTTCAAATGCAAGAATATATCAAGAAAGAACCTAAACTTGTGTTTACTTATTTGAATTCATTAAAACACAACAAAAGTAGTTATCCTAATACCCTTACCTACGAAGATGATATTTACACCGAGGAGACAGAAGCTTGTAATGGATTTAGTAGGCATTTTGACAGCGTGTTTATGAAACCTGCTGCATCATATGAAAACTTAGATTTACAAATGAATGACGTAAATGAATCGATTTCTGGGTTCATCATAACTGAAAGTGTTGTTCTGAAACATTTAACATTGCTTAATGTGAGTAAAGGCCCTGGAAGTGATAACATTCCACCTATATTTCTTAAAAGATGTGCAAAAAGCTTGGCTACACCCCTAACAATTATTTTTAATTTATCTTTAAATACTTTTGGTTGCTTTCCTACAAAATGGAAGGAAGCCTTAGTTGTTCCAATTCATAAAAGTGGATCAAAAACCTTAATAAAAAATTATCGACCTATTTCCATATTAAATGTTATGAGTAAAATATTTGAGAAAATTATATGTGACAAAATTAGTTTTAATATTAAAAAATATATTCCTATTGAACAACATGGATTCATGCAAAGACGCTCTACAGTAACTAACTTAGGAGTTTTCACTGATTACGTCTTAAAAGTCATGGATGAAAAGGATCAAGTTGACGTAATTTACACTGATTTCGAAAAAGCTTTTGATCGAGTTGATCACGTAATTTTATTGCGTAAACTTGACTCTTTGGGTATACATGGAAATCTGTTAAGATGGTTTACATCATATGTTAAAAATAGAATGCAGGCAGTTAAAATAGGAAGTGCTAGAAGCAACTTCTTAACTATATCATCGGGCGTGCCTCAAGGTTCGATCTTGGGACCTCTTTTATATAATGCATACTTATATGACATAAATAACTGCTTTAAACACTCTCGCTTCCTGATGTTTGCTGATGACAAGAAGATATTTCTTAGAGTTCGTACTATTGAAGACTGTAAAAAAGTACAAGCAGACTTAGACAGGCTAGCTACCTACTATAAGACAAATAGAATAACGATAAATGTTAAGAAATGTCACCATATCACGTTTACCCGAAAAATTAGACCTATTGACCATACTTACAGTATTAACGGAACAACAATTAGCAAAGTCTCATCAGTGAGGGATTTAGGCATCATATTAGACTCCAAATTAACATTTGACGAACATTATGAAATTATAATTAACAAGGCTTACAAGCAACTCGGGTTTATTAAGCGTGCAACCTTTAGTTTTAAAAATATCGAATGTATCAAAATGCTTTATTTTGCGTACATACGAAGTTTATTAGAATATGCCAGCAGCATTTGGTCACCTTATTATAAATCACATATACAGAAAATCGAAAAAATTCAAAATGTATTTGTAAAATACTTACAATTTAAGAATTACAAAGTTTTTGATACAGATCGTGATGCATATGAATATTATCATATAGAAACACTCGAAAGTAGACGTGTACAAAGCGATATGAAACTGTTGCACGCAATATTAAACAATAAAATTGATTGCCCTGAACTCCTATCAAACATTTCCCTTCAGGTACCAAAACAGAGAACGCGCCATACACCTTTGCTATATGTACCCCCAACTAAAACCCAATATGCCAAAAATACCATTTTAACACGATTAGTTAAAATGTATAATGAACAGTACTCTGATTTAGATTTATTTAATTTATCTGAAGTAGTCTTCAAAAAGAGATTAAAAAAAAGGAGTTTCGCCATTAAGTTGTAATACATGAGCAGTCATTCACCTTTGTCTATTTAGAGCAATGTTAATTAATAATGTTGTACACACACACACACACACACACACACACACACACACACACACACACACACACACACACACACACACACACACACACACACACACACACACACACACACACATACACACACACACACACACACACACACACACACATGCGCGTACACACATCTTATAGGAATGTACCATAATAGATTATCTTTAGATCTAAGACATCTTTTGAATATCTATGTTTAGCTTTATTGTTTTAATGCCTGTTGTTCATATTTATTTTTTTTTACATTTAGAGTAATCTAATTTTGGCCTTATTGTATCTCTTCTTTGTGCACAATGTGTAATCTTAAATAATATTGTAACGCTGTTTGATTACTAAATAAAATAAAATAAAAAATAAAATAAAGGATATTATACGCTCAAAATTACATAGTACGTACCTCGGTGAATGTGAAACACATTCAGATTGGATGAACGTAATATGTAATATATAATTTAAAGCTTACAACATTTATTTTGGATAATATGGAAATGGAAATTATAAAAAAAGGAAAAACGATTAAAACTAAAAACACTGTATATAGAACGTACGTTTTAATTATAATTACCGGTCAATAATTTGCACTTTGACGGTAAAATAAAGACATATAACAGTTTACCATACAGTTTTATCACAACAGTCGAAATTGTAGCTATTTTCAATAGAACCCTCCCGTTGTATCAACGAGGGCAATATCAGAATCGCTAAGCGTGCACTTCTATTCCACGCGAGTAAGGAGCCTAACTTACTGCTATCGAACACTTTGCCATAAATCCTCTATAGACATTGTTACGCCCTTAGATAAGACGGCAAAACAGAGATAACACTGCTTCGATTGATCGTCAATGAGTAGAAATTCATTTATCTGGTAAAACACTTTTCAAAAGACACAAAAATCTACTTTAATGGCCAGGTTTTTAAGTCGCGATTACTTTGACATGTAAGATCCTTAAGGTACAGTTTCATTGACTAGATTTTAGTTCTATAAAAAATCTTAGTAGTAGTTGATAATTTTTGCAATATTATTGAAGAGCTTACGACTGCATTTAGAATTAAAATTTTAATATTTTCATTTTATACTTTTGTGTGTACGTATCATATTATATAAAAACCGATTAGCTACTATATGTGTTAAGCATATAGAGGTAAGTGCCAATGCAATAATAATAACGCGTTGTATCAACGTCAGAAATTAATTTAAGTTTTCATATGACTCGTCGAAAACTGCTTCAGAAGTTCTGTAGGAGACGGTTAAATACACAATAACCTTTTATTTTGCTGATACGTCAATTAGCTTTAGAATATAGTTTTATGTAATTAGTTAGAATAATCGGCAATTTTAGCTTAAGTTTTTAGCTGCTAATTCTTATAGCAGCTAGATGATTGGTTTCTTAGACATTTTAGTGTAGTTAACATTTTCATGTGTTTCTAAATGACTTTCCATGGCTGGTCTCGTCTTCGCAGTGAAACACGTATTTATTCGAAGGAAGCACATAATTTGTGACCGCTATCGACACGTAGATAAAACCGTTCGATTCGGCGCGACTTTAATTTCTTTCCCGGCGATAAATGGTCTACATATATCCTTTTCCTTTCCTTTGAGAAGGAAGAGGATGTCGATTCTTTTGAGACAAAGAATCCAGGGTGTTGAAGCAAAATAAAAAAGTACAGCAGTAAAAACCAATAAGTTGCTTTCAGGTCAATTGTCAATTGCGCCGAGTCTTTATCTCGAACGTTTAAAACGATTTGGTTAAGGTAAGATTGCGAAAGGCTCTGTTTTTCTACTACGGATTGTTTTTAGCCTCTTTTGCTTCGGTACTGATCGAGCAATTTAAAATATATCGATAATTTCAGTTTATATATTTATCGAAAATATGCCTCACAAATAACTCTGAAAGCTTGACTATAAAGTACGTTTAGAAGTTCAAGACATTTTTTAAATATCCAAATGAACTTTATTATAAATTAATTTCTTAAGTGTTTAGTAATACAATTTTCACTATATAGTATAAAATAAAGTCGCTTCCCGTTGTCTGTCTGTCCCTATGTATGCTTAGATCTTTAAAACTACGCAACGGATTTTGATGCGGTTATTTTTAATAGATAGAGTGTTTCAAGAGGAAGGTTTATAATTAAAGTGAAGGGAATGTTCAATAAGCACTGCCTGGCTGGCTAAGACGTTAGTTACGTGCCATTTGACGTCACCATTACAAACACTCCTAACATTTCAAGTCTTTGAAGTCTACATAGTTCAGTGTCTACTGATGCGGCGTTACGTCCAGTCAATGTGAATATGCATTCATAATTGAGTGTGATCAAGAATATCCAATTTGGAATAACAACGTGTTGCAAACAAAGCGAGGTCTGATTAAATTTCGAGTGACAGGGAATGACCGGCTCGCGTTGCAAGTTTAGATTTGTGTACTTCTATCACACTGTTCGTAATTTATGAACTTGGCTTTTTTACCTTTTGTTATTTTAATATTATATTATCAACTTGCTAAAATAATAATTCAATAATGTCTGATAGAAAACGTAGTCTAAAGCAAAAGTTTAATAGCATGGGACCACATTTTAAAGTGGAAAATGTAACATACAAAGAATTTAATTTAATAATCGTTAATACTTTTAAAATATATGCCGAAAATGGTTATTTCTTTTAATTATGCACTTAGGAAATTGGTACGACGTCAGATCTGTATATAATGTAGTTTTTTTTATTTAGTTAATGGAAACATATTACAGGCTATTGAATTGTGTTCAAATTTAATTTATCCTTAGCACAAATTATAGGTAGTCTGAGTTCTTTGTATTATTATACTTACGTTTCGATGAACATGGGGATCTAGTATAAAAGAAATGTACTTTTTCTTTTCAAATCTGATAAACATATGCTGGGTTAAATAAGCTATTGTAGAGATCTAACGTGTTCATTCCTAATGTGTATTTTTCTGATATTATTTTAAAGTTTTTCAATAATTCGGTGTGAGTTGAGGTCATTTTGAATGTTAAACCCGAGCGGTGCTACCTGCCAGCCAGGGCTTAATGTAGGATACCTGCGGTCGACGATATGGACGAAAGTGTCCCGACAAATGCATAGTGGATGTTAGACTACGGTACTTTAGATGCAGCTTAGATGTTATATATACATATTGTATTCTTTAGCGGTTGAGCAAATTATGCCAAACACAATATATATTATGACTTTGTTTAAATTATAATTTACTTTTAGAAATTCTCAAAAAATATTATAAATATTCGAATATACTGCGAACTAGCCATCATAACTTAGCAAACCTTTTGTAGTGCATTGCAAATACGAATATTATCGTGTCCTATTCAAGTTCAAATGAATTTCTCGTAAAATACATCAAAAGTTCATGAAAAAGTGTGCCACTTTAGTGGCTTACAATTGGTTGTAAATATTTTGTATAAAATGGCTGAAATATAATATGAGTATTGACGATGTTTTATATTATATATAAATCTGGAGATACAATAAAACAAAATGTACTAGAAAAGTGTAGGTGTGTACAGAAATTTATCTCACAAAAACTTTTTTATCTATTTAAAACATACCTAGCGAAGGTCCCTAATTAAAAATATTACAGATTTTATAACATAATATCCTTAAACGCATAATTTTTCAGCTCCCGTAGTCTTTCTATTACAATTCTGATATGATATAAAAAACACATTAATATTAAAATTACAATAATGAAACCAACTAGCAAATACAAGCACTTACACAATTTATTCTTTTCAAGCAGCTGGAATACCAAAAGTGGCAAATAGAAGGTTTAAGTGTCTAAAACTAAGCAATTATTTCAAATGAAACAATCTTACTTGCATCCCGGTTTTAAGTTTTAGTTACGTCTGTATATTAGTGTGCTTGGTTACGTCACAATTTATCGTCCTTCCTTAGAAGCGCCAGACACTGTTCTGACACTATAAATCTAACCTAAGACTGGGTATTAGTTCAAATTGTCTTGTTCACGACGCTACGCAATTCCTACAAACTGAACGGAATTGACATTAAATTAGCTTTAAATTTGCAAATTTATAAATATATTATGTAAATTATTTAAGTGTCTTGAATACCTAATACCTATTCACAATAAAAAGTCTTCTATTTTGTACTTGCTAAAACCCAAATACAATATCACTGTAAGAATGTTTAAAAACTTAGTTAAAAATTCCTCAAATATAATTAAATTTTCCTAGGTAATAAAGTTACAGAATGTAGGAATTTCTATTACAACTAGTGTTCTCTCGAATATTTTCCGCTTCCTAAGTAGAGTTTGTATCTTTATTATACGACTGCAGTCTCCTCGAAAGATTTAAACAAATGCCAGAAGGTTTCTAATAAGTTTGGCCTCTACTTAGCATTTGCCTATTATTTTAAGCGATAACCCCTTCTATTCAGATCTTGACCTATTTGCATGGGCAATAGGGACCCTAGAAAACATTTTTTATCTTATCTATTTAATACTTGTGATAATATTTACTTGTAATATAAATTTTACAAGCCCGCAACTTTCTTTCATATGTACAATATATACATATACGTATAAATTTTACATAAAACTCAACTGACAAACTGGCTTACAAAAAAACTGTAATTAAAAAAGTACATAATAAAAACAAAAACCCTCTAGTTATATGTTACCAGAGTAAGAATAAAAAATGTGTAATACGTCTCCACTGCATGTGACTGTACACTATATATTATGCTTCTTCGTCAAGTATCAAAAAAACCATTTCTTACTTATGCCAAAAGTGTTTAGAATTAAAATCAACAAAAATTATAAAGTACCTAGTTTGGTTAGAAATATTTTTTTTATTGTGGGATAGTCACTGTCTGTAACAAGTTATATAATACTAGCTGACCCGGCGAACTTCGTACCGCCTTAGCGTAAATTTGATGCACTACTTTATTTTGTATAGCTGACCTATCTTATGTATGCGTACCTATTCAATTTGAACTGGAATCTATAATATCCTCCATATAAAAATGAATACCTATTTCCCTGGTCTCGTCATACCTGAGAAGGACTTTACTAATATTATTAAATTAAAAATATTTTTTTGTTTTAAATTGAATGACGCTGACATTAATTGTTAGCGCGGTTATGTCTGTGGTGTCATAGATCACCACAGAGTTTTTTGTTTTAAATTGAATGACGTTGACATTCGTAACGCGCTTTTTTTAAAATATGCAAAATTAAATGTATATTTTTCAATCTTTCTGAGAGATTTTCTTAATATTTTTTTCCGTAAGAACCTTGTACAGAGTATTAGAAAACTAAAAAAAATCAGCCAAATCGGTCAAGCCGTTTTCATGCTATGTCGTGACAACGGAAAACGGGTTTCATTTTTATATATATATAGATAATAAGCATGGAGACATTTTAGATGGTTTTATACCTTAGTCGCTCCCGTGATTGCTTTAAAGCATCAAACGTCGGGAATAAAAAATCAAAGAATTCCGCGTAAAAGCCTAAAAGATAGTGTTATTAAAATATTCGTATATATTTAAGTAAGTCTGCATCCCGTGCAAAATGAATTATATCGATCATTTGGATGTTGTCTTCAATTTGGTTAAGACGAAGTCGTGTCGACAACTGTCGCGTAATCTGCAACGTCTCAAGTTTCACAGAAACTTTATTAAGTTTCAATTAAGAAGTAACTTGGTAAAGAAGATTTAAATTAATTCAAATTAAGAAGAGTTTTAAATGTTTCTAGTTTACTGTTACATAATATAATATTAATATTATTAGCTTTAATTATTTCATAAACTGTAATTTAGTAAGAGAAATTTGCTTTGTTAGGTAATTAAGGTTAATAGTGTTTTCTGATACTCGTACATTGGCAACTACAAAGACAAATTAATTTAATTTAGAATTTGTTTAGCAAATTTTAAATGGACAATCAGTATTTTAAAGCGAGATCGTCACTCACTGATGCTTTTAAATTTATCGTGAGTGGATTCCTTATTTAATGCTGCTACTACATAATTTTCTTTACTAATTTACTACCAATACCTAATTCCATTCGTATCTTTTAATTAAATATTATTTGTGTAACTTGATTTAGTTTGTTTATTTCTCGTTATTTTTCTATATGCCCTTTAATAACCTTTTTTACAAAATTTTTTGTAAAACGTTATTGTTACGTAACTGAAACAAAATTGCTATTCTATGTGGCAAAATATTACGAAACTGTTATCTTATCCAAGCGAGTGTGTTACTACTGAGCTACCACTGAGCTTACAAAATAAAAAAAAACATTTAATAAAAAATACGCCCGATTTGCTATTTTTTTAAGAAAATGTATTGTAGTATGTTATTCTTATTATATTTAATAGATGAGGTATACGCTGTTAAAATTTCGGTTCTTTACTTGCAGTGTTAAGGTATGAGCTTTGATAAATTAATTTTAGAGTATGTAATTTTATATAGGCAAGGTTTAGGGAATTATTCAACATTTCACTACTTTCTTTGTAGATAGTAAATAAAATACTAATATATTAAAGTGTGCAGCGAGCAGGAGCGTGCTAGAGCTTGTATAAATTGAAATTGTCATGCACACGAGTGAGCTGTAGCTTTTTATCGACGAGCTTTAAGCACTACGTGGATAGGTGTGTAGGGTTGCCTTCTGCGACTTATACAAAACTTTACACACAGAAAACATTATTATTAAGAGCAAATACGTTTGACGAATGCCTTATTTGAATGTGATAGTTATGTAATTTTTTCAATCAATCAATATCAAAGCCACAGAGATTTTTATTCCGAGAATATTATATAAGTCATTAAAAATAAGCATTGAAGATTCAAGGTAACCAGAAAGTCTGCATGTGAATGATCACTCGATTTACGCTAAGCAATTGTTCCTAATTTTATTTACATACTTTTATTTTGCTCCTAACGAATTAACTTTCTTATGATTATGACTGTGCTTCATGTGTAACTTCAATTATTATATCATAATCTATTATTATTCTCATCAAAATCCGACTAGCCTTTTTAGTGTCAACGTCACATATACAAACATACAAAATTTTGCATTTAAAATAGTAGCCTGATTTTAGATTTCGCCAGCCCTAACTGTTCACTACGCTTTTAAGGCCATTTTACAAGTTTCCGAGTCGCTTGAAATTATAACATGTTGGGATTTGTCTTGCATTGTCTCATAACGAAGTGTACTCTTTGTCCGCGCTCATCGAGATCTGCAATATTTATGAAAGAATGTTTGGGACAGCGTTAAGTTCATTTGTTACAATATATCATTCCTTATTTTTACCTGTCAAACGAAGAAAGCTTCTGGAAGCTTCGCGTGCTTATTTATTACTATTTTACTTAGTCTTTTGGTGTTTTATTTTTATTTATGTATATTGAAATACTTCCTAATTACTACATGTTTAATATTTAGTTTACATATGTTTGTATTAACAATGAAAACAGTCTCTCCCGTGATAATGATTGCTGTAAAGTATTCGAAACGTCAGGAACCAAAAATCCGAAAAAAACGTTTCATTTATAATGTCAAATATTCTTGTAAATCCAAGAAAGTATTACTGAAAACAAAGTTGAAAAAAAGCAATTGTTAATAATTATTTCTCGTTATCACTAGTGACCTGTTCTGGCTTTTCTCATGTAAAATGGTACGTGTTGTTTCCAGGATAATATAACCACACACATTTTCATAATATGTATGTAATCAACTATGTTACAGTACATTTCTCAAAGTTTTATTACAATATGATGAATTCTATTGATACTAATTAATAAATCTTAAATTTACACTTCAACTAGATTATAGATTATTTACGGTATTAATACTGTACTAGAAACGTCTCATTGCGTGCGTGAAACTTATTAAGCTCAATATTTAGAATTTAAACTAAATGTGAATAAATTAATAGTTACTGACATTTACAGCGTTTTCAACTTTAGTAATCGAAATAATAATTTAGTGTTGTATTACTTTTATTTTGACCGCAATGTGACCTTTCACGCGGGACGATAGACGAAAGTTCACTTAAGTTAGTTTTTCTGAACTTTTGCAGTCTAACTTTGTGACACACTTCAGGATTCAAAAGTCACTTGGAATATGACCTTTAAGAGTACATCTATAAAGGTGCATATCGATTATCGGTATGTACGGGGCTTATAGTTTAAGCCAGTCCCCGAGGACGCGCGGATCGCCGTCACGTAATACGAAAGCGAATATAATATTCATATCTTTGTGAAATAACCTTTGAAACGTTTTCGAACCAAAGATGTTTGAGAATTAGCAATGTTTTCATGTATGTTACGGTTTTTTGGCGATGAATATTTCTGCTGTTTTAAAAATTTTAAATTTCTATAAGGTTTTTAGCCTGATATATCGCTTTTTCAGCGTGAAGTCCGATTGGGATGAATTTTAGTACATAGAAACACCATGACAACACATAAGTTACTATAAATAATAAAATGTTTCAACCACTCTTTATATAACTTAATAATACGAAAGCCATTAGGAACAGAGTAATTTAAAGTTAGTATATTTGAAATATTGGTTGAAATACGCGCCAGGTATATTTAAAATATGAAGAATAAATACTTGACACCAGTATGATCGATGAGCTTACATTATATAATAATAATAATATAATATAAATTATATAAAGCTTATGTAACATTCGTTACATAAATAAATAGAAATAGAAATATTTCTTATACTTCCATATTAACTCACCTAAGATACATTTATTAGATAATAAGTCTGTTCAAGAATTTACCCACAGTTTGTAAGCAAAGGAAAACAGTGCAAATCATGACTGCCCTCGACCGCACGTGGTAGCCGTGGTTACTTTGTACCCCTACCATGTTTGTAAGTCGCTTATTTCGACTTCATTGTTATTAACAATTAAATCAATTATTATACTCACTAGATTTACCCGCAGCTTCACCCGCGTTCATTTTTTTTATTGCTAATTGGGTTGATCTGTAGGATGCCTGAAAGTTTATTCAAAATTACTCTAGCTATTTCAGAACCTATTGTTAATACAAACAATTTTTTGTAAACACTTTTTTTTATAAAAAGTATCCTATGTTAGTTTTAATACCTCCAAGAATATGTATACAAAGTTTCATAATGATCGGTTGAGTAGTTTTCGCGTGAAAGGGTAACAAACAAACTTACATTCACATTAATTATAATATTAGTAGGAATATGTCAGTAAAAGTAATATGAGTTTGTAGCTTTTTGTGCATACATAATACGACAAGTTCGGCTCAGTTTGTACAACCCTACGCCACGCCAGTGTTCGCGGGTTCGAGTCTCGCTGGCGGCATATATTTATGTGATGAGCATGAATATTTGTACTCCAGTCACGAGTGTTTATATTTATAATATGTATGTATTTAATTTAAAAAAAAATTAGTTTATCAACTGTCTGGTATCCATAACAGAACCCATACCGTAGAACTAGATAGTGCTGAGTCAAAGCTAGCTAAAAATATAACCTTGGTCAATTGTGCTTTTGCTCAAGAAAAAAAAATTCGGCCAAGTGCGAGTCAGACTCGCGCACCGAGGGTTCCGTACAAACCTGTACGGAACGGTGTATGAGTAAAGGGGTAATAAGTTTAAAATTATTAAAAATATTTTTATTATATGATGTAACTAAAAATTTATGCTTTTCGCAATTTTTCCTTTATCTGTGTTATAAGACGTTGCTTCGTACCAAATTTCAAGATTCTGAGTTCACGGGAAGTACCCTGTAGGTTTTGATTCCCTTGCGAGTGTCGAAAATTTGCGGCATAAACGGGAGTATCTTTTGATCGCGTTGACTTAGAAGTTTGATTTTTTCACAGCTCCAAGAGACCATAGACTTGAGTATTTGATATGAATTTCAGCTTGATACCTCCACGCGTTCCTGAGAAAAAAGGTCTTGACAGACAGACAGACAGACAGACAGACAGACGGACAACAAAGTGATCCTATAAGGGTTCCGTTTTTACCTTTTGAGGTACGGAACCCTAAAAACCAATCTTAGAGGCGACATAATTTCTTTAAATAGATATCCGAAGAATCATATTCACTGTCTCCATCATATATGTCAAAGTTGATGGCGTTTCTATTAAATAATAATATGAAACACGTAGTAGATATATGGTTTGTAAGTGTTCCCTTTTACGCACGAAGTCACACAATTACGCTCAGTCGACTCGCCGGATAATGAAGGGTCGGATACATACATATGTGAGTAGATTACAAACAGTTTATTTGACATGTCTTTAAGAGCAACGCCTTAAATACATTTTTATACTCTAAGAAAATCAAATCTTTACTTAAATATTTACAGGTGGAACAACTTTACATGACTATTCTATTTAAATGTATACATTATACAGCAACTTTACATGATTATTCTATAGAAAGTGAAGTAATTCATACATAGATACTATTTAGTATATTGTTTAAATTTTGGGATGATTAATTTAATGGTTCTATTAGTGTACAAGTTAGAGTAAGAATATTTTATCAGCGTGAGCGTTTTAAGATTTACTCTTCGATAAAACTGTGAAGTCCGCCAACCCGCACTTCACCAGCATGGTGGACTATGGCCTTAACCATATGGCTCTCATATTGAAGTGACGCATGTGCACAGCAGTGGCACGAGAATGATTAAATTTTTAAAATTTCGTGATGCGTCTGCGCTATTTAAACTTTTAAAAAAAATATTTTATTTATTTACAAATCTATGTAATTTATTTTTGATTTCAAAGTGCGAAAGAAATCTCTTAAAAAGGTTTTGCCTTTTCTAGAGTTTTAAGCGAAACGATAATAAACATCCAGTTAAACCACAATTAAATGTACACATATCAGATAACGCGGTGCAATCAGAAGTGAGAGCTATTTTTCAGCTCATGCGGGATCCAACGTTGGATTACTTCGCGCAACTAGCAACTTACAGTAGCATATTGCTTTCAGCATTTCTAGTTGGAATATAAATATTATTTAAATAACTGATTTTTAAGATATTGTTTTTCAATCTTTATTGTACCAAACGTTGATGTTTTCGCTTCCTAATTTCTATAGAAAATACGAAAAATCCTACTAGGATTTAAAGTAGGTACTTAGCGGTACAAAATCAGCCTAGAAACATTAACTAATTATTTTTTCGGGATGTATTTCTAGATAGACATACAAAAATTCTCAAAACTAGATTTGGACTTCGTATCGCTAGTAAGGATTTTTAATAAAACTTTAACGTATAGATTTAATCTATTTAACGTATAGATTTTACTCTAATTAAAAAAAAAATACTTTAAAAATTTCTGAAAATCCTTTTGTCAGTCGTCGCAATCAGGTATTTGCTTCCGCATAGTTTCTGTCACTCTACTGTAATCTCTGCTCTTCTTTTGTGTGTGAGAAAATGAAGAATTTAGCCTTCTATCTAATTCTATACTTATTATTATATGTAATTTTGCATACATAATGATATATAGTAAGAGTAGAGCAATCCTATGATACAACTATAGATCAGAGCCGTTTGTATCAAGCGCTAGTCTAAGTGGCTGGATTCATCAAAATGTTCCTCCTTTCGCGACCGCCCCTAATTCTGTTATAATGAGGGAACTTTTTCCATTCCTTTTTTTGTAACTTTACACGGAACTGCTTTTGTGAATTTCTTTGAGTTTTATTTTTGCGTTCGGTAGCGAGCTGACAGCCCGAGGCTTAGGGCCACCGTCACACAGTAGCGTCACATAGTCATGGTATAGCAACATTTTTACGCATCATAAAAATTTTCCGGTCTGAGATATTTAAAATATCCTTGAAATTTTTTGACTATCATGAGATTTCCCTTAGTTATTTGAACTGTCTATTGCAGCTAACTCAAGGCACGAAAACGGAAATGAATGAATTAAAATAAATGCTAGTAGTTATTAATTGATAGAGAATCAATCGATTTTATTTATATTGAAGGGTTATACATCATAGATTACATCCTAAAAATAAATAAAAAACGTGTGTAGTAAATTAAAGCCATGTTGTTACAATTAGACCGTTATTAGGTACTAAACATTGCCACGGTGTGACACGCGGCCATAAACAGAAACCACGATAATCTATTATTTGTTGGTACGACTTGTTTGGGGGGAATTATTGCCATCAATCATTTTAACGCGCAGTCGGTTAACTTATTCAATCATTTATAATTACCAAATGAAATAACTTCAGGATCGATGGAGTAATTAACTTATCGCTAATTATGTTTTCAAAGCTTCATTTTTAATAGGTTTATGGGTTTTTGCGCCATTTAGCGATTTTTATTTATATTTTTATATAATGTATGTGATTCATTTACTAACTAGGTATATTTTAATTTGTTTGAGCAGAACTTCAATTTATTATTTTCCTTAAATAACCTTAGTTACTATTGCTGTTATAAGAATTCCGTCAAAATATATCTAGCTATTTCAGAGATTAGCGGTAGCGAACAGACAGGTCACACTGACAACTAATTTTACAAATTGAATTTTCCTTATAATAACCATTTATTATTTCATAATATGTATTTACTTAAGACTGATATATTGATGTTACAATCAAATTTAAATTTATTTGTCTTAAAGAAGATGTACAATGTACATAGTAGGTACATATATTATATACTCTTAGTAGGTAACTACTTGTCAATCTAACGTATAAATAATAGATCGCAATCCACATTAATATATTTCAAGTGGGACAGACTTTAATATGTTTTTTACATTTAATAATGTTACTAATATAATAAAAATAAAGTTATTTAGTGTAGCTGAAACTATGAGTTTTGAACGAGCTTTTCAATTTTAATTAAATTATATAAGTTATGGTAAAGTAAAAAGTGGAACTCATTTAAAAAAGCTAAGACTACTAACAAGAAAGTAACAAAGTACTTAAGACACAGCTTCCTCATTTAACGCGAACATCCTCTTCGCGTTTGCAGGTGAAGAAAAACTTATACGCTGACAAACTGAGCGTCGGCGCCTTACTGAGCTTAGCAGTCGGTAAAGATGTACTTTTTGTTATTGTTTGTACAGTCCTTCAAAATGTAAGGTAGTTGGAAAATTATTACCACAGGTGTGTACTATAGTTGACGAATAGAGTCGTTTTCAACACTACATTTATATGCATTTTCTTGATTAAAAATAGATATTTCATAATAAGATAAATATGATCGATTATCTTTCGTTCTTTCGTTCTTCTGATTTCCTTCCAGACTAGCTTGACCGTATGAAAATAATTCGCATACGAAAATATTAGACTTGCGAGATGAGGGATTTGAACTCCCTTCACTTGGGTTTCCAAGCAAACGCGTTACCCCACATTTTCCACTGTCTTAAATGAATTATAGCACGCCTTTATCTGTAGATTTGAAATCAAAGTACAGTTCGCGTCACGTAAAAAGAACGCTGGAAGAAAGTGGTGGGGGGTGTGTTTGCGCATCGGTACATTCGCACACGAAATTACTGAGGTTATTCATTTATTTTTGAACTAACCTTTCGCTCGTGACGTATATTGGTTATTCGTAGATACGTTGAAAAATATATTAGATAGAATGTCATCAAACAGAAGAATTTTATAAATTAATAAAATATGTTCGATTCATTGCAGAATTTTTAATCCACTTACAAAAAATTCGTTTTTATATATATATTTTTATTGTTAACTGCATTGTTATCAGACTCTATCTTTATAAAACAATATTATTCAAAAATATTTTGAACTGACAAACCAATAGCGAGCCGGTAAGCATGCGGCGCGTGCCTCGCCGTCCCGCGCCCCGCGTCTTACCACCAAATTCGCCTATAAATCGCCTCTGCGCAACTTGACAGCCAGCGTTCTTTTTACATGACGCGAATTATACGTACCTTATACAAGACACTAAACATTATGCAATACAGACTAAAATATATAGACAAGCTTACTTAAGATCAAAATTATTTTTATTTAAACAAAAATGTATAGAGATAATGCAAATTTTAAAGACGTTTAATATTTTTAAACTTAAATATAAGCTGCAAGAGAAATAAGCAGTATATTACGATACTAAGTACAACATTCAGACAGCCAACATGTAGTAGATATACAGTATAAACTAATGGCGAGAGCGAGCTTTTACTAGATTATCTAAACCACGCTATAATCACGCCAAGTAGTCAACGGAAATGCAAAATGGCGTCGATTGCAGGCGATAAAGCAGTACGCCAATTTGGAAGTTCGCCCAAACGCTAATATCTCTCATAACAATTAGAGCAAAGAAACGATCACAATTTTACAATAATTTCCACGAGACACCCCTCGTCATAAAGCTATTGAAGCTTATATTTAAAGCTCTCTCTCTCACACACACACACACAACCTTTTTTATTTTATTTTTTTTGTTTCTCTTTCTCTTTTTTTGTTACATTGAAAGCGAATTCTTTGATACGGGAAGGTACTAGCTCCTGAAACACAGGTTTCTAGTTCAGGAGCTAGGGCTGTGTAAGATTGTATCAATGTATTTGCTTTTCAATAAAGACTTTTTTTCCATGAGATATCGCTTTAAGTTATCAGGCTAGAGTAACTACAAACATTACACTAGCGGCACGCTATGATGGCCGGTTTGACACATTACAATAGTGATGTGGAATGTCAATTTATTCTCGAACAAAAAACAATTAAGTTTTGTTTTTGTACCTGATTAAATAGGTTTAATAAAACAAAAATGTATATGTTTATTTAATTTATTTGAACGAACTGAATATTTGAATGAAAATGAATATACATACTTTATATGCACACAGGAAACATATGAATACAAAAGATACCAAAAAAGGTGCCACAAAAGGCCATAATTAATCAGATTCGTCCATACTACTATTTTCACTGTCGTCACTGCTATCATCACCTACATTAATAATTATATGTTCGTTTTCTATAATATTATCTATTTTCACATCTCTTTCATAATCTTCCCTTATTAATTTAACAGTTCTATTCACAACCTTTTCCCAGTCTCCTTTAGTCACATGTTCACAAGCTTCTTCTAATAATTTTAGCATTTTTTTTGTGGTAAATGGGGGTTCTGTATTGTGTCTTGCAGCATATCCCTTAATTTGAGCCCACACCAACTCAATCGCATTATACTCACAATGGTAAGGCGGTAACCGTATAACTCTGTGCCCATGTTCTAATGCTATTTCGTCAATGACGTATCGGATCTTGGTTGGTTTGTTTTCTTTTAAAAGACGTACTAATTCCGCTTTTAACATATTCATGTTTGCATCTACGCCATTTTTACGAAGCCATGCGACGATATCAGCTTTCTTTTGGGATTGGGCAGGTGGCTTGTCAATTTGCATCGAGTGGTATGGGGCGTTGTCCATAATTATAATAGATGGTTCAGGGAGGCTACACAACATTGAGGTAAACCATTCAGTAAACTTTTCTCCATTCATGTCTTCATGATAGTCTCCAGTGGTTTTTGACGCAAAAGCCATGAGAGAACCTTCGACAAACCCGTTGATGGTTCCGGCGTGACAAATTATAAGTCGCGATCCTTTTCCTACAGGAACTTTGGAAGTAGATGCTGCTGTGTCATCGTTCCAAGAACGGCCTACAGTATGGTTAGCATTAAGCCATGTTTCATCCAAGAACACAACATTTTGCCAATTTTTGATTTCTTTCACTTGCCGTAAAAAAGTATACCTTGCCATCGCTATATCAAATCTTTCCATCAATATTTTGCGTTTGTTACATTTTTTGTATCGAAATCCAATGGTCTTCAAAATCTTCGTTAAAGAACTTTCCCCACCGAAGAATAATCCAGCTTCCTTCAGTGAATGCACCAACTTTTTTCTTGTTGGATACTCCTTCTGTAAATAGTAGCCGTAAACATGTCTTCGGATAGCATCGGCATCAAAGCTATCGATGCCTACGACTGGTTTTGCTCGTTTTCTCTTTTTTGGTGTGTGAAGTTTATTTTCTTCTGTGCCAGTCTCGCCATATTTTTTTTTAGTTATCCGTCTAACAGTTCGTTGTCCAATATTAAGCGCATCAGCTACGCGTTCAACCACTGACGTTATAGGTAAAATTGGCCCTCCATTTTGAGCTTCACGATCGAAATAGTTACGAAGGCGTATTACGAACTCACGTGTCTGACTATTTAGAACAGTTCTCTGCGTACGTTCGGTCATATCGACGAAATCCACAACAAAGGGCTTGAACAGAGTCCAAATTAACGAGCAAGGGTCAACAGTAATGCAGTATCAATATTTGAAATCCAAAGCCAGGTCAAAACTATATCACAATCGCATTGCACTGACAGTTTATACTTTTCGAAGCAACGTCAATTCGAAACTGCTTTGTTTTGCATTGAGCATTGACGCGAGTTTGCCGGAGGTAGTAGTTGTGCTAGCCAGCGATCCTATGTGACGATCGTATTAGATTCCATTTTTAAAAATTTTCAATTTAGAAAACCAAATGCCGAGTTGTGGTATATATCATATAAAAATAAAAATTTTACCTTTTGTATGAAACAGCTGATATTTTTTTGCGATTTCAGAGGTTTGTCCACATAGTGAAAATTGTTCATATTCACAAGTACATTCACCCCTTAAATGGTGCAAACTGATTTTTCTACACTTGTATACATTTTAGAAATCAATTTAATAAATAAATTTTGAGTCCTAAACCTAAAACTACATTCGATAAAATTTATGAATCTCTGCACAATACTATCGTCAATAAAGTAATACAATTATTTCCTTCAAAGTCGTTATCAATTAATACGGAACTTCATGAGCGGACAAACGTCAAACCGGCCATCATAGCGTGCCGCTAGTATAAGTATAGTTATCATATATGTAGATGAAAATCGAGATTTTATTACGTTGTGGTTTTGTTATAAGATCTTACGACATGTTTGGCTCAGTTAGCAGTGACCCTTTCTTTTCTGCGCCAGCGGTTGCGGGTTCGAGTCCCGCTGGGGTCATTCATTTGTTGAGCACGAATGTTTGTTCTCCAGTCATGGGTGTTAATATTTATAATAATGTATGTATTTAAAATTTATATGTGTAGTATATCAACTATTTGGTATCCGTAATACAAGCCTCGTAGCTGACCACGGAACTAGATGGCGCTGTTATAAAAATGTCCCAACATATTATTTTTTTTATTTATCTTAATATTTTAAAATTATATACAATATAAATTATTCGGTATGTAAAAAATAATGTCATTAGTGATAAAAATTTGGGCAGTGAAAAGCTACAGCTATATTTTCTCGAGGCTTTTATTTGATAACAATTTGAAAACAATCTTGTAAGTAAAACACAAAAGTTCCCACACAAATTGGTTTCGTTTTCATAAACAAAATTCAATTAATTCACCTTCACTTGGAATTTCATTGTTTCATCCGCTCGTAAGCCTGTTGTCTGAGACGAAAAAATGTACAGTGAGCCCGCGGACTGGAAAATTGATTTTAGCAGGTGTTTCTCGTACAGTACTGGCTACCTTGCGCGAAAGGGGGCCGGGATTGTTTTGTTTATATTAAAAAAAATTTTGGTGTTATTTTATTTTTTTCTTTATTATTTTTAAACTTTTAACATGTTTCTACTATAAGTATAATAATGAAAATCACTGAGATTTATTTAATGCTACATTATTGATTATTATTACAAATTGAGGTAATTGTACATTGTAATGTGCATAGATCATGTAACATTATTAAAGACAGATCGATTTATTTTAAGATATGCTTGCCAGTCTCTCACTAGGTCTCACATGTGCACTACGCCTTTAAATAAAAGTATAATAATAACTTCTTATTATTTTAACCTAATGTCCGCCACAGTACTACATAAAAATTGTATTATTAAAGTATTTTATTTAATATTAGTTTATTTCATCTTATCTAAGTACAGAAATAAAAAATGACTTAATGTTTTCGTTAGTAAAAAAAACAAATGATATTTATAATATTATTATATTCATTTTTAACCGACTTGGAATATTCAATATGTTAAAGTATTACACCAGAATCTTCTATGTTATTGGTACTGAAGTACCATAAGATGGAGTTATTTTGATGATAAATAATAATTTCTATCTAGAATAAGGATTTTGCCACAATTTCTAATCTTACATTTATCTGGGCAGCCGCTAAAATCTCATCAAGTAGTTAATCTAACTTTCTGTTCTCAAACTTATTTTGATAAAGATTTATTTTCTTGATAAATTATAGTATTTTTTCGTCTGAGGTTATCTTCACAATTATTCACAGTATGTCTGATAGAACCTAGAAAGTCTTTAAAATACTTATAAAGACCAACGAGTCAACCTTCCAGACATAGTTCACCACGCTGGTTATGGGCGGCCATTCCTCTCGTTTTGAAAGTAGGCCCGTCCCCAGCAGTGGAAATTAGGCATAATAGGAACAATAATAACTAAAGTTCACCCTACACATTGAAACGTGAATCGAACCCGCTAACTCTAATGTAGAACCTTGCTCATATAAGATATACTTCGAGTATATATGTATTGCGATATAATCGTCGTAGAATCATTCATATTGCATAGTATTCAATGTTCCTGTAAGTGTTATCCCTTAGATATACACGCGTATTAATATGAGAAATTTTCATCAAAGCTTCGATGTTGAACTTAGCTTCATTACTGTTTTGGATACCGCAAACTTCAGTCATGATTTTCAGTTTAAAGAACTTTATTTCTCATTACGTATACGTCCTTTACATGAGGACCTTAAATACAGCCATTGAAATTTATGCAGTAGATTTGAAAACATTAGAAATAATATATTTATACAACATATAATAGACTTAAAACTATTGAAAGTGTTAAATTTTTTTGTCGTTGCTCAGAAGTTATAGTTTTTTTCCAGATTTGATTTTAGATATAGGCTTTAATTATTATTTTAATTTTTCTTATTATTTTTTATTAAGTAATATTACTTTAGTATTAAGGCATTATAATCTGTTTTGAAATGTGCAGGCATTTCCGAAATTAGCAAACAGAAAAGTTATAAATAGTGTTTTTCTTACAAGTACCTATCGTATTTACTCGTAATTACATAAGTTACATATCTTTCGAAAACTAGTCAGTTTTTTCAGGATTTTACTTTAATTTATAAGCGAGTGCGTTATTAATAGGCCTTTATTAGATATTATTGTCGATTTTTTGTCGCTAGTTTGCGCTCGCACTCAGTTTTACGACTGCTATAAATCCTGGCGCTCGCTCCAATGTCACTTCAACAAGGAACTATCGGGAAATTACAAGGAACTAAAAGGTCTTTTTTATTAAAATTACATATTTTATGATTTATTTGTCGTCTCCGGTAATTGCTAGTTGACTAACAAATGCGAAAAGTTTTCGAAATTTCATTTTTTCTATGAAAAATATATGTACCTAAGAGCTTATTAGAGTTCTTTAGCATTAATTAGAAAGTAGCCATTCATCTTGGTTGAGCTTCTGAATAAAATTTCAATTTTAATTTGGGATTAAAAGATATTTAATGATATCTTTTAATATACATGTTATATTACTAACTAGCGACGAACCCTCACTTTGCTCGGGTTCGTTCCTAGGTACGTGGTGTAAGTTGTGTATATTTACTTTGTTACGCCCATCTATTCATAGTAATAATAGTCATGAACATAATCAAACGTCGTTCATTTTATAAAGTTTTCTTAAATTATCTAATTTTCCGTGCAATTTTGATTTGCAATTGATGATATCGATATGAACTCTATACAAATAAAACATCATGTTTTAAAGTAACATTTACAGCTTATGTAAGACCTACAGAATCGATATCTAAATAGAAATAGTATGAGTTTTATTTTTCCAAACATACGGGTTCGATTCCTAGTACTCAACTAGTTATTTTTTAAATGTAAAAATTGCAGTTTTTCTTTTTACTAAAATCGATGATATTATAGTACCTATGAACAGATCTTCGTATGTCTTATACTTATAGTTTCAGACAAACATACTGACCGATTTGAATGTTACACCCGGTGTGATAAGTTTTTAACCAACATTATTAGAAAGAATGTTCTATAACACTGTAAATGCCACTATAGTATGTGAAGTCCACTACTATATATAAAAATAAACTTAAAATTAAGAAGATAAAGTATTGCAATCACAAACCTATTTTCTTAGATCTTAAAAGTTTCTATTAAAGCTTTCAGTAATAACTGACAGCTACAAAGTATGATAACTTTTCAATTACCGCCCTGTTTGAGTTAGCCTCCTTAACTTGGGAAATGTTGGGAACACCTAGACGCCTCTTCAGTCTTCGCAACTCTGATATTTCTTTGATATATCGTTACGTGAAATTTAACATCCCTTTGTAGGGTGATGGTATTACATGAACTATTAAATACAATTTATATTGTAGTTTTACGTTTATATTATTATATAATACAATATGTTGATTTTTCTTAAATTATACATTGATTTTAATAGAAATAATTTAAAACTGTACTTCTTAGGATATTATTTCTTTAATTTATATATTCAAGATGCTATGTTTGAATTACATCACAAAATAGGATAATTATATATGAATATGCTTAGTTCGCTGGATATCATGAAAAAGCCAAGCCCCTTTAGTGGTTCAAATTCTTCTACATGTTTTTCGATTGATTAGTGTAGACAACGTATTGATTTGATCGAGATGATTTTCAATATAAGCCTTAATTATGCGATCGATCGAAGGATATCATAATCACAAAAATGAGAGCAGAAAGTTTAAGGATTTGAAAATTCAAAATTAAAATTATAATAAAGCTTTTTCTCCTTTGTCACCCGTCTCAAAGCATTTTCGTACCGAATAAGGTATAGCCATTAAAAATAAACGTCAAAAACAGTGGGACAATCCTGTCGATTCAAATCGTAGGAACAAAGAAGCTAACAGCAGATTGGCGTTCTGTTACTCTTTAATATTTCCCGTTTCGACAAAAACCAACTCATCTTATAGCAGCTGCAGACCGTAGATTACTTTGCAATTGAAAACAAATAATAATAAATACTGTGGCTCGAGCACGCCCCAGCAAATTGAAAACGAAAAAACATGTATTTGGTACAGAACCTGTTCTAAGATATTGAGGCGGCGCCAGATGTTCAAATATGACTTTTATTCCTCGAAGATACACTTACATTGTTCAGTGATAAATTTGGCGAATTTTTATCTTTTGTGGTAGCTTGGCCTTTTTATTGCTACACAGCTTCATGTTTAAGATGCTGAGAATTGAAAATTCGCACATGTTGTTACTTATAGTCATTTTAAGATTTTTGTAGCTATATCGTGAAATATACTAATATACGTCTAAAAATAACGTTATATATTTAAAATAACTAAATATACCTATTTATAATTTCGAATAATAATCAAATTTCTGTTTACCTATATATTTTTAAATTTGAGATAGCTATATCTAAATGAAAGAGTGATAGTGGTTACATAAAACATAATATAAAATTTTGTCTTCTCGACCAATTTTAAGGAGGCCAGTCGCATTGAGAGTAGCCATCTGCGCGGAGAAACAGAGGTGAAAAAGCGCCTACTTCCCAATTCCGGGCTGTAACTGATTTTTTTTGATAGAAGTACTTAATAACTAAACTTGGCCCGAGCCGAAATTTGAATCCAAGACCTCCGGATCTATCTAACTATAATAAATCTGAAGCCGAATTTGTACTTTGAATATCTTTTGGATAATTAAAACTATTTCAAATGGTGAAATAGTCATCAGTATCAATAGATGTACCGTGTCTATAGTTTTTAAATGAGAGCCGTTGCTATGAGCTGCATAGTAATGTAGTATGGGGAAATTTCCATGAGAAATATATAATATGTATAAGGTAAAACGGACGTTAATATTATTCCCATCGTTTAATACATTATATAAGTTGTTAGTAGTGGTAAATATCGCCGTCGATAGAAAGTTACAATTTTTCAGGCTAAGCTCCATTCTCCGCAGACGCGTGTGACGTCACATAATTGAAGTCGATAGCCCCTGAACATGAGTGTAGCATTTCATAACTACGATGAGATTATAGCTTTTCAGGAAATATTTTTATTCTTAGAGTTTTACACTAACGACTTCGTTTTATTCTTCGTATATTTCACTTATAATTTTGTTATCATAGTGCTTGATGATTCAATTCTATTCTAAATATTTCTTAAAGTCGTCTGGGTTTATGACATAACCGAGCTATCAATACGTCCATCTTGATGTAAATATTCCGATATTTCGAAGATATATTCCAAGAATAGCTTGAACAAATAGATATAAATTGATATTTGATTTTCTTCATATATAATAATACATATTACAGAAAATACATATTATACTTGACTCAATTTCGTTTCGCTCGAGCGAGCGAGTCGCACGAGATATTTTTTAACCGTTAGATTAACAATTACTCAGAAATTAGTTATTTTCCTGCGGTATAAAGTATAATCTATTTTGATCCGGTGAACCAGTTATCATTATACTTATCAATATTTCATTTGTTCAGAGGTTTTCTTGTGATTCAGACAGACAGACTTCAACTTGGTTAGAAGTTTATTATATTTATACATGGATCGGTAAAATCTAATCGGTAAAAATCTTTCTAGGGCAGCATATCATGCAACCGGAAGAGATACAGAAGCTCTCCGCTCAGAAAATCTGGAAGTTCCTGGAAGCAACAGTACTAGTGGAGAACTTTAAATTCACTTAAATGGACTACAATGGACCAAACTGGTCGACGTAGCTACGGCCGACCTCAGCACCAATCCCAAAATATAATATTAATAATAATAGATCGGTAAAATGTGTAAGCGCTTACGTTCTTATTTTATCATTCATCCCTACTAATATTATAAATGTGAATGTAAGATTGTTTGTTACGCTTTCACGCGAACTACTCAACCGATCATCTTGAAACTTTGTACACATATTCTTGGAGGTATTAGAAGTAACAGAGGATACTTTTTATTAAAACAAAAGATTTTTTACGAAAAATTAAAAAATTGTTTGTTAACAATGGGTTCTGAAATAGCTAGAGTAATTTTGAAGAAACTTTCAGGCATCCTACAGATCAACCCAATGAGGTTGATTAGCAATTAAAAAAATGAACGCGGGCGAAGCCGCGGGTAAAGCTAGTATTTCATAAATTATAATGAAATATTGTTCCGTTCTGGAAGTAAGAATAAAATGATTTCAAGTATATTTCGAAGGCAATGAATATTATTATTAGCTAAACCATATTAATTTCTAACATTTCCACGGTCCCGCGTATACATTCGGCTCACGTGCCCTCTCGGTGCCGGTGACGGATAGCTGGCTCGCGCGGCATACTGAGCGGCGGCAGATAAGCCGGGTGTATGAGATATGTTGCTCATATTATCGTCATTCCTTTTGTCTAGTATCTACCTTGTTGACAATTCAATATATTTTCATATAAAGCTTTCAATGTAAAGTTTAGCGTAAGCTTCTCTATTTTTAAAGCTTTCCAATGCAGTGTTTTATACATATGGATATGAACAACACGTTTGTATTGCAGAGAGTCGGATGGGTCTGGCAGAGCTTTGATCTTTAAAATAATTGAGAATCAACTCTGCAAAAGTATATAGTTTCCTTGTTATATTCAATGGGAGGTATGCAATTAACGCTACAAATATTGTAAATAATAAGCAAAATTGGTATATATGTTTCGATAAACAAACAAAATACATAATATTTTATTTATCTACTTTCTTAGATTCAAAGAATATTCGACATTTTAATTAATAATGGACCAGTGACGCGCTCGCTTGCCTATGCTATACATATAAAAACGTTATAATATACTCGTATATTGAATAAAAATGAAATTGAAAAATATTACATATCTATACTAATATTATAAAGAGGAAAGATTTGTATTTTTGTTTGTAGCGAAAAAACTCAAAGACTACTGGACCGATTTCAAAAATACTTTTGCCGTTAGAAACCTACATTATCATTGAGTAACATAGGCTAAATTTATTACTAGCGGAACCCGCAGCTTTGCTCGGGTACATCCATAGTTCTTTGTAATTTTTTAAGATAGCAGAATCTACATAAAATATTAGCAATAATACATAGCAAGAATATATAAATCCTTGCATTGACGAAATAAGACCATTTATGGTATAGATACGGACAATTCGTGAAAAAAGTTCCATAAACAGAACTTTTATTTAAAATCTACAAAAATATCATTCAAATAAACGTTTCAAAAAGTTTAAAATAGATTCAACTTTAAAATTACATTCCAAACAACAGCTAAACGATTCCTAAAATTTTTCTTTCATCATAATTAATCATAACATGGAAAACGTTTTAATTTTTATGAACAACTAAACACTGGTACCAGAGCATTGTCTAAAAATATGTACACAAATTGGATTTCTTCTCACCTTGGAAGAGGAAATTAAAACTTTGCCCGTTTCGTACACAATCCACTTTTTAAATAAACGTTGAGCTTTCAAATTGACTCAGCTTTATGTTTCATTTGAAAAATCGTAAAATTGTGAAAGGAATATCTGAATGTGAATACATTTTTTGTTTATTTCTCTCTTTGAAAAGACAATCTCTTTGAAAGTATATTTTCTTAAGTCATGACTTATAAGAAATAAAAATAATCTATTAGGTACGGTAAGATACTCTTAACTCATTTTTAACAAATAGGTATGTGTGTATTTAAAATTACTGCCTCGGTGGTGTAGTGGCTATCATGCACGGTTGCACACCGAGAGGTCCTGGGTTCTAGTACCGGGTCAGGCCAAGTAAAGTTATTAACTCTTTCTATTTCGTATGCCTCAGTAACAGCCCGGACTTGGGAAGTTGGCTAAAGTTGGGTAAAGCCGTCGGTCCTTCGTCATAACTCCCACCTCCACTCTCACTGATCGTGTCGAGCAGTCGTCCCACCGGAATATGAGAGTTATAAGGAATAGAGAGTGTCTGTCTGTCTCTGTGCATACACTTATGCACAATAATATCTCCCGCGCCGATAGCTAATCTCAATAACGCATTCACGGACGCAGGTAGTTAGTTTAGAAATATTATTAATAGTATAATAATTAATGTTAATATAAGATTTATTTACTGAAAACCACGTAATATAAATAACCTTATTATGCACATATTATTTATATCATAACAGGTACAAGCGGTTACAGAATGAACAAAAGTTGTACGAGCTTGTAATTTTTAAGTTCTTTACTCGCATCGTTAAAAAGTAAAACTTGGTAAGATGTTTCAACTTGCGAACTGCAAACACTTTCAAACAAGACTTAGCAGTTCTCAGACACGTTATGTTTAAGATGCAACATAATATTATAATGGATCCTTAAAATCTTAGTGGTAGTGCCATACTTATGTAATGAAGAGAATAACAACTGTTATGAATAAAGTATTTATAAGGTCAAGGATGGTTGTGTGATCGGTATGTATGGACCTATGACCTAGGACCTACCTAGGACCTATACACAAAAGTATACAAATTATTTGTTTAAAAGTAATTTAGCATAAGAAAATTTTAATCAAAACTAAAAATTTGTAATTAAAATCAAAATATTTACAAAAATAAAATCCTGATGTTGAGAATAAGTTGACAAAGAAAAATATGTTAAAAATACGTTTATATGCAGCAGCAACAACATTAGCAAAATATGACAAAAAGCTGTTGAAACGTTAATGTTAGTGTTAAGCGTATAATAGTCATCATCATCAGCACTTTTTAACGTACGTTTTAACTTTTTAACGGCCTCCCTCAGTACGAAGGGGATCAGGCCATAGTCCACCGCCTAGTGCGTGTTGGCGGACTTCACATGTCTCGATTCCGAAAAATTGGCTAGGTTTTTCTAAGACACGCAGGTTTCTTCACAATGTTTTCCTTCACCGTAAGGCAAGTGGTAATCATGATAGAAATGATTCGCACATGCAAATATCAGAGGTGCGAGACCCGGATTTGAACCCGCATCACTCGGTTATTCAAGCGAGTATATTATATATGATTGATAGTTATTAGTTCCTGCATCTGCGTATTTCTATAGTAAATTATTTTTTTATAATGTAGGAACAATAAAAAGAGTGTGTCAGAGAAAATTTCTCCGTTATTCAGTAAAAACACTCGAATAAAATTCATTTTGGTAAAATGTTCAAAACAGTATGTCGCTTAAAACTTCAGTTATACTTTGTGAAGTTTATTTAAATTGCTAAAATTTTTCCACTAAGTTGGTGCTTTGGCACCTTTATAATGTAATAAAATAAAACTTGAACTTATAAAATTAATAGATGTAATTGTGCCTCAAACATCTAACTTGCGATGTTCGTACTTCACCATCAATTTCGCGACTTCTAGTGATCTTATGCTTTTCATTGACGATCAATCAAATCAATCATAAATATTTCATATTTACATAATAGAACTGTATATAGGTTATCTTACAGATATTTTATTATAAATATATAAGGGCGCTCTAAGGGTTCATCCATAGATATATAAGTCCATTTTATTAGAATTTTCAGAGATGAAACATTTTCGTGCATTTAAAAGTATTATAAATGTTGTTCCGGATAACCAACTATCATCATATAAAATTTTATCAAAATCTCTCTAGTGGGTTTCTTTACCCAGAGAAACAGACTGAAAAAAAACCGCTTTGCATCGATAATAGTAACTTTTTCAATAAAATTGCCGATTCGACTAATAATTTTAATTAAATTAATAGATAAATGTATATAACATTTAATAAGAACTTTTAACTTATAAATAAAATTCTTGAATCCAGTCTCTTACGTAATAAACGTTAAGTAAAGTACGATAACATTGTATTTTTCTATTTCACGAATTTATGCCCTGTAATAGGCGTTTGCCATTTATTTTTGGGTAATGGATTTTTATGGGGGCAGCTTTTACGAGAAATCGAGTTTAAACGTTTAATTTACGAGTGGGTTGTAGCGAGCTTGTATGAAGTGTATATTGCTAAGATTTTAAGAGTTCTCTGTTTTAAATCTAATCTTTTAAAGAATCCATTATTTTAAGAACTTTTGTAGGTAGGTTAAATGAGAGATAATTGGAGCGATATAATATTATTTTAACTGATACTTACTTACATTATCTTTTTAAACGTTTCAAATAAAGATTATTATATTTTTTCATACTTATTTTTTGCGTTGATATTTTTGAGATCATTTATTACACTGTATAGTGTTATATTTCCTAATAGGTTATACTCCTATATTATATAAAAGAATCTCCCTGATTTCTTTTCATTTATTAAACGGTAAAAAATTTCACGACATAAAATTCTCTGTCTACGCATAGGTTCCATTGGATTCTGCTTCAGAATGACAGGATTATCCATTCATCAATTCTCCGGGGGAACGACTACTATAGCTAAAGCGTGGGACCCACGACTTTGACCCAACCCGGGGCTGAAACCCAGGACCTCTGGTTATGGAACTGTATGCTAACCAATACACCATCAAGGCATTAAATGAATTAATTGGTTCCACATATTAATCATACAAACAAAGAAATGTCTATAAAATATTACTTGATATAGTGCAAATAGCCGTGAACTTAAAACAAAACCATTGAGCCATTAGAAGTCATGGAGAAATCCTTCATTTTATTTCATGCATCAAATATAACTGAATAATATTATAATATTTAATAGTAATGTACAAGTAGCTACGAAGAACCTTAAGAACCCCTTCCTGTCCCGGATGTCAGCGATCAGTATCAGGTACGTTTACACATGTCTGTGTACTCGAGGGTCCTTGCTTCAGGCTGTATAATGGGTTCAAGTGGCTATTGATAAGAAAGCTGTTTCGGTGATAAGATATAGCGATCTAGTAGTTGATACTTGACTATGTGTGTGTGCGTGCGAGTGTGTGCGTGTGTATACCTGTGTGTGCATGTGCGTGTGTGTGTGTGCATGTGCGCGTGTGTGTGTGCGTGCGAGTGTGTGTGTGCGTGTGTGTGTGTGTGTGTGTGCGTGTGTGAGTGCGAGTGCCTCTATCTATATGTGTAGTTGTGCGCGCTCGCTTGTGTGTATGTGTCAGATTAGAATACATACATGTAGGATATATTATTAAGCATATTGTACAGTGTTTGAGGTTCAAGAAATAAGGATAGATTTATAGGTTTATTTTGAGCGAAAATCTGGCTATATCTCTGAGACTTAGGAAAGCACCTCAACAACGTCGTTGCTGCAAAGTCGTCTTTCAGTATCTTCAGTAAAATATGACGCTAAAGCATATAACTCTCGTCAAACAATCATACTGTAATATCAATAACTTTATTTAAGGAAATCAGCTTTGTATCGTGAGTAAATAATGAAATATTGCTATATACGAGAATACATTGGGTCCGTCCAATATTGAGTTAGGATAATTTATATTTGTACGAAAACTATTACTTCTTTATTTTTGTTTCGGACTTGTTTAGTTATTTCTTTCTAATTACATGAAAAGTAAATAGACATTTTATTTGTATTTATAGTAGAGTGTATAAAGACTTTACAACAAATTAATAATAATTGAAAATGGCTTAATACATCCTAAGATAGTTCACAGGGGTTATGTATGAAAATGAATGACAGGAACAGATAATTATGAATTTGATGTGTGTAAGAAAGAAACAAAAATTTTCACTAAAAGTTCTTAATGTACGAATAGTGCAATATTCTTTATTTAAGCATATATAAACAAGGCGGTGGTATATGTTCAGTTGAAAATTGGATAATCGCGGAAAACTTAACTACTAATGTATTTTAGCGTGAAACCTAGAGACTAACCCGCAAAGGGCAAGAGTGAGTCATTAGTATTGAATAAAATAACATTAAAATTCAGGCCAGAAGGCCAAATTATTAAAGTTCAAACGAAGAGCCTTGAAACTATCTGTTAAAGTTGTTGTAACACTTAAATAACAATGAAAAGAAAATAGTGTAGTGTTTAAGAGTATAAATATTTGTTAGTAGCAAAGTATAAGCAAAATAACTTTCAAATAAAAATGTATTCCTAAAACAATTTGTACATATATAATGTGACTTTAAGATATAAAAGGTATGTATTTTCTATAAATAAGAAGTCTACGCTCTGTTACAGTTCGGTCCCTACAGGATAGTCCTTTTAGTTTAGGCAACATGTCACTTAAGTTAAATTGAGTGAAAAATTACACATTACACATAATAACGTAGGTAAATGTGAACTGTTAATGTAGGAAGTTTAAACGCAATTTATTGTCTATTTGTCGGTTTCTGTATTTTTAATAAGACAATTATTTAACGAGTTCAATATTCTATTTCTTGTAAGAATTAAGCTTTAATCAATATATTTAATGTTTGTTTCATCAAAATGTATTTCGGTCATACTTTTACCGTAAAATCTAAAAAATCCCGGGAAATTTTGAAACATTACTACATCTTTTTCCATGTATTTACATATGTATATTGGAAAATTATTTACTGTTAGGTTAGGCTACTCTTAACTTGTTAGTTTAAAGTTTAAACTGAATGGTGCGGACAAATTCAGTTGTGCCTCTAAAATATACATCTATACACATAAGTAAAATTAAAGTGTCTGTTTTTAATTTCAATTTAACAGCTTTTCACTAAATGCATATGAAAGTATACACGGTACTAGCACCAAAAAAGCCATTTTAAAATTTTTTGTTCCGGCTAATCTCTGAAACGGCTGAACTAATTTCGATGGGACATTAACTCGTAGATAGGTAATGTTAAAAGGAGTAACTCAGGTTCCTTTATTTTAGATTTTTTTATTTTAACTAGCGGAACCCGCGGCTTCACTCGCGCTAAATATGGACGAACCCAAGCGAAGCGAGGGTGAGTCGCTAGTATACTAATGAAATACATACCTGTATAGCCTGTAAGCTTCAATCGTAGTCAAATCAAATATTCTTTATTTGATATTGGTATTTTCGAAATACACTTACTGTTTGTCAAAAACTACTAGAAGTTCGGAAAAATGCCTCCGTCTTTAGACGAACTGAGAAACTAGTTAAGAAAGTTTTATTCTACCTTCGTTTTATCGAGTATGTACTCAACAAGGCCAGAAGTTCTGACTCCCTGCGTATTGTTTCCTTATATTTTCATAATCCTTTTAAATCAAACTAGGTACATATTATAAAACAAAGTCCTCCGCCGCGTCAGTGTGTCAATAATTCACCAATATATTATGGAGTGGTTATGAAGCTTTTGGTATATAATATGTTAAGTTTTTGTATACATTTACTAGTGGATCCCGCGGCTTCGCTCGCGCTTAATCTAGGGCGAACCCGAGCAAAGCGAAGGTGAGAAAAAAAGAGAAAATATTAAACTTATAATAAAAGATGTTGATGGCGTCAAACTAATGATTGAGGAATTGGATAGTTACACTACGAGTATTATGCCTAATACAAACTTTCGACTTCTTGCGAATATATTTTAATGAATCGAGTCTAGAGTAAAATTATAAATAAAGTTCAGATCAGATTCTTAAATTAAAACGTACTCGTAAGTATTAAAGGAAAGCAATAGTATATACAAAGTTTTATATTGCGAAATATGACATTATCCTCTTCCTCAATTCAGGTAGCTAGAATATTCTAAGGATCTGTATTAAGTGCTGAAATAAAACAAGCGACTGCTTATTTCTACATTTGTCTCGAATAAATCACAATTTGAGAGGACTATAACCGCACTCTGCCAAGAAACGCCGCGAGATGAGTGTTTTGATGATTATGGAGACATACTGTCACATATTTTTTACGTAAACGTTTCTAAGTCAATTAAATGCGAGTGACGATATAGAGTGTAAGTAATTTGTATCGAAACCACGAAATTCATCTGCTCTGTGATCGAAACCTAATCTTACTACTATTTTAATTTATGAAAACTTGTTTCCATGTACTATATGTGTTGTAACAATAACACACATTTCCATGATAAGCTACGAGGGCTTGTATTATGGATTACGGATACTTAATATACTAGACATTTGTAATTTTAAATACATACTCATTAAAAAAACAATGAGTGGAGTACACACGTACATGTTAATCACAGAAATGCAAGGCACCAAACGTCAACGGGATTCGTATCTGCGACCACTGTCACAGCCAGTAGCGTCACTGCAAACTGATCCAAATGTGTCGTCGTACCTAGATGCTTAGAACACGAGATGAGAGAGTATATCTTTTTTCTTTAGTAACTATGGTCGGAAACACCGCAAATATAAGTCCGTATGTTTTACACAATCTGGCCTCTTTCGCATCGGAGATGTTGATACGAAGCTCATACTCCGAAATTTACATAACCTATTTTATGAAATAAATTCTGTCGACTGCTCACATTTAATGTGGTATTATGTAAAATGAACCTCTTAATAAAGTTAATTTGTATATAATAGCGGTAAAATAAATAAAATATTCGTAAAACAGCGACAAAAGTATATGAAAAATGCGGGTTTTTATGTACCTTTATAAAGTACTAGCTGTACCCGCGGCTTCGCTCGCGTTCATTTTTTTAATTGCTAATCAACCTCATTGGGTTGATCTGTAGGAAAAAAAAATTGTCTAAAAAATAAAACTTTATGGGTGGACTACCCTTAACATTTAGGGGGATGAAAAATAGATGTTGGCCGATTCTCAGACCTACTCAATATGCTCACAAAATTTCATGAGAATCGGTCAAGCCGTTTCGGAGGAGTTCAAGTTCGAACCCCGTGACACGAGAATTTTATATATAAGATTTCGCCTTGCGAGTTAGTTGTTACAATGGAAGCTTTTTTGCTAGAATAATAAAGGTAATACAAAAAATGAAAACAGTTTTTTATATAAAATGGTCATATTTTGATTATACCAAAGTAAGTTGTAGGTATAAGGCTTTATAATAGTGATTCGTTTTTTAGCACGACTCAGAACTGAATCTTGATCTGTATACAGATGAGCTAGCCCTTAGACCTAAAAACCTTTTTAACACCAAACACGAAGCTGTTGAGTAAAAAAGCCTATAGTTGCGCTTTTTCAGCATGGGTTCGCATACGTCGTGTTTATAAGAATAAATACGTCGTAAGTAACGACGCCATCCCCTCATTTATTTGAATTTACTTCTCAAGCGATTTATTAACCTCGACTTTTTAAATCACCCTAACATTAAATTGAAAAGGAATAGAAAACTCTTTAGTAAAGGCTAAAACATTTTGCGTATTTTTGCTTGGCTTCGTGTCTGGTAATCTAATTGGACGCGAAGCCAAGAAACGCACACGAAGGTCCTTCGGTAGGGACTGGGGTGTGTCATACGGGTTGCTCCAGGTAATTTTCTGATAGCAGAGTAGACTGTGCCGTAACCCTTGGCCGTCGGGGTTGTCTGGGTTTCGATTCTGCGATACCCCATTAAAATTAGCTGATTAACCCCACATAACCACCTACAGATGGTATTCGTAAATTTTCTAATATTAAGAAACATCATTAAACTTTTTGATCATACTATATCCTAGGAAACGATAAAGTTAGTATGTTAACTAAAGGTACTTATAGTTTTTTTTAATTTACTAACTAAAATCAAACATCACTGTAAAGTATTTCTCTATATAGTTATAACCGATCTAATGAAACAGGTTCGGAACCCTAACTCAATCGGCTAACGTAAAACGGTTTACGTGTAATCCGACAGTTCGTTGCCAGCTACGGCCCATTTCCTCTCTATAATCGACTTCCGTCCAGATATGGATTAGTCAAATATTAGTCCGTCCGGTGCCGTCAGTCTTGACTTGATAGTTCTGTATCGTCGGAGATACGAATGAAAGCTTCAGTGAACGCTAGTTAACTGACTTTGAAACACATTTACCTACTTATATACCTTTAACCATACTTTTTGAAAAGATGAATTTATTTAGCTTTTTATAACGATCCATCTGCCTTAAAACGATAAAAGGTAGACTTTAAACTACCTTTCTCGAGAAGGCAGATGGATCGTTATAAAAAGCTAAATACATAATAATTATTATGCAATATAATTATTATTACATCATAATTATTATGCAAATTTATGGCAAAAAAAAAACTGTTTTTTTTTGTTCAGTAGCGACTAATTTTTGTGTTAAAATGATCAATGTTGACTTTTGACACAAAGCTGACACTATACTCGAAATTTTAATTCGATTCCAGATTTGACAGTTTCAGTGTTGCAACGTTATGACAAGTACTAAATAGTGACGTTGCGAAATTATTCGATACGGAAATGGAATATTTCCGGATCGATTCCTCTCGTTTATAGTAGTATATCTAAGCAACTACTACTTTAATAGAAACTAAGTATATCAGGAAATTAAATATTTCTGAACGGATAATTTAGTTATGATGATTAATTTTATTAAGAATCTGAGAGTTTTCTTTAATAATTGTGTGTGAAATAAATAAAAAAATGTGATCATGAAGGAACATGAAAAATAAAACAAATAGCTGATGTATTATGGTAATATTTTATTTTATTTTATAAACCCATTATTTTATAACCCAACAAAATAACAAAATATCGATGAGCAATGAAACAATATTCGTGCAGTCAGACTGGGATAATGAACTGTGAAGCCGAATGACAAGATAAACAAAGTGGCGATAGCTGCACGAGCGCGCACTGGTTCAGAAAACTATCTATCTAGTCTCTTTTATTACAAGTTTTGTTTTTAATATAAAAACAAAAATATTAACTTTATATAAAATAAATCAGTGGTTACTAGTTAATAAATAATTATTACGAATAATTATGTATTTATTTAAATAAAAATCAGTAATTTAGTCTTTAATTGGCACACTAATATTATGATTACATAAACATAAATCGCGATTGTTTATCGATTTTTGTGTTCATCACTACACTGTTATATGTGGTATCATTATTTCACAAAATGACATTAGCTAATGTCAAATGTGGAATCGAATTATAATTCCGGGTATAGTTTTATAAATGTTGTCTTGATCAAGCAAGTGATATCTTTGTCAATTTTAATCAATTTCGTATGATTATTTTATATTCCTTTCATAAACATTTATAGTGAAATATCTACTCTTAAATATAATATATTGAGGTCTTTATACATATTTATTAAAAATGTTCAATACAACTTATATGTAAAGGTAACTTTAGTGTCCTATAAGTTTTCCAATATACAGGAAGTAATACGTAAGTGACATATAAGCGTTTTACCAAAGAGCCTCTATAGCGTCAATTAACCCATTCGTCTCCACCGCGCTTTCATTACAACTCAAACGTCATGCCGCCATACATATTACTAGTGAACCCACGAGCGGGGTCTTCGGCATGGGGAATGCGCTCTGCGTATAACTTTGACGTTAAAAACAATTCACATTCCAATGACAGAGGTGTACAACATTTGTGTTTATTTCATAAAATTAATAAAATATACTCAATGAAATTATTTTATATATATATTTTTTATTATTATAATCATCATTTACCTTTTCAAGAATTTTCGTTGAAATAAATATAAAGTAAAAAAAATCGACTTTATTATATTTATTTTATATTATTATAATGTAATTATTATTTTTCACGTTGTAAACTGTTAAATCAATGGGAATATAGATACATAAACAACTAAAACTAGTCAATAAAATTGAATGTTAATAAGGGCTCATTTTCTTTGGATGTTAGAGCTCCCATTCGGGTTGCGGGAGATTTCTATTCACGCATGCCACAGTCGACAAAGATCCCAGGCGGCAGGCCTCAGCCCCGCCAGACTTTTCTTATTTTCTCATTAACTATGTAGTGCTGATTTATACTTATGTTTTTGAGAATATCGTTAAAATATAGTTTCCCTCTTTGCAATTTCATTCGAACTTGAAATTCTAAGTACAAGCACTATACACATGTTTATATTGTTACTGCTTTTGTTAGCCAGATATAACTAGTGAATACTTAAGATCTTATTTTAACAACTCATGACTAACTGGTTTTATTTTATAAACATTTGAGTACACTACTTAATCACTTTTTTGTCTTATGAAAACAATATTATACTTTTTTGATTAATATTTCGTATATCATGCTAATGCTAATGAGCTAAGCTTTCCAAAAATATAGCACACCAATAGTGTGTAGATGGGTCATTCTAGTCTGCGGTTTAAAAATGGTTCTAAGCTATGTCACTACGTAAAAATGTTAAAATACTTTAAAAAGTAAATAAAAACGAACGAACAGATAGTTACATAGAGCTAACTTGTGCGAAACCTCTCTCTGCTGGTCTGCTCCTGTCCGAACCAAAATATGTTTTCTATGAAATTAGCATACTAAAGAAATAAATATTTTCTATTATAAAGCGTATCCTTCCGTCCTTAATACCCATAGGAAGATTTAAGCTACGAAGCTTAAGCTTAGTATAAAATTTTCTACAAATTTGAAAAACATATCGTGATAAAATTTTCATGGGGCCTTTTAACTGATTTTTGAAGTGTGAAAATGAGAATGACCAGATACGAAATACACAGAATATCGAAATATAACATCGTAATTTTTATATTTTCACTGTCTTGACAATAATACTTCATTGTATGTGTGCGTAAGTAATTAGTCTAAGAGCTAATAAACTATTAGACTAACTGTTTATAACTAAATTTGCAATGCTAATAAAATATATTTATTTTTTTATTATTGGGGAGTGTTGCTGTTCTGTGATTTTGGTGGCCCCTCGTGTTTCTCTGAATCCGTTTTCCAGTTCCTTGGTTCATTCGTTCAAAATGACGGCAATATTGAGCGAGACATGAATAATAAATAAATATTTTTTAAATATTTTGGGACATATACACACAGCACTATCTAGTTCCACGGTAAGGTACGAGCCTTGTGTTATGGATACTAGATGGTTGATATACTACACATATATAAGTTTAAATACATACATATTATAAATATAAACACCCATGACTGGAGTACAAACATTCGTGCTCAACAAATGTATGTCCCCAGCGGGATTCGAACCCGCGACCGCTGGTGCAGCAAGTAGGGTCACTACACACTGCGCCACAATGAGGGATGGATGAATTGGCGACATTTCTCATTCATGTTGAGCGACGGAAGGAATGAATGAAACAAAGTGCATGGGACCAAAATGCGAATGATGAAATGGATGTATGTGTGAATATCTAAGGAATGATTATACAAGGGGATAGAAAAAATGAGGGGTAATAGGATGGATTGGCAAGGGCATTTTATGCGGAGGGAAGAAAGTCATATAATAAGGAGAATGTTGAATATCTATGTAGGAGGAAAAAAAGAGTAGAGAAAGACCGAAAAAGATATGGATTGATTATGAAATAAATACATGTAAAAGGGGTGGACTTCACGTTGACAAATGACAGAGGAGAGTGAAAGAATAAGACATGTTCAGTCGACCCCATATAGCGTGGAATAAGGGCAGGAAGAATAAAAAGATTATCGGTAAATGTAGGAGCGTTACCATTCTGGCAGGCACTTTTTATAACGAAAAAAATTCTTAGTCTACTCCCCTAAAACTACAATTTTAATATGTTGTAATTTATATAAGTTTAAGTGTAAACAAATGACTGTGAAAATGAATGTAGGTACCAGACTAGCAAAGTTAACATCGGTATTGTAATAAGTAGTAATGCTCCCACAAGGCTAATGTTTTTTTTTATAGACAATAAGAGGCAAACGAGCAAACGATCCACCTGATGGTAAGTGGTTATCGTTGCCCATAGACACCTGCAACATAAGTGGAGTTGAGAGTGCGTTGCCGACCTTTGAGGAACCTACAGACACGACTCTTAAAGAACCCCATATTATAGCGCTCAGGGAAAACCTCGGGAGGAAGATCATTCCATATTTTGCACGTGCGAGGTAGAAAGGAGCGAGATGCACGTACATTTTTTGAATGCCAGGCATCTAATATGTGAGGATGACATCCTATCCGACGGCGAAGGGTGCGGTGATAGAAGCGTGACGGTGGCATCAGATCAAAAAGTTCATCAGAACACTCTCCATTATACAGACGATAGAATACACATAGGGAGCCCACATCTCTTCGAAGGCTTAACCCCTTGTGTACCAACATATTCTATAGATGTAAATTTTTTTATTACATATATATGATCTATAAACAATTTTAAACTTTTCAAAAATTATGAATAAATTTGCATAAATTAACATTTTTTATTTTATTTTCAGTGTTGGTACACAAGGGGTTAAGGGTTCTAATACTTCTGTTAATATGGGATCATCGACAATACGAATGGCTCGTCGTTGGATAGAGTCAAAAGGAAGAAGCTGGTATTGAGGAGCGCCAGCCCAGAGAGAGCAGTATTCCATGAGAGGGCGAACCTGTGCTTTATAAAGCAAGAGGCGATGCCTTGACGTGAAATACTGTTTAGCTCTATTAAGCACTCCTATTTTTTTGGAAGCCAATTTGGCTTTTTCTTCCAGATGACGTCTAAACTGGACATCACTCGATATTTCGATTCCTAGGATCCCGATACTCTCACAGATGTTACAGATGTCACAGGAACTTTGGCGCTAGAGTAAATGGGGCTTTTTTAGTGGTAAACGCACAAACCTGTGTCTTCGAGGGGTTAAACTGGACGAGATTTCGTCTACCCCAATCAGAAACCTGCTCCAGGAAAGTTTCTATTTCGGACACAAGTTGGTCTCTGTTCTCCTTGACCATAACTCGAGAGATTCCTGCTCGGCCCGTATAATAAGCATCGACTGTACTGTCATCTGCATAGCAACGAATATTGTCTGTGAGCAACATATCGTTGATATGCAGAATAAACAGTGTAGGCGATAGTACAGAACCTTGGGGTACGCCAGCATTAATCGGCACAGTGTTAGAGCATATACCGTCAATAACGACTTTTATGCTGCGACCAGACAGGAAGCTAGCGACCCATTGGCATAATCTCTCGCTAAGCCCGTAAGATGGTAGCTTCGACAGAAGCGCCTTGTGCCAAACCCGATCAAAAGCCTTTGCGATATCAAGACTAAGCGCTAACGACTAACCTCTCCCTTACTCTCAATAGCAGCTGCCCAGCGGTGAGTCAGATACGCTAGAAGATCTCCAGTACTACGATTGTGTCGAAATCCGTATTGTCGATCGTTAATGAGCTGGTTCTCCTCCAGGTATGTAAGGAGCCTGGTGTTAATTACACGCTCCATTACCTTTGAGAGTATGGAGGTTATCGCAATGGGCCTATAATTGGATGGGTCTGTGCGGTCACCCTTCTTGGGAATAGGGTGTACAATGGCGACTTTCCACGAAGACGGGACTTGTCTAGAGGAGTAGGATAGAGTGAACAGGCGGGTTAAGATCGGTGTTAACTCTGGAGCACACGTCTTAAGCACAATAGCTGGAATATCGTCAGGCCCGCTGGACTTCTTGACGTCAAGGGATATAAGCACTCGACGCACTTCGCGTTGCGAAAAATATATTTCTGGCATGGTGTAATTGCACTGTGGAATGGTAGGTGGCGCTAATCCCCTGTCGTCAAGAGTTGAATTCGATGCAAAAAGAGAACACAGGATATCTGCTTTCTCCTTTGCAGAATATGCCAGCGTGCTATCCGGTTTGCGCAAAGTTGGTAAAGATGGTCGACAGAAATTCCCTTCCGCGGCTTTGGCGAGACTCCAAAAAGCTCTTGATCCAGATGGAAAGTTTAGAAGTTTCTCGCCAATGCCACGGATATGTTTGTCTTTTGCCCTGGCTGTTACTGTTTTGCAGTATCTAGAAGCAGCATTAAATTTCTTTTTGAGATCGGCTAAGTTAGGACCCTTTGCTGCGCGGGCAACAACCCAGGCCTGATAGGATTCCTGCTTTTTGCTAGAGGCTCTGGCACAGGATGCATCATACCAGGGTTGTGATCGACCGCCAATACGGACGATAGAACTGGGAATGAAACATTCCATCCCCTGTAGAATCGTATCCGCAATGGTTTCAGCACAATACGAAGGGTCATCCGATGAAAAACAAATGCGCTTCCATGGGTAGGATGCGTAAAATTCTCGCAAGCCATCCCAGTCTGCTGACTTATAGTGCCATATTCGCCGTATCCCACTTGGGCGGCGATAGGGGGCTATGGGCACCTTCGAACGAACCAGGCAATGGTCAGATGAACCCAGGGGGGCCCCGACGGATACCTGATAGTTAACTGGGCACGTAGTCAGGAACAGATCAAGCAAAGAAGGTGTATGGTCTTCAATATCCGGTACTCTGGTGGGTTCTGGTACTAATTGTGAGAATCCATACGTCAGGGCAAAATTAAAGGCGACTTTCCCTGCGTAGTCTGTGGTTCGAGATCCTTACCAGTCTATGTGATTGGCAATAAAATCCCCGAGGATCACAACCTCCGCACAGGGATATCGCTGGAGTAGAAAACCTGTCGCTTCTTGAACGTGTCCGAAGAGTCGGTCTATTTCGGCGTTTCCACTGTGAGACCTGTAAATACACGCATAAATTCGGGCATGTCCCCCATGTTCTATACGTGACCATAAGATTGACAGGTCTTTGTCTTCTAGGTTGCTCAAACGGCGACAACAGATATCTTCCCTGACGAACATACAAACCCCAGCTTTGGGCAGAAAGACATGCTCCAAGCTGTAACCGGGATATTTCAAATAAGATGTATCGGCAGGAGAAGATATCTGTGTCTCCGTTAAAAAAAGTAAAGCCGGCTTAGCTGTTTCTAGGTAGTGATGGACAGCATTGAGGTTGGAATGAAGTCCCCTTATGTTGCAGAAGTCCGCATAAAATGTGGAAGGGGTGGCCGCTGTGCAAACTTTTTTTACTTTTGATGCAACCATGAGTGTGTCAAAAAGGGGGAAAAAGAGGAATTCTGAGATTTCGGCGGTCTCGGGACAAATAGTATTCAGTATGTGCCTGTCCAGACCATTCAAGCTGTGTGTTTTGCTGGCATGGGGGACGGAAGGGCCCCCGATTCAACCCGACATTGATTGCAGTGTTCCACACCGGTTTCCCACTCCGGCACTGCAACCAACGAGCGGGCTTTTTGCATTGGCGGCGGGACAGCCTCCCAAACCGGGATAGATGTGGGTTCGGGTCCCCTACGAACCAACGGGCGGCCAGCGGTACACCGTTTCATCGGGTCTCCCTGTACCCCATGCCAACACGACACGCTTAAACAGAAGGGACACACTTCACCGAAATATCGGTCCCGAGGTCGCAGAGATCATCGGAATTCGGGAAAGGGGTTGGCTTACATGTCTGCGACCAGAACACGTCCGAGGACATTTGGCGATCGAGTTCGACATGATAGTGGTCGCGAGCCAGTCGAGAGCAAAGCCCTCTACCACCAAACTAGCATGGGTTACTCGCCTTTTACGAGACGCTTTCCCAGCGGCGGAGGAGAAATGTATTCTAAGCCCGTCTCCTCACGGGGAAAATCATTTTCATTTGAGGAGTTTTGTGGGCATGTACTTTAATTTTTTTTTAAAGTATATGCAAGCAGCCTCAATATTGTAGCGTTTGCAGGAGTCTGCTAGACATTTTACAGAGTTATATGTGAAGTATAAATTTTTATTTATATTAATAATTATTTATTATGCAAATTAATTACTCTAACTCTTTTTATACGTATGAAGAATGAAGGTAAAATATTAAAATACAATATAAGTAGTACAGTAATTTATTCATCAAAAACGAGTTAGTCGGATAGTTCGCTAGCTCTCCTACTATATTATTGTCATTGATTGTCATCCTTGATTATTCACAGAATGTTTCATTTTATTGAAGGGCCTTAAGTATTTAGGTAAATTATTTTTTTTTATAAATAGTTTTAGTAAAGTAATTTTTAAAGTACGGTAGTAAACTACGTATGTTGTTGAAAAACATTCGTCCTTTAAAAAATCATCAACATTGTCAATAATCATAGTCAACAAAAGGTAAGACAATAATGAAATAAAGACTCTTTGCAATTATTATTACATAAATTGAATCCGTACTAATATTTTAAATGTCAAAATGTGTTAGTTTTAAGTTTGTCTTTCTTTCACGTTGAAATGGAACAAAGATTAGCATCACGTACAACGTGGAACTGACGTAGGCTAAACAAAGTATAATTCGCGTCATGTAAAAAGAACGCTGGCTGTCATGTTGCGCAGAGGTGATTTATCGGCCAATTTGGTGGTAAGACGCGGGGCGCGGGACGTCGAGGCACGCGCCGCATGCTTTCCGGCTCGCCATTGGTTCGTCAGTTCAAAATACCATCGCGCACACAAAAGTTATTAATTACGAAATGGTTTTATATAAAAAATAGAGAAAAACCATTTTTGACATAATGCAGTTAATCATTTAAAAAAAAATTTAAATTAATTAATTATATTTTTTGTAAGTAAATTAAACATACTACACTGACACATATCAAAGATATTTTTTTAATTAATATAATTTTATTAAATGACATTCAATCTAATATATTTTTCAATGTATCTGCCAATAACCAATATACGTCGCGAGCGAAAGGCTAGTTCAAAAATAAAAGAATAATTTCGTATGCGAATGTACCCATGCGCAAACACACCCCCCACCACCTTCTTCCAGCGTTCTTTTTACGTAACGCGAACTGTACACATGTGTAAAAATTTAGGGCAGTATTAGAGATTGCTACTAATGATATATGTTGCTAAGCTTTTAAAAGTCAAATTAATTTACAAATAACGTATGAAAAGAAATATTTTATTGTAAAGCCAGAGCTTTTATATATTATTATTTATTAGACAATTAACAGCTGTCCAACCTATATTTATTTATTTATTTAATATCAAACAACTACGTAAATTTAGAACACGCTGTAGCAAGCCCATTCAATGACAGCCGTGTACAGACAGAGCACCGGCCATGTTCATTTCTATCTATGTGTGCGTTTAGTATTGACTATGTCATTATATTAATTATTATCTGTCAAAATACAATTTATTACTACGATTTTTAATAAAAAAAAGTATAAAATTTCTTTTAAAATAATGTATACTTCTCCTTTGCGTTAGTAAATCCCAAAAAGTAAAAAAACGCTAATGTTTTTAATGTACAAGCTTCATGAACTATTAACTTATCTTTGAATATGAAAAAAAGGTATGAAATTACAAAAATTTGTAAGAAAATATTTTATATTGAGCAACAAACAAGAAAACATGAAAATTTACTCATGTTTTTCATGTACTCGTAGTTTCCCTTTCCTTGTGATAATAACATAGTACTACGCGTTATGTTGATTGATTTTCAAATGCTTGTATCGGTTAAAAACAGTATTTATTAAATCAAAATCGAATATTTATGGTACCATTATATCTCGTGTTAACATTTAATTACATTTTAGCCCCAACATTAACGTCATACCATTAAAAATTGAGTGTAAAATGGCAAAGGTACCGTAAAAGAGGATCCTTGTCTACACAGACAACAGGGGGCGCAAGGATCCTTGTGTTAACACAGACGAGGGGCTAATAGTGATAAAAACTGATCTATCTTTTAAGTTGGAACAGATCACATATTTAAAAAATAATTTCGTCAAGATCGGATAAGTAGTTTTGAAGTTCACCATGGACTAACATAGTAAAATTGGTATTTCCATAAGATTACTTTCTGGGAATAGAATTTGTTTACTATTTGATAGCAAACCATGATATTGATATTTTTTATTTAAAAATATTAATAATTTTTATGGATATATTTATGTACATCGTAATTTTGTTCTAATTAGTTCTTTTATATAGCTATCTATAAACATCCCGATAAAAGACTAATCTCTTTCAATATCTAAAAGTGTAATTATTATAAAAAGAAGGATCCACCCATTCTATCGACAAATTTATTATATAATTTATCAAAATGCCGGTTTTCATAACATATCAGATTTAGCTATTACAATATCTTTGTTTTTCCTGATATAACTAACAAAAATTAAATCGATATTATAATAATTATATACAACGGTTACTCACCTCTGAAATACGTAGTATGAAATTGGTTGAATTTTATTAAAAAAAATAATTTGCTAAATCTTGAAACCAATGGATATATTAGAAAGAACGTGTTAAAATAATTAGTTCACTTTATTTTGTAATCGTATAACGACGTATTTACGAAGAATGAGCTACATTTATAAAGAGCCCACTACGTGGGTTCTCGGGCCCGCAAATGCGACATAAATGAACCCACGTCGTGGGTCACTGGCACTGAATGGGTTAAAGTTGGGTACTCCTGTCATCCAAGTTAACTCAAACTTTGGACGAAGACTCAAGAGGCTCACGTCAAATGATTTACATAACTGTCGGCTCGTACTGTTTCTATTTCCGTACTACGGTTAACTATCATTGGTCAAAAATAAATGGTATTATGTCAAGCTGTCGGACAGTGGTAGCCCAGCGGTAACGCGCTCGCTTGAATAAGCGAGTGATGCGGGTTCAAATCCGGGTCTCGCACCTCTGATATTTTTACGTGCGAATCATTTCTATCATGATTACCACTTGTCGTACGGTGAACGAAAACATCTTGAAGAAAACTGTATGTCTAGAAAACCGAGCAAGTTTTCGAAAGACATGTGAAGTCCACCAACACGCATTAGGCCAGCGCGGCGGACTATGACTACGACTCTCGTACTGGGGGAGGCCGGTGCCCAGCAGTGGGACGTTAAAAAGAGCTGATAATGATGATGATAATGATGTCAAGCTGTCAATTCGGTTAAGAGCTGAATATCTTCATATTTTCAAAATAAATTGTTGTTTAACATCAACATGCTAATATTAGAAATGCAAAAGTTCAATGGTAAGTGTATTCGTGCATTGAACATATAGGAATTCGTTACGAAACGCAAATAATAAATATAAAATAAGTATAGTAAGCTAAAAGAAAGCTAGAAAGCACTGTAAGCAATTTTGAAAAGATATAACACGCTCGTCTTACCGCCTCTACTGGTTATAGGAGAGCTGGCTCATTTTTCGCCCAAAAAATCGGCAATGGCGAAGCGGCCAGCGTTCTTGCCACTATTCCACGAGGATTGGACTTGTACAGTAAAAATTAAGTGTGCTTTGAATATGGAGTATGGAGATAGTTCGATATTTTGAAAATGGCAAAAACATTTTTTATGTGCAGGAAATCATCTCTTAAGGGTATAAAAACTTTAGATAGTAAATCATTTTTGAATTAAAGAATACAGTTTTTTATTTTTTAAAGTACTTAAGTACTTTATAGTACACCTATGTACATGTACTTAGTATAGAATAGACTCTATATATTATTGAACTTGTATATGATGTCAAGAGACTTGGTTATTCTAATTCTCCTGTGTGGCGTTGTCCTCAGTCCAAATCGCCGCCAATTTTCTTTTCGTTTACTAAACAAACTAATTATCCTACCCACATAGAGTGGATTCCACGTGCGTGCTCTTAATAAAACTAATTAAACCAATTTACATTGTGTAATACTGGACTAATAGACAGTGGTAGCCCAGTGGCAACGCACTCGCTTATGTAACCGGTAATCTCTAATATTTTCATGTGTGAATCATTTCTAACATGGTTACCACTTGTCTTACGGTGAAGGAAAACATCGTGAGGAACCTAGCAGGTTTTCGATAGACAAGCTCAGTTCGCCAATCATCCAGTTCCGAGTATGGCCTGACCCCATATTATAGGGAGGCCCATCCCCAGCAGTAGGATGTTTTAAAGGGTACAATACAATACTAAACTATGCATCGTACGACCATTTGCTATAAAATAAGTAGTTTGCACCAGCGACCATGGTCTCTCTTTCGAGGTTCTTGAAATTAATGATAAATAATAATAATAATATAATAATAATAAATCTTAAAAAAATTACAAATGACAAAAATTATGTACTAACTCAAACATTTGATATCTTTTAATAGATTACATTTACATATGAACTTGGTCTTCTGACCCAGAAAACAGATAATCCTCCAAACCGGAGTCCTTGGAGAAATCTCATGAATCGCTCTAAATTCCCTACTTTCTGAATATTTTATTCGAAAAGGGTATATAATTTTGGGAAAAACGGTAAACGCTGTTAAAGAATGAATAGCAATGTGAATAAAAACCATTATGTCTAAATAATGGAGTCTTTTGGGGCTAGTGTTGCCATACTACTTTGTATTGTTAATTTTTATTTACATACTTAACAGGAAGTACCTAATTTTGTACTCTAATATAAATACTATCTCTACTCTATATATAGATTTAGATTTATCTTGATAATATACTTGGTATATAAATATATATATATATATATATATATATATATATATATATATATATATATATATATATATATATATATATATATATATATATATATATATATATATATATATATATGTATATATATATATATATATATATATATATAAATATATATATATATATATATAATCGAAATAAAAAATGGCGGATATAAATAATTGTATAACAAATGAACGATATGAAGAAAAAAATTTCTTCCCAACCTATCGGATGGAGTCACATTTTAAAAAAAAATAGAACTAAGAAATATTACTAGTTATAAGTTAAAACTAGAAAACAAAAATACAAAACTAAATATACTCTACTACTCTAATACTGTAAAAAGCAAACTAAGCGGCAAAGGTAGAAAGTATAGAAAGTACCAAATATTTAACTTAATTTATTTTTTCATGTTTTTCTTGAATGATGTATAAAGTCGCTATCTCTACTTATTTAATGCAGAAGTAAGTAGAAATAAAAACGACTTAAAAAAGTAACTTATTTATAAAAACTCTAGATTTGGCAATTTCTATGTAAATAATTGTGTTCTTAATTACTTTTTAACACGTTCACTGCGGCGGTTATTTTTCTATACTTTCCATTCATGCGGTACAAGGTCTATACACCTGGTAATAAAACTTCCATTGTTGCGGTACAAGGCTTATAGACCCTGTAACATTTAGGAAACTTAAATCCTTTTTTTGGCTTCATGTCAAAATATATATAAGATTATATTGTGGTCCATGAAGGATAATAAAATAAACTATCTTGCGTTGCTCTGAAAATAAAGTTTTTATTGTTAAAATTACATAAATAAGTAACGCTATTTAGAAAATTACCTTAAAACCTACCTGAAAATAAAGAAACGACAATAAAAGTTTATTATTCCCTCCTTCACAGTTATTATTATATTAATATTTATTTTCAAAACGATTTTAAATTATAATTTTCTTATACGTCTAATTTGACATTTCAATCTTTTTTAATTAAAAACAAGGTCATATATATGATAGAAAACATTGAATTAAAAGAAATACCTACTACTGTATTTCTTTACATCTCCCCCCTTTGGAAGTAGTTTACATGAGTAAATTTTTTTGTTACGTTTCTTCATCTTCTACTTCTTCTACTTCTATTATTTGTCTTGGAATAAGCTTCGTAATATGAAAAAGATTTGATTCAGCTTTTTTGTGTCCTGTTATATCGATCCTATATATTGATTTTGAAACTTTTTCTATAATTTGAAATGGCCCAATCCTCAGTTCTTCTAGTTTTTTTCTATTCAGCGTGTTGCCGTTTTCCACATACACCATGTCCCCAGTTTTAAATTCATGGTTTTTTCTATTTTTGTCAAAAATTTTTTTGTTGTAATTATGTGATTCTATTGTATTTTGAAGCGCTATCGTCCTATCTCTGATCCAGTCGTTTTGAGTTTTTTCTTGCTTCAATTCATTAGGTAAAACAGTACAATCCGTACCATATAGAAGATAATTTGGTGAAAAACCAGTTACAGAGTGAATAGTTTGGTTATATTTACTAACACATTCATGTGCTATTGTTGTCCAGGCCCTCTTACTTCCATCTTCATTTATTTTACATCTGATTTTATTAACCAGTGTTTGGTTCAGTCTCTCATTTAGACCATTTGAGAATGGAGCATTCACCGCGGTAAAAACCATAATTATCTGTTTGCCATTTAAAAACTCTTTGAACTCCTTTGAATTAATACCTGGGTATTGGTCAGTAAGTATCATACCAATGTCTTCTGTGTCTGACACATTTTTGACTAGTTTAATAAAATCATTAGCACTCTGTGTTTTTGAGGTTAAAATGAATGCATGTCTACTAAAGTGATCCACTAGCAAATGCAAATATTTTTTTGTAGATCGTGAACCTCCAAAACCACCTATTGTGTCTATAGACATGATTTCGAATGGTTTTGTGGCAGGACCCAGATGCGACATCAAACCAAATTTATACTGTCCTCTTGTTTTATTCTTTATACAGACCTCACATTGTCTACATATTTTCTTTATATTTTTAGTTAGATTTCTTGCTATATATAGTGGACTAATTGTCTTTTGCATTTGTTTTATTCCAATGTGACATAGATTCTTGTGTATAGTTCTTATAAGTTTATTACTGAATTCTTCTGATAAAATAATTTTTTCTTTATTTCTAACTTTTTTATAGTATATATCTTGTTTATTAATTATTTTCTCTTTGTTATTTTGTATTTCTTTATTATTGTTCTGATCTATTTTAATATCTTCCAGGTTAATCAAGTTTACAATCTTTAATTGTTCATTTGTGTTTTCATTCGATTCTAATACAGGGTTTCTGCTAAGGCAATCCGCTTCCAAATTCTCTTTTCCTGGAGCATATTTTACATTGAAATCGTATTGTGATAGGTAGTATGCTAAGTCTCCCAGTTCTTCATCAGTTCGTGATTTCAAATTCATATTTTCTAGTGGCTTATGATCTGAATAAACTGTGAATGACTTTCCCATCAGCCAGTACTGCCAGTATTGCACTGCTTCTTTGATGGCTAAACATTCCAAGTAAATAGCTTTTTTCTTCTTTTGGGCTTCATTTAGTTTCTTAGAGAAGTAAGCTACCGGTTTTTCTTTACCATTTGGCTGTGTCTGTTTTAAAATAGCCCCAATACCCTCTATAGATGCATCCGTGTAAATATTTATCGGTAAGTCTTTATCATAAATTTCTAGCACTGGTTGAGAACATAGGATATTTTTTATGGTCTCAAAAGCTGTTTGACATTGTTCGGACCAAATAAATGGTTGATTTTTTCTAAGTAAGTTGTGTAACGGATCTAATATTATCGCTCTCCTTGGTATATATTCATTGTAAAAATTGACTTTTCCTAACAGTTGTCTTACGTTTTTTTGTGTTTTTGGAGTTGGAAAATTTCTTATTGAAATCAGATTATCTTTCACTGGTTTTATACTATTATTTTGAATTATATGGCCCAAGTATTTTACGGAGTCTGATGCAAATATGCACTTTTGAAACTTTAATCTAAACCCTTCTGTCTTAATTGCTTCTAACAGCTGTGTTAGATGATGTATATGTTGATCAAAAGTTTTGGAGAATATTAGGATATCATCTATATAATTTACTGTAAAATCTGTAAGTTTGTATTTCCTTAGGATGTTACTCAATATTCTTTGGAAAATAGCTGGCGCGGTCTTTAGTCCAAACGGTAGACAAGTCCATTGGAAATGCCCTTCCTGTGTTATAAATCCTGTCTTTTTTTTGTCTTCTACTCGTAATGGAATAGACCAAAATGCTGAATTTATATCCAGCGTTGAATAATACTTGCAATTTCTTGTCTTTGTAATTAAATCTTCTATTAACGGAAATGGTTGAGCTTCTGGTACTACAATTTTGTTCAAGTCTCTGAAATCTATGCATAATCTTGATCTTTTATTTTCTTCTTTTTTAAATGCCAAAGTGACAGGTGCAGCAAATTGGCTGCAGGATTCTTCTATAAGTTTATTATCCAATAATTTTCCTATTTGTTCTTCTATCTCTTTTTTATCTTCAATCGTGCACCTGTAAGGCCTTTTAGCGCAGTATTTTTCTACTAATAAATCTATTCTGGCTTCATACCCATTAACAGTTCCAACGTCATATTTATTCTTTGCAAAAATTGAATTATATTTATTAATCAATTTATTTATTTCTGATTTCTGATATTCATTTAAATGGTTTATTTTTATTTTGAACTCTTCTTCTTTTACATGTTCGTTAAAATTAATATTGTATTCTTCCATATTTTTGTTTTCTATTTTTTCTTGGTTAATATTTGCTTTTATATCGAAAGAATCTTCTTTCCATTTCTTTATCTCTTCTTCTTCTTTATTTATTTTTATATTTGAAACACTAGCTTCAAATTTTTTTTTATTAAAGTTTTGTTTTTACTAGTTCGCTGTGATGAGTAATGGATTGATACTCTTCTTGTATAGCATAAACTTTATCATCACACGTAGCTATTGATGTTAAACATAAATTATTTGCTTTTCCGTCGTTCGCCGGCAGTATGGTGAATTCGAAACATAGTTTCTCCATCTTATATTGTATTATCTTATGTCTATGTTCTTCATAAACAAAATTGTCGTTTTATAAGATTATATTGTGGTCCATGAAGGATAATAAAATAAACTATCTTGCGTTGCTCTGAAAATAAAGTTTTTATTGTTAAAATTACATAAATAAGTAACGCTATTTAGAAAATTACCTTAAAACCTACCTGAAAATAAAGAAACGACAATAAAAGTTTATTATTCCCTCCTTCACAGTTATTATTATATTAATATTTATTTTCAAAACGATTTTAAATTATAATTTTCTTATACGTCTAATTTGACATTTCAATCTTTTTTAATTAAAAACAAGGTCATATATATGATAGAAAACATTGAATTAAAAGAAATACCTACTACTGTATTTCTTTACATATATTTGATTTTTTTGCTTTGAATATTAATAATAATGAACTAATTGACATACACATGAAGCCGTTTGTAAATAACTTGTTTAGTTTAAAAATTATAGCTATTTTTAAAATACAGGGTCTATGCACCCTGCACCGCACTGAATATGGGAAGTCTGGTGCGTATTTTAGGGATGTGAAATAAAAATATCGAGTCTTAATTAAGTTTTAAAACAAAAAGAAAAAAACAAGCATGATTTTATGTTTTTCAATAAAGCATGGATAACAAAAGTTTCTTTTAGATTGAACACATTCCGGTATTTTTTTTTAACTTTTTGTTAGCTTAGCAGCTTTTTCGGTAAAAGGTTCGGAGTTTTTCGTAGCATCCAATTCCTCTTCTTAACACCTTTTATTAAATTGTGTTTCTTTTTTGCGCGGGTTTTCAGAAAGATAAATTTATCAATTTATTTTTTATTTATAGGTGTATATGTGTGCGTGGATTGGATGTGGATGTGTATGTGTGCATACGTTTTCGTCTGCGTTGAAATTACCTGTATCATTGTCAAAGTTTTTTGTAAAAGAATAAAATATATAGTAATGAAAACTCACCTGTCTTTGATCAATCAATCTATGATTAGATTTAATATTAACCGCGTTACTGTCCTCACAAAAGCCGTGGATTATTTTTCTTCGGCACCTTTTTGTTAGTCCTATGTCGATGCCTGCGTTTCTCGCGAATGCAAGCCAACACTAGCCGCGCGAAGCTAGCGTGGGGTGCGGTACCAGGTGCGCGAGGTACAAGGTGCTTCGACCTGGTTTCGCACTGTGATGATATTTTATTTCTTCTGTGCGGTACCAGGTTTATAAGCCCGGTATTAAGGTAGGTATACCATTGGGTTCTATTTAACAAATACATCTTAGATATATATTCATCTCTTTCCTACACCGAACCAAATTGAAGTTATGCCTTCCGCACGACAGGGAAGTCTACACTTTTCTTAGCCGCACTGTACGCGAGACGTAATACAAGGTGTTTAGACCTGGTAACGCAGTGAACGTGTTAAATCACGAGGTACGACGCTTTCGAGATAACTAAAAGTAATTTATTTACCTTTTAAAATGTTCCTTTAATCATAATATATCCATCGCTAAGGTATTAAGTTTTGGCTTTAAAATAATAATAATTGATAGATACATTGTATTGGGTTACCAGTATATCATGTATTTATATTGTATTTGACTAGTACTCCAATACTGGATTTGTCTACTTCTTCCCTTATTCAAAAGCGATCTTCAAAATAGAGTATAGAAAAAATAATATACTTAGAGGCCTAAATTAAGAAAGTCTTAGAAAAATTAAGTCCTGTCACTAGCAGTTCACAGAAGTTTTATTATATTCATTTCAAAATCATTACATCCCTAACATATTTAGCCTTTTCGCTACAAACGAAAATCGAATATGGAACTTCTTATTTGTCTGTACACAAAATACAATTAAAGACAGGTTAATGTCGATCGAGGGCAAAAGATAATATCCTTGAAAAATCCAAGGTACCTACTTGATTTTTATGAGAATTTAACTTTCAAGATGTTCGCTTCTTTCAAATATTGGAGCTTGTATAAATACTCTCATTCAAACTCAATAGATTTTCTAACGTATGAATCGAAAAGAGCCGAGCCAAAAGCAAAGTCATTAATTCTTCCGAGAAGAAATTAAAACCCGATACGACACAAATTTTCCTTCCTCCATACAAAAGTACGTAACCTAACAATACACGAATTGTTATTACAAAATAAACTTTAGTATTATGCATCTAGAGTACAGAATTGAATTAAAAATTAATAAGCTACGTCGTTTTCTACGAAAAAACAAGTGAAGTTTCCAATTTAATTTGCCGAACACTCCTTATCTTTTTTTCTTAGCATTTATCTCCATTTCGTTACATTTAACAGTAATGTTTTCCACCGTTAGTCGTGGATACGCTTAATTTATTTTGCACTACTTTTGCCTATAATCTATGTCTATATACAATATCGTATAAATAAAATTGGAGTGCCTGTTTTTAATTTCAAATTAACAGCTTTTCACTAAACGCATATGAAAGTATATACGATAAATAAAACAAAAAATCAATTTTTAAAATTTTTGTTTGTCTGTCTGTCTGTTTGTTCCGGCTAATCTCTGAAACGGCTGGAGCAGTTTTGACGGGACTTTCAATCGCAGATAGCTACTGTTATAAGGGGTAACTTAGGATACTTTTTATCCGACTTCAAAAAAGTCGGAGGTAGAAATTGATTTATTTTAAGTAGCAGAACCCGTGGCTTCGCTGACGCTAAACCTAAATAGATAATAAAATTCTAATTCAAAAATGTATATATATATTCTTTATTGCACATGAAAAAAAACAAACATAAATATAACAGAGAAGTTGAGGGCAAAGGTGGTGGTATATTAAATATTTTTCGGAAAATCTTATTGAAATAATCATTATTATTTATACAGAGACCGAATCAATAGTTATTAAAGTTTTTAATTAATATTAAGCCCATCTGGGAATGCATTACGAGAAAACTACTGGACAGATATTCATGTTTAAATTATCCTGATCAACATTAGGATTTCTTACTAACTATAAAAACATACCTTTCTCAGGACGAGCTCGAGCGGATCCAGGGTGAATCGCTATAATCTACACTAATATTATAAAGCTGAAGAGTTTGTTTGTTAGTTTGGTTGAACGCGTTAATCTCAAGAACTATTGGTCTGAATTGAAAAATTCTTTTTGTGTTGGATAGTCAGTTTATTGAGGAAGGCTATAGGCTATATTATGTCACGCTATGACCACTAGGAGCGGAGCATCAATGAAAAATGTTACAAAAACGGGAGAAAAATATTTCTTTTGTTTTTTTTCTTTAGAACGCGAGCGATACCGCGGGAAAGGCTAGTATAATATAATATGACTACAATATATTACCCTAAAAGCACTAAGTTACTTATTGTGATTATTATCTTTTACTCTATTTATGGTAGAGCTGTCACTAATGTCGTCTTAGTATTTGCTAAACAAAATATATTATTATTAATTAATCATGATCTATACGCAAAGATATAATATATTTTGTTGAATAAGAGTTGTTATTACTGTGCTAGATATGTGATTTTGTAATAAACTACTCGTAGATACATATTGTTTAGGTTTCCTAGAAATATGACCTACTAGCTGATACCCGCGACTTCGTCCGCGTTGCTTGAAATATTAACAAAGTTTTCTTATGTACGAAGGAAAAAACGTCAAAAAGATCGCAAACAAAAATATACTTTGTTCTACTCCGCGAGAAGGAAACATACATCACTGAACACGCAGTGCATATACAAATCGTTGTTTCTTGAAACTTTAATAACTTTTTATTAAATGAAGATATCGCAATTATTTTTTTTGATAAGGGCCAAGTGTCTAAGAAATAAAACTTAGAAAGTTTCATTGAAACCTATCCAGTAGTTTTTCCGTGATGCGCGCACAACTGCAGACCTCTATCATTTTATTTATATAGATATAACCCGGATAACCAGTTGTCAAACCAAACCTTATCTAAATATGTCGTTATTTTGCGATGCGGTCACGGACTCACGGACAAACAGTCAATAAAACGAAAATTCTAAAACTGTAGATTTATAGTTTAATGAATATTTTTTTAAGAAATGATTTGATTCCCCAGAAAAACAATGGTCCTTCACCTCCTTCAAGCGATGACTTCCGCAATAAAACTATCCTATATCTTTATCAGGGTCTTATTGTATTTTTATATATTCTACTTATAAAAATTGTTTATTTAGACAATATTATTTTTGTAACAAGCGAAATTATCTCATAATATAAATCAAAAATACTTTTTACGTATATTTATATAAGAATATTATTAATAATATAATGTTTATATAGTGTTAATAAGCAATATTACTCACAAATATTGTATTTTATTAAGATGTATATTTCCTTTACTTTGCTTTGATCTCGAGTAAATGAAAGTACAATGTAGAAGTTATAAATACAAAAAATACTTTGGATATTTTTAATGCTGATATCTTCAGGCTATCATTAGACAGGAATAACAAATTTATTATTTTCTTTTGGTGGTTTGATCTATTTGTGTGTGCGACACGGGTCGAACCCCTCTTGTATGTGTGTGTGATAATAATTAATTAAAGGTATCTTAATGGCTAGTCTGAAAGTCTATGATATCTAATGTATTATGTATAAACATGACAGAAAGCTATGGAACCTCAATCGTTGAAGTATTATTTCGTTCAACGTTCAATATGTATATTACATAGATACCAAAAACGCCTACGGATTTTTTAAAGAATTGAGTAGGACTTCAATTAATCTTTTTAGTCATTCATACGTAACTAATTATAATATAATGTACTTGTACAAGTAATACACTTTGCAGTAGTAGGCTATTAATATTGTAGTCTTAGCGATTATGAAAGGCAAAAATATATATAAGTACTAGTAACTTACACTTGCTTTGTTCGGATTTTATTTAATTGGTTAAGACATCACATTCTAACACCTAGTTTTTTCCGACTTCAATTAAAACTATTATAATTTTTGACGGTTAAGACATTTTACGGGAATATGCATAGACTCGGAAGTAATGCAAGTTCTTCTTAGTCAAAGAATTTTGTGAATCACATGAGTAGCTTAAGAAATTACCTTTTTCAACAAAACTAGTAAACTTAACTTTAATATTAATTATTATACCTATTGATAAAAATAGCGTGTAATTTATGTATGTATAACACTGCTCTCTAAAATTATACTATATCAGATAAATAATGCTGACGGCGAAGCTTCCATTTTACGGGTACTTTATGTATATTTTATTGTTTTATGGCAACACATTCGACAGGAAATCGATAAAACTTTATAGTCTTGCCTAGTGTTAGATCTAAAACAATTCAGAGCACATGTAGAGCTGAGTTATGAAGAACATCTGTCCGAATAAAAATCGCTTTGAAGAGAGCCGTCAGCAGAACTGCCAACGCAAATAGTGGATATTTTTGTTAGCGGAGTGTTGTTTGGGACTACTTTACTCATATATTTACTTAGTTGTATATACATGAACTGTTATTTGTAATATAATATTAATAGAGATGTATTCAGCTCTTATTAACGCACCTTTTTTTGCCCACTACTGGGCGCGGTTCGTACGTAGTGATGTACCCTTTATCATTATTGGTACTTCATTTAAATTGTAATAATTAAGATAAAGAAGGATTTTAGCATTGTAAGTAAGTAAAAAGTCGCTGAACACATTAATAGTTATTGAATATTAGTAAAACCATCTGTCATTTGGCCACTTTCCAAGTTACCTTAATCGATTCCATGGACTGTGCAAACAGCCCATTCACTGAAAATCTTCACTATGCAAAACTTTTTTTTCGCCACATTGAGTCCTATTGCCATCTAAATTAAATCAAATAAAATTAAACTCTCACCGTTATTAATAAGGTTTAAATTACGTTGACAAATTTTCAAGAATGTAATAAAATTTGTCTAGCATGCAACATTGCCTTCGTCACCCTCGAGGATATTGCGTTACGGTGTAACTACGGAAGAGGACTTTTGGTTAAATTGCCGGCTCACGTTGGCAGGTATGGATTTTACTGAGTTACCCCTTGTTACGTTATAATTAATGCTTTAAACTTCATTTAATTGGTATGTAGGGTAGAATTACATTTTAAAGGTTGTTTGTAAGGTAGTCATAAATTTGTTTTTAACTCTAACGGGGCATATACCTGATAGGATGTTAAAGATATATTATGATTACCTAATTCAGTAAAGAATTAAAAAATGAAATTTAACAATTCCACAGATAAGAAGTAAGTCTTAAAATTATGGCAAGAGATATCAACTTATAAAGCCACAAAAACAGAAAAATATCCCTGTCTTTAGTCGGGGACCCAAAAGGGTTGGGGTTGCTACTATCATTGACAGTAATTTTAGAGCTTGCCCTCGGGATATTTTAAATATCGTATATCTACACACTCGTTCGTACTTTTATTAGAGGATCTTTGCTCGGACGTTTTTGGTATTATTTCAGAAGAATTATGATTTAATTATTTATACGAGGCAGTAATATATGAGGCCAGTTTATAAGTGACGTCATACCAGTTTAACGCAGAGTTGGGAGAGCAGATCATTTGTAATCGTCTTCATTTGTTCAAAAGCTTTTCCTATATTGCTACAGTATAAGCTGTATTATAATAGGATTGCTTTTGGATTACATGTGTGATTGATTTAGTCATAAGGTTATTTTTGCGTTTTAGTTTCTCTTAGTTTTATTTTTTTCATATAAGAAACGAATGAAAATACAGCAATTTTAGTCTTTGCGTCCAACTTTTGTCTGTTTGTGTGTTCGCAAAATTATGTCTGGTACTTTAGTAATTTACTTAGATGGAAAATCATTTTTTTTATGGTAAAATATGGCAAACGGGCAGGAGGCTCACCTGATGGGAAGTGATCACCTCCGCCCATGGACATCTGCAAGACTGGCTTGCAGATGCGTTGCTGGCCTTTCAGGAAAGGGAGGGATGTAAAGGGGAGGGAAGAGGGAGGGAGGAACGAAGACGGGGATGAAGGGAAGAGGGAGGAGGGAAGGAGAGTGGGCCTCCCGGACTCTCACTTACCGGACGAAACGCGACACCATAGCTGCCACTTCACGCCGGTCTTCTGTGAGAGAGAGGTACTAATGAACTATACGGGGCGTGCCGGCCCATTCGGCTACCCGAAGGTAACAAGCATGGCACTACCACTTTAAATCATGCGCGGGCTTTAAATTTCTAATAGGTACTAATTTATCTATAAACGCGGCTTCGCTCGAGCTAAACCTAAGGACGAAGCCGAGCGAAGCAAGGGTGAGTCGCTAGTATAAAATATAATCTTATTGAAATAAATAATAATAAGTTTACTTCGATACGTCGGCCGAATGTATAGTTTCAATAATTTTGTCTGTCTCTAACCGCAATACAAGACAACTGAACAGATTTTATTGATATTTCTTATGAAGGTAGCTGTATGCGCCAACTTATTATATTTTTACTCCTGGAAAATATCTAAGTGTTCCTACGGACAAAAATGGTGATATCACTTATACTCCAAACTTTATTTCTCTTAATGAGAAACCTTCCACATTAACTCTAAAAGCGCAATAACTGACTCAAACGGTGAATCAGTTTGTTGTCAAAACAATATTTATCGGAAAAACAAAGCAAAAATTTTATATTGCAGTAGATATACTATACGGTATAGTTTCCTTTACACCGCTGGTGCAGCCACTGAGTTATATTGAGGCGAAGTCTTGTGGAGAACGATAAATTCCATGTACGGCATGAATACGGATGTTAATGTGGGTACATACACCTTGCTTTTTGGGCATTGTAGTGACTTAAATGATATTATGAAAGCGAAAATGATTTTTTCCTTCCTTTACGAATTAAATGAGGAATCAAAAGCTTTCATATTATGTTACATAATAAAAAATTAAACAAAATAATCGATTTTTCTTCATTTGTAGAAAACGTTTAAGTATCAAAAGTACTAATTAGACTTTAAATTAAATTTTATTGAACAAAGCAAACAAACAAACCGTCATGTTGGAATTAAGATAATAAATCGTAACCCGACTAACCACTTTTACAATGAGAAAATGTATAAAAACCATTTAAAAGTATAATGTCTATATCGAATACTTAGGAGTACAATTTCAATTTCTTTTTACTGTATTCACCCTTTATCCAAGTAAATTGTTAAAAATACAGTCTCATTCGATTGCGATTGAGCGGAAGATGTTTAAATAATCAATTATGCGGCGCATTACTCGTCTACTGTTATGGTGATCTCGTCATGGTGGTGAGACCCCTTAAGTTAAGAAGGGGACATCAAGTGTCAATAGACTCTAGTTTCTAACTGTTGTATCCTTGCTTTATAGGAACTTGTAATTAGGATAGACATATCAACGTTATAAATTTATTAGCTTCTTTCTAACTATCGGTATCGTATTTAGCTACACTCGCACTTCTTAGAAGGTGAGAAAGCGATGGTGCAGCGAAGAACAACCTGAGTTTTTCATGTTGAATTTTTAAATGGAATAATTTTATAAAAATATCTATGAATATTTTAACTGAGATTAATATTGTAACTGAGTGGTTTTCATTTTTAACTAATGATTTATGTAATTCTTTCTTAGGTTTACTGTTTTATAGCAATCATGGTCACGGGAGAGACTCTCCATAAAGAAGAAAGTTTCATTTATAGTGATTTATACTTGCTTTTAGTTATTTTAATACATTATATATTTTTTTACCAACTAAATATAATTTAAATTTCTCATTTCTGAGTAATTTATACTAACCGTTAAACCCCGGTAGTAATGAAGTCACGCGTAGCGATGGTGAGTCACTAGTACACCTTAAATAATAATAAAAAACCAGCAGTACAGTATTAAGAAGGTAAGCAATATATTAATAAAAGACAGAAAATTGATATTTTCCTCACACATTCGGCATAATCTCCCATTCATTTGAGAGAACCTAAAAAATACATACACGGTTATGAACCAGCAATAATTGTGATTGCTCAAAAGCGACCCTTCTCACCATTCACCATTCAATGCATCCCCCTTTTTTAATCCGGAACTTATGACCATGTAAATGAAACGGCAAGGGTTAATATCATATTTTATTAGGACCGTTTGGGGTCTTGTTTGGACCGTGATTTGGACCGTCTAGATTGTTATTCAAGACATATATATACTTTGTTACAATAGCAACTTTGGTACTTATATTACATAATGATTTTTATATATTTTCATTAAATAATGATTTAGATATCATTTAATCAAACATTTTAATAATTTTAATAAATGCGACGACACGCGTGGCGCAGTTTGTAGTGACCCTACTTGCTGCGCAAGCGGTCGCGGGGTCGAGTCCCGCTGGGGGCATACATTTGTTGAGCACGAATGTTTGTACTCCAGTCATGGATGTTTATATTTATAATATGTATGTATTTAAACTTATATATGTTTAGTATATATAACTTATATAGGTCTTGAAGTAAACACGTACGTCAACGTCCTCCGCAATTAAAAAACCAAAAAAAGTGTAATCAGTGATAAATAGTGACGTTTTTATGCATAATCCATCAAAGGCGGCAGTGACAAATAATATTGGATAATAATCAAAGTGAAAACATAAAGCTAAGAGAATAAAGAAACTTAATAAAATCGAACAAAAATAACCTAACAAATTTGCAAATCATCACAACAGGGCTACCAACGAAATTGTCAAACACCTGACACTGACAGTTACAGGGTGACCAACATTACAATATTTATAACCATCGAAACAGTATAATTGCCAGAACAAAAAACTAATATTACCCTAAAAAATGGATAAAAGTATGGAATTGCTGCTGTCAAGACTAGACGAAAAATTAAAACAACAAACCAAAATTATAACGACGGCAGTAACAAAAAACGTAATGGAGGCAATAGATGAGAGATTAAAAACAATAACGGAGGAAAATACTAAACTCAAAGCCAAAATTTCTACATTGGAGCATAAACTTAACATAATAGAACTGGAAAAAAGGAAATATAACCTGGTCTTTTTCGGAATTGAGGAGTCTGGTAAATCTGAAGCAGAGATGGTAGATTATATAAAGGACATAATAATCGAAACGGGAACGCACATAGATAGTCATGAAATTAAAAAGATATACAGAATTGGCAAAAACAACAATAAAAGTCGCCCCCTCGTAGTCACCATCGCATCCTTATGGAAAAAACATATTATATTGAAAAATAAGGCCGATCTTCCACTAGGTGTGAATGTCAAAGAGGATTACACTAAAGAAATACTTGAAAAACGAAAAGAGCTTCGGCCACAGCTTGAAGAGGAAAGGAGAAAGGGAAATATCGCTTTTCTTAAACACGACAAGCTGATAGTGAAAAAACCAGCTGACAAAACGAGAGATAAAAGAAAGAGGGAAGATTCGGGCTCACCCAACTCATCATCTCAAAAGAAAATAAACTCAAAAGAATCCTCAAAACCAGCATATTCCAAGAGTTTGTCAAAAGAAATTACAAAACCTAATCTTCTTACATATATTGAACGAGGCAGAACAGTCTCACTATCTGAAATCTCAAAAAACTTGTAAAGACCACCGGCACCTGGAAGAAAATCAAAACTAATACCACAGCATTACCAAAACCAACCTTTGAAAAAAGCACCCCAAGCCGGTTGGTCACCGTGGGGCAAGACGACCACTACCCTCCAACAAATAAAAACGCACAGAACAATATAAATAAAAATAACCCTAACCATGCTAACCAAAGCAATATTACAAAGTCAAGAAGAGAACAAGGCCTTCAAATATGCACATTCAATGTAAGATCCCTATCAACAAAAGAAAGAATTTTAGAACTAAATAATACAATAGATAAAATGAAATGGGATATCATAGGACTCGCAGAAGTAAGAAAGGTAGGATATTCAATTGAAGAACATAAAGACTACATATTTTGCTACATAGGAGAAACACTGGGACACCATGGCGTGGGCTTCATAATAAAGAAATTTTTAAAGAGCAATATTCTAAGCTTTGTGGGGATATCAGAGAGAGTGGCTCTGCTAAAATTGAACTTCAACGAGGGGCCTCTATCAGTGATCCAAGTATACTCTCCCACAGAGAGTTCCAGTGAAGAAGAAATTACAAAATTCTACACAGACCTAATAAGAGCGCAAGAACTGGCTGATAAAAACAAATTAATAATCGGAGATTTCAATGCTAAAATAGGACAACCTAAACCACATGAAAATCTTGTAATGGGCAAATATGGTTATGGCACAAGGAACACCAGAGGTGAACGCCTAATACAATATGCAAATGAAAATAAATTGGCAGTGATGAACACATATTTCAACAAGAAAAGTTCTAGAAAATGGACATGGATATCACCAGATCATAAAACAAAAAACGAAATTGATTTTATACTAAGCCCAAACCCAAAATCTGTAACAAATGTAGAAGTACTAAATTTAATGGACTTTCCGTCTGACCACAGGATTGTGAGATGCTCTCTAAAAATTCAAAAACCTAAAATTAGCCGAAGAACATTTAAAACCAGGCCAAACAAATTGAAGTCCACACTTGAAAGGAACAAATACATACAAAACCTAACAAGTAACCTGCCAGTATTAGAGGAATTTCTAAAGAAATATAATACTGTACAATCCTTCAGTGACATACTGGAAGAAAAAATCACAACAAGCCTTAAAATGGATGACAATGTTAATAAAAACCACAAAGAAAAGATAATTAGTGAACATACACGAAATTTGATATGTAGAAGAACTACACTTATGCTAATGAAGAACAAGTCCAAAGAAATGAGAGAGGAACTGAAGAATTTGTTTAAACAAACTAACAAATCAATTAAAAAAGATTATGCTAACCATAGAAGAGTAATTATAGAAAAAAATATGTCTTATTTCCGTAGTTCAAAAAAAGCGTTTAAAGAACTATATACCCACAAAAATTGGATACAAAGTCTGAAAAATGAAAACAAAGATAGAGAAGGTATAATAGAATGTGCAACGGCTTATTATACATCTCTTTACAAAAAACCTCCACAGGACATGGCACAAGATGTTGAAAGAGATAATACTAATATAACTGGAGAATATATAACAGAAACACTGTTAGACCCAATAACAAAAAGAGAAATAATGACCCAAATAAATCAACTTAAACCAGAGAAGAGCCCAGGCGAAGATAACATCACAAATGAAGCCCTAAAAATTGGAGCGCCAGTCCTAGCTGCATACCTAGCTGAACTTTTTAACTTAGTACTGGAAAAAGAAGAAGTACCATCGCAATGGAGCAAATCAAATATAATATTGCTGTATAAAAAAGGGAATCCGCTCGACATCAGCAACTACAGGCCTATCAGCTTAATATCAACAATATACAAACTCTTTGCATCAATCATCCTAAAAAGAATTGCACCAGATATAGACAAAAATCAGCCAATAGAACAAGCAGGGTTCAGGCCGCACTACTCAACAATAGACCACATTCATACAATAGAACAAATAATAGAGAAATATAAAGAATTTAATAAACCACTCTACATAGCTTTTGTGGACTATTCCAAAGCATTCGACAGCATAGTGCACACATCTATATGGACTGCTTTAAGAAATAATAATGTGAACAAAACATATATAAATATAATAAAAAACATCTATTCTAAAAGTGTCAGTAGAGTAAAATTAGAAAGACAGGGGAAGGAATTTACAATAGGTAGAGGGGTGAGGCAGGGTGACCCGCTGTCTCCAAAGCTATTCATAGCCGTACTTGAAGACATTTTCAAAAACATTAATTGGGAAAATAAAGGCATATGGATACTTAACGATAAATTAACACATCTAAGGTTTGCAGATGACATTGTTCTTTTCAGTGAAAATGCGAGAGATTTAGAAGCAATGCTACAAAGATTAAACTCTGAAAGTAAAAAAATCGGCTTACATATGAACGCATCAAAAACTAAGATAATGTCAAACAGTCAAAAAAGAACAATCACAGTAGAGGAAACCCCAATAGAATATACAAATGAATATGTGTACCTAGGTAAATTAGTGTCCTTTGAAGCAAGTAGCAACGAGAACGAAATAGACAGACGAATAAGTACATCTTGGAAGAAATATTGGGCCCAAAAAGAAATTTTAAAAGGAAATTACAGCATCAATATAAAAAAGACTATAATGGATTCTTGCATTCTCCCAAGCCTAACTTACGCTAGCCAGACATGGGTCTTCACTGAAAAAGTAAAAAACAAAATTTTATCTTGTCAACATGCAATGGAGCGCAGTATACTAAAACTAAGAAAAATCCAAAAAATTAGATATGCAGACATCCGCTCGAAAACTAAATTAATAGACGCTCTTCATTTTAGCCTGAAACAAAAGTGGAACTGGGCAGGGCACTTGTCAAGATATAAAGATAAAAGGTGGACTCATAAAATAACAAAATGGCAAGGACCAAAAGGCAAAAGAAATGTAGGAAGACAAAAAAAGAGATGGGCAGATGACATAATTAACATAGCTGGAACAAGTTGGATGCAAACAGCCATGGATAGGGAAAGGTGGAAGGAAATGGAGGAGGCTTTTACCCATAAGGGGGCCACTTAACAAAAAATAATAACAATATTAATAATAATTTAACTTTTATTTGTAACATTGTATCGTTTATTTGTAACATTGTTAAGTGGAAAAATAAAGCTATAATAATGTTTAGTATATCAACCATCTAGTATCCATAACACAAGGCTCGTACCTTACCGTGGAACTAGATAGTGCTGTGTGTAAATGTCCCTACATATTAAAAAAAAAAAAAAAAATTATTACTGATTCTTTTGTTATAACTTACTATACAAGGATAAAAAAGTTTATTTTTCGTCTAAAACTACTTTACTACTTATCTATATTGTTTTCTTTATTGCGTAAAAGAAAAGCTAACTATTAACATAATTTCTTATTTTCTATGCCTACAAGAACGTAAACATAGAAATTAATTTAAATTGTGTTTATATAATCATATTGTTCGTTGGTATTGTGTAATGGTATCTAATATTATTTAACTCATGGATTAGTATTTTTAGCTAAAACATATATGTTTTTTTCTATAGTAAATCAGTTATTTAGCAAAATCTGTATATATATACACAATATATTAAAATGACTTGTACACAATACGAAACCTCAGTTCCAAAGTGTAAAAAGTCTGAAATTCAGTGAGTTTGAGATAAATATGAGAAATCATTCAATAAAGGATAACCCACCATTACCAAAAAGAAAAGTCGATAAGTGAAGGCAGTTTAGTTGTTACATTTCAAATAAATTTAAGAATTTGTAAAAAATATACTGGTGAAATTATCACTAGTCATATAATTTTCTAATATCTAATTTTCGGTTTTCTGAATTGTTTCTCTTTGGAACTGAGATATGGAATAGATTTTAAAACTATTGTGTACAAGTCATTGTAACGTATAATTGTGTACAGAATATATTTGTTGTCCATTTGCCTGTACATCTTACAGCTTGTGAGTTTCATCGCACAAAAAGTTCACGCAAGAAATACTCATCCAATTCTGACCATATAGTGAAAACTAATAACACGGACTTACATTTAAGGTATTTTTGTTAGGAGAGGGGAGGGAGGGGATTTATTAGGAGAATTTTTGCATGAGGAACACAGTCACTGGTAGCAGAATTATTTATGTTATGTGTTACAGAATTAACCTCTAAAACGAGCTCCAAAATAAGATTTTCTCATAAGATTACATCCGAACGAAGCAGGGATAGGTCAAAAGTATAATATAATTTAACAATTTACTCCTCAAAGATTTTTCTTTTAAATTAATTACAATAAAATTTGTTATATAAAGAGAATAAAAGCCAAACTGAAAACAATTACAGAGTTGTTTCAAAGAAAATTTGAAGCTTGTGTATCGAAACCACAGGCTTGTTCTGAGTTTTGTTCCAATGTTAATGAAAACATCTTTCTCATAGGTTTTTATCATAATTGGAAGACCTTCTGACGCGTTAGTATCCTTGTTTGGACGTGCTTACAACGTCAAAGGATACAGGTTCAATTATCGCTATGTTTTCTATCCAAATGAAAGTTTGTATGGAAATTAAAATATGTTGTTGGGACATTATTACACTCAACGCCATCTAGTTCCGTGGTAAGCTACGAAGGGAGCTTGTGTTACGGATACCTGATAGTTGATATACTACATATATAAGTTTAAATAAAAGTTAAAGTACATATTATAAATATAAACACCCATGACTGGGGTACAAACATCCGTGTCGTCATTATGTGATTTTTAAAGCTAGAAGCTTGAAACTTATTTTTTAGGCTTTTAATTAGATATAATTAAAAAGACATTCAAAGTTTGTGAATATTTTATCCTAAAGGGGAAAAATAGGGACGAACCCAAGCGAAGCGAGGGTGCATCTTTAGTGTATTATGTGTGTGATAAAAACATATACTAGTAACATAATATATAGAAAAAATTACACATTTTTAATACCTTGCAAAATATTAAAAAATATTGTTAACTTTTATATATTTAATGGATAATGGACTAACCCACATAGATGCGCAAGATCGGCCGAAGTGGAGGCGGATGACTAGTAAAGCGGACCCCGGGCTCTGATGGTGAAAGCCACGGCAGCAACCGGGACAAACGCTCGGATGATGATGAATGTATATGGACTGGTATTGACTATTTTTATTCTTTTATTAATTTACTTTATTAGGAGTTGTATTAACTACCTAAGGGCGCTGTAAAATGGGTGGGATAAGATTTTTTTAAGTTCTGCTTAACCGGTGAGTGAAACATTTCTATTCATTACTTCGGACAGTATAGATTTTATAATATATGTATAACTGCTGAAAGTATTGCTGCTAATGCTGTGGGAAATATAATTATAATAAGAATAGACGAATACATATTATTTAATGTGTCATAACGTATAATTTGAAGACCATCCTGTCGCAGTGTTTACAATATATTCTAGGTATTAAAAACGTCGCCTCTACATAGAGTTTGTAGACACGATGTTCGTACCTAGGAATAGTATTTGGAGCCTTGTTTGCTTTCGGCAAAAGTTGCCTTTGATTAGTAGCGGCTGTATTTTGGTTTAACTTTGCCATTTTCAGTTCATTTATTTAAAGTTGCTGTTTCTTTGAGATTTGGTTTGTTTTGTTATATTATTAAGTTTTATCCAAATAGAAAACTTATATTTATTATTATTAAGAACTTCTAAACCAGGTCAATGGAGTGAAGTCTGGAATGGAAAAGAAGTGTTATAAAAACTATTTTTTTTAATTGGACTGTCTGTGTCCAAAAAAAATGGTACCTATAAAGAAAAAAAATCATAAGTAGGTATATGAAATCCAAAAAAGGTATAACAAATTAATCTCTGCGTTAATTGCCTATCGAGCATCGAATCGAAAGTACAGTGCAATCAGTGATTGCGCCCTCAGTCGGAACTAGGGAATCACTTACGTACATGTGTCTGACAGAAGGGCGACCATGCAGTTGTTAAAACCGAATCATAACTAAAAATAATATTAAAATAAAATATTATTAAAATAAAATATTATTAAAATAAAATATTATTAAAATGTAATAGGAATCTTTGCCTTTCAAAAAATCTAAATCCCAGATATCATCTTTACATCAACATATTTTTGCAGTTACAACAGTTATCTTACAAAAAACGAATGAGGTTGCGTTACTAAAAAGTGAATTAAATAATCAAATACATGCTTAATCACTTCATAGGATAAAACAAAGCTTTCCGCTGTCTGTCTGTCCCTATGTATGGTTAGATCTTAAAAGCTACGCAACGGACTGATGCAGTTTTTTTTAATAGACAGAGTGATTCAAGAGGAAGGAATATGTATAACTAGCGAAACCCACGGCTTTGATAGTGCTACATCAAGGGAAGAACCCGAGCGAAGCAGGGTGAGTCGCTTGTTATGATATAATTTAGTATAGTTTTGAATTTTTAGTTTTTCCCTCAATATAAAAACTATATACAAAAAAATTGAAATAGTAAGCGAATGCGTATGGACCCTACGATTGACAGCATTCAATAGAACAATGAAATGAAAAGCCGATATTTTCATGCAGGCCTGTATTGTGGCTGCGATTCAAAAATGTCCATCAAATCCAATCTCGTTACAGATGAGAGATGAATAGGAAAAACTTGAACAATTTTTTTTACAGTTCTGAATATATTCTGAGTAGAATCTGTAAATTCATTATTTTTTGGAAAATCTTATTGAAATAGTCATAGACAAAAATGAAATAGCCATGATGGCCATCGCCGCCAGGCTATTTCAACATATAGAATTGTTGTTAATTTACAATTTAATTTAAAAAAGAGTGTCATTAAGATAAAAGAAATATTAGTTCCGCTGAGTTTCTTTCGCCAGTTCTTCTAAGTTAAGAGGTTTCTTTTTTCCGAACTGTTGGTAGACTCATGACGTTCAGTAAGAAATTGTAACAATTTTTATGCTGAATAAAATGTTTTGATTTGATTTGATTAATATTAATACAAAAGCCGAATCCATTGTTTTTAGTATTTTTATCAGTCTATTTGTCTGTGGGAACAAATCAATAGAAAACGACTGAATAGATTTTTTACTGCGAATTCGAGCGGAGTAAAGATGAGTCCCTATTTAAAATTATAACTAAAATGAAGCTGACAGTGCTACTTAAATTTTCATATGTATAAATAGGCATAGAAAAAGAAGTACCCTTTTTTCCTCATTAACGTAGTAGATATTGTTTCAATATCGAATATGGTCGCATTTCGTCCAATGAGCGCGCAAGTAAATAATTATTATATTTCAATACAAAATCTCGATTTGATAAATAATTTACAAAGTTACATAGAGACACGTACCATATATTTTATTCGATTAAATACTATTTATACATTGAGTTTCTAAAACAACCAATCACTAAAACAAATAGTTTGGTAATATTTACCGAACTAATTAAATAATGAAACGAACCGTATCAAACTAGAACACTATTTATTAAATACTAGCAATACGCGTGGCTTCGCCCACGTTCATTTTTTTAATGGCTGCTGAACTTCATTTGATCACTCGCTGGGTTAAAAATTCTCCAAAATTACTCCAGCTTTAATATACTCCTGAGCCGCGCGGCTACCTATTTCATATATTATGTGAGGCGTGCACTCCTTCTTCACTCCTGTTATTGTAGTTTTAGTAGGGATCCTTATTTTTTCTTGCAAATAAAATAGCCTATACAGTGATAATGTATTCAAATGGTGAAAGAATTTTTAAAATCAGTCCAGTAGATTTTAAGCCAATTCGTTACAAACATACTTAAACTTTCTTCTTTATAATATAAGTATAGATTTAGAGCAACATAAATTTCAATCACAATCAAATTTCACTCACAAATTTTGAAAGTGGAGGACAATTCAAAGAAAATGCGCAAAAAATTGAGATTTTTACTCTAAACCGCAGTGTTAGTTCATGCGAGTAGGCATCGCGTGTTTACACCACTTAGAATGCTTTGCTTCTAGAGTAAATATGTTAGAGATGTATTATGTAGGGAAATATCTAAATGTTTACCAAATCTTGTTAAAAGCATATTTTTGACCGATTTTGAAAAAGGATGATACACTCAATTTGAATATGTGTTTGTCTGTTATACGATATCTTTCATAATTGTAAAATGATTTTTTTTTTGCGATAGCTTACACATGCTATTCAAAACGTTAGATATAGCATTTAATGATGCTAGGTTTTTTTGTATGTATGTATTCAACATGCCTTCCTTCAGTATGAAGAGGATCATACCTCCACCACGCTGGTAAAGTGCGGATTGGCATTGGATTCACATGTCTTTCTAACACATAATGGGTTCTCTCATACATTTTTCTTAGGTTTCTTCACGATCATTTCTTTCACCGCGAGAAAAGTGGTTACCATGTTGTAAGTGATTCGCACATGAAGAAATCACAGGCTTTTTTCTTTACTTGCTTTTACAAGATGCATTATATTCGTTGCAGATATTAAAAAGATAACTAACCATTTTTTCATTGTACGTTCTGTCTTTGTAAGGGACATGAAGAGCTTAACTTCCACTTGCAATTTAATTAGACAAACAAACAAACATTCGGAACTACACGTGTATTTCAGAGGTAAAGTTTGTAAGTTTCGATGTTGGAATTAAACTCCGCCTACGGTGTATGCTATTTTTAGGATAAAGAATTTGCTTAAGAAATCGCAAAGTTAATGTTTAGAGCTGTGCGTCATGTCTATAGCTGGAAAGAGTTTAAAAAAGCTAGATAGAATGAGGGAGGTCAAATTTATATTACAAAATTTGCAATTGAGTATTTTTTTTAAAACAATTAATAAATAGTAATTAAGGCAATAGGACAGTTTTTCCGGCTGATCGCATTCTTTACAAATTTCGTTCATCTCTTTGTTTTTTATCGATATTTAAAGTTTACATTTCTTAAATTTTAAATATTTTCAACGATTAAAAAGTATCCAACAAGTTAACTTGATAGTTTGGATAACTTGATAACTTTTAACACAACATTATTATTTCAGAAAATAAACTCGTAGATTTTGCCTCTGTATCATTAACGATGTATATTCCATAGGATGTATATTTAGAAAATTTTAATTTAGGTACTCGTATGTGTAGATATATGTATTTTGTTTTTTGAAGTGAAACTTCTTTAGAATCGTTGTGATTTCGATGAAACGAAAAAATAAGTCCATAGTACCAGGCGCTCAGAGACGGGGAAGAGTTAGCCTTAATTTAAATTCAAGTTTTACATCTGACATGTGGACTTTGTACACACGCACTTTTTTTTCTTTTATATTTACTGTGACAGTTATTTACACTTAGTGTACAAAGTAAATTTTTACAAGTTCATACTATTTGTTCAAAATATACCAGATGAATATAAAAGCATTATTCGCACAAACCAAGCGATGTTCTGCATGTTCACATTTTATATTCCGTTGAATACAACTAGATGTGAACTGGATTTGAATAAGTTATGTTATATGTATACTGAACTGGAAAAAGTTTTATAAATAATTATTAACCAGTGATTGAGGAAAATTAAAGATACTATGATTATTATCTATACCATATAAATAAAATACCAGTGTCTGTTTTTAATTTCAAATTAACAGCTTTTAACTAAATGCATATGTAAATATATATAATGTATATAACATTATATACATCAAAAAATCAATTTTAAAAATTTCTGAATCAAAAATCTGTTTGTTCCGGCTAATCTCTGAATTCTGAAACGACTGAACCGATTTTGACGGAACGGGACTTTCACTTGAAGGCGTTAATGTTACAAGGCCTAACTTTGGTTACTTTTTAACCGACTCCAAAAAAGGAGGAGGCTATATTTTAGATTTTTTATTTAAATTAACGGAACCCGTGGCTTCACTCGAGCAAAACCTAGGGACGAACCCGAGTCTTAATCTCTAGTTGTTAATATTATTTAAAAGCATATCGATTATACCTGATTAATTTTTATATACAGATATAAATAATGTTTTTATACTAATTATAATATATAACTGAGTTTTGTATTTAATCCAAGTCCAAAAACTATATTTACATAACTATAACTATATCTAAGTATGTAAATAAATGTAAATAGACATGTTCAAACAAGGATTTCAAGTAGCAAAGAGCAATAATGGCAAGTAATCGTTTAGTCTTCGTAGTTGTTGCCAGTTAGCATATCAAGGCTCCTCACTCCACTTCTCGTCATGCGTTGCCTGACTTCTACACTTGATGTAATATAAATTGGATGTGGCGATTTTGTATGTGTGCTTATGACATGAAGATTTATGAATCAAAAGTGTTATCGAAGTAAAAGTTCTTTGGACTGATGTAAGCGTGACCGAAGAATGTTTATCAATAATCGAAAATGTTCCATTTGTATTAAATTAAATGAAAAAAATATTTAATTATTAAGAAAGTATATAGTAGAGAGTTTAAAAATTTGTAAAAATCAAACAGTTTAGTTTATTGTATATACATATACCTACGCTATTTTACGCTATCATAATAAGTATGAGAGTTTGAATATTGTGTTAAATGGTTAAAAATATAAAAAATAAAACTACAGGTTGATTTTGTGAGTTACGCACTTAAGCAATTATAAATCCAAGAAGATTTAAAGCTATGGAACAAAATCAGTTTAGCCTGTATGAAGAAAACATAAGCTCTACGTACATATTATATATGTTAGGACATTTTTTACAACAGCGCCATCTAGTTCCGTGGTAAGCTAGGAGGCTTGTGTTACGGATACCAGATAGTTATTTTGATACACATATATTTTTTTTAAAATACATACATAATATAAATATTAACACCCATGACTGGAGAACAAACATTCGTACTCAACAAATGAATGCCCCCAGCGGGACTCGAACCCACGACCGCTGGCGCAGAAGGTAGGGTCACTACCAACTCAGCCAAACATTTCGTCATTATATTATACATAAGTAGAGTATATGTGTGCGTATGTAGAGCATCCAAGTATTCATAACGCAGTTCCAAGTTAGGTAAGTGAATAGTTGTCGAGTACTCGCCCCTAACTCTGTAAGTAAACCGGGACGGCAACTTCGTCGTCTATTATACGATGCTTTGCCTTTTAACAGCGGAAGTGAAATAAGTTATACCGAATGTATGAGTATGATACACCCACAGGGTCTTGCTAGTTTTGCGAGACGGTTATTGCGACTTTATTTACAGTTAAATTTAATTTAAAAGCTCTCATTCTACAGTCAATTTGTGGTTATATTTTATATAGTTATATTATTAGCATTATATATCATTTTGCAGTATCCAGAATACAGTAGCTTCGAAACTTCTAAATTATTTTGTAAATATATCAAGTTAAGCTTTTAATTTCAAGAACCACAAGAGAGATAGTATGTAGTTATTTAATTATGTACCACTTATCTAAAAAGCTTTTGGTACCTCCTAAAAATCTACTATTCTTAGATTCCCAGTGGATGTAAAAAGTATGTTTAAACTAATTAACTAGTTGATGGCATATTAACAACACATAAGAACTACTGAAACTATTAACATTTAATCAAGTAAAATACGTTTAGTTCTGAGAGAAGTGGAAAGATATTTTATTGTTGGTAACATACCTCTAATAATCGCTATTTTAACCTTTATTATTCAAACACTATCATTTAATTTACAATATTATGTTGTAAACATAAGACTTAACGCTTTTCGTATTGCAGCTTCTTTCGCAGCATCTTCATTGCAGCTTTTCTATTTGCAACATTCCGATTGTAAACAGATACAGAATTAGTTCAATTGTGCCATTCGACAATAGTGCTAAGTATTTAGAAACATTTCGACGAACTGAAGATGGCTGGATAGTTACAATTATAAAGTTTAAATTCGTTAGCAAGCACCAACTAAAGTACTCTACAGAGTTTTTTAATGCATACTAGAAATTACAAAACAACGTATTAATTGGGACTCTCAGTAAGTATGAAATTATTATAAAGAGTTATGTATATATAAAAATCAATAGCTTTTTATAAGACAGCTTAAACTCAAAAACAGCTGAACCGATTTGAACAATTCTTCATAGTGGAGCGAGTTAAATGTAAATAAATAGGGAAACCCAAAAAACTATTAGAATCATTAATCCATTTAATAAACCTAGGGATGAAACGAATCAAAGCGAGGGTTAATCGCTAATTTCTAATTATAATTTAAATAATTAATTAAAACTAAAATTTACAAAATATGCCTTTGTAATTTAAAAAAAAAATATGTATAGTAGCTCGTTCACTAAAATGTTAAATGAAGAAATTCTATAGTTATTCATGCAGTTTTTACTTAAACCTATTCTTTTATACATTCGTTCGAACTTCAAAGCGAATGTTATTGATGTACTCGTATGCATGTATCTCGCAGTTTGACGTCTTGCCTTTGGGCATATCAATACTTATTACATAAACTATTATATAATGTATACAATACATACATGCTAATGATATTAATTGAGAATTCTTTAATAATTATCGATAAAAAGATGTTTGTGATTAGAACTAGAGCAAGAGATGTATTTAGCCCCTTTTAACGTCCCACTGGTAGGCACGAGCCTTTCTTCAAAATGAGGAATCAGGCCATAGTCGACAACACCGGCTGGTAGCTAATATATTAATAAAGCTGAGGTGACATCAAGATGTGATTATCTCATTATGATAAAATCATACAAATGCTTTGCGATTTGCAGTATAATGTTTATTTTTGTAACTGTCATAACAAAGCGTACGACGAGCCATTTCTAATTTAATGACAATGGTTTAGTAATTAATACCACATTTTGTAACACGTACAATAATTTGTTATTCATAACAGTCAGTAATACTGAAAACAACATCATTATCAACATTATTATGATGTTAAACAGGATATTTACTAAGTTCCAAACGCCAAGGTCACGATTAAACTGGATTTACCAATAACAAAGGTCAGAGATGACAGAGACCATGAAAGTTTAAAGACAATACGATCATAAACATTTGATCAAGCCCTCAGGGCCGCCAGACCTTAATTATTTCCTCAGTTAACTGCGTCGGTAGTATAGTGATTAGCATGTACAGTCGCACACCGAGATGTCCTGGGTTCGAGTCCCGGGTCGGGCCAAGTTAGTTATTGAGTCTTTCTGTTTCGTAAGCCTCAGTAACAGCACGAAGTTGGGAAGTTGGCGGTATTTCTCCCCCGTGCCTCGGAGAGCACGTAAAGCCGTCGGTCCTGCGCCTTAGTTCTCTCTGGTCGTGTCGAGCAGTCGTCCCGCCGGAATATGAGAGTGATAAGGAATAGAGAGTGCACTTGTATCTGCGCATACACTTGTGCACTATAATATCTCCCGCGCAGACGGCTAGTCTAAATGAGATTGGCCGCCGTGGCCGTAATCGGTCGGAGGACATCATCATTTTCTCACTAACTAATTTTGGTTTAAGTATATACTTATAGTGCATTCATAACTGCTGTTTTGGAAACCAATTAAGAGATACCACCCGGTGTTCAAGTTAGGTAAAAATATGATTTATTTTAAAGCTTTAGCTTAAATGGTGATTTTTACATATAGAATAGTTAAAAATTCATAATCAATACTGTCACTTTCCACCAACTGTTTCTCAATAAGTAAGGTCTGACGGCCCTGGGATCTTGCACGAAGCTTTTCCTTTCTAATTTCAAGGTCTTATATTGAAATTGTACAGCATTTCACCTCCTATAATATTAAAAGTTGAAAAATATAACTTAAAAAAATGTTAGCTATTATTATTTATTTGATTATTACATAAACGATAACTCTATTTATATTTAATCTAATTAATAAAAAATAATACCATATATTATTTTCAATCATTTTATTGTAAGGATTATTATAAAGATGACATTGATGATTATTTTGATACATTCGAATACATTATTCACCTTTTGTTATTATTATTTGAATAAATACTGCACTTGCACATTATTTCACAAGCAGAAGTTAGTTTAATAATAAATATTTTCTAGTTAAAATGTGAAGCTTTTCAGTTTCGCTTTGAGTTTATCATTAACTGTGATCTAATTCTAAGCTAATCTACCTGTTTCGCTCCTGCAAATGAAATAGCACCGCGTTTAAATACTCCTTAATTAACCCATGTACAGAGTAGATTGCCCTCACTTTAAATACGTTATCTTATAAATAAACAGTACATTAAACAGGCCCCAGATTGCTTTGCGTCGAGGCTTCAACACACAGACATACGAGTATACTTTGAGTGCAATATCAATTTTCTAGTTCAGTGATACATTTAAACTTGTGGTTTTTTTTTCAAGCAGCAAACCAAATTAATATACGTAATTATGGGCCAAATATTTTAGGTAATATAGTTTAAGTATTAGCCTGCTACAAAATAGAGATGTGCTCGAGTACAATAACTTTAATTTCTTCGTTAATTTCTTTTATTATATTATATACTAGCGATTCATCCTCGCGTCGCTCGCGTTCATCCCTAGCTTTAGCGCGACCGAAGCCGCGCGTTCCGATAGTTAAAATAAATACAAATTTCTGAAATAAAAGTAGCCTAAGTTAGTCCTTATAACATTAGCTATCTGTGAGTGAAAATCCCGTTAAAATCGGTCCAGCCGTTTCAAAGATTAGCCAGAACATACAGACAGACAAACTTTAAAATAATGTTTGTTTGTTGTTAAAGATTATATTCTTTTATTATATACTAGCGAGTCGCCCTCGCTTCGGTCGGGCTCGTCCCTAGATTTAGCGCAACCGAAGCCGCGGGGTTCCGCTAGTTACACATATAAACCTTCCTCTTGAATCACTCTATCTACTAAAAAAATCGCATCAAAATCCGTTGCCTAGTTTTAAAGATTTAAGCATACATAGAGATATAGGGACAGAGAAAGCGACTTTGTTTTATACTATGTAGTGATTGTTATCCTTTTTCATGTCACGTCTAGTCTTGTTCTTTCTATACGTAATTTTTCTTCTTTCGCTCCCGCTTATCTATACATCCCACGCTTTTCCTAATACAAGCAATAAAGTAAGGAACTGACGAAAATTTACAGTCATAACAATATTGATTACTAAAATAAATATTTAACAAGATATTATGATTTATTTAAAGTCACATAAACACCTATACATAAGGTAGTTCTATAACAAGTGTACAACGAGTTTCTAATTTGAATAACAAAGGCGAATGCATGCGCGAGAATAATTGAGTGCAGGACGAATTAGCTGGTGCCTTTGACGCGAACCAAGATGCCGACAAGGGTTCTATAAATAAAGCCGGGTGCACACTACACACCTAGATAATATGATTTAGAATTGATCATTAAGAAACACTTACGTACACTTGTGCACTATAATATCTCTTGCGTAATTGGCTGGAAACTACAGATTTTAGAGTTAAAAAGAAAGACAAAAACTTTAACACACAAAAGAAAAAGGGATATAATCTTGTAAATTATTATGATAACTAATATTATTATTTAACTAATTTATTCATCATTTCTTACGAAACAACATACTAATTACATTAATTATTCAAAATACGTACATACAGAAGGATCCCCTAGCATTTTTTTATTACATGTTTTAAAGACAATATCATCACTTATTATGTTCAGGCCACTTTTCATATTAAATACACACTCTCACAAAAACTAGTGAGTATTATTAAAACATGGAGACCATTAATTAACTAAATTAAGACAAAAAATATGCCATGCCATGAATGATGTGTGGAAATAAAAAGACTTGCGAATATTATTTACTAGCGACTCGCCCTCGCTTCGCTCGGACTCATCCCTAGATTTAGCACAGGCAACGCCGCGGTATCTGCTAGTTATGCATAAAAACCGCATCAAAATCCGTTGCTTAGTTTTAAAGATTTAAACATACACAGGGATATAGGGACAGAGAAAGCGACTTTGTTTATAGTGGATATATTTGGATATAGTGTCAATTAGTTACTCGTATCTAAAATCGTATACGATGTTATTCGTATACCAATGGAGATAAGCTTTCTCAAAATGGCGTCACGAGCTGAAGTGCACGTGTTAGAACCATTATCAAACTTTATAATCTAGAGTCTTTAACGGATTTACGGAACGAGGATTTAAGCTCTTCATTGCTCTTTAGTGATAGTAAGAAGAATCACAAATATGGTCCAGCTGTTCGCAAAACGTTTATATTTGTACATACAATGTTCCCAAAAGATAATTTTAAATATTCAGTAGTAGAATGGTCTAGCTACGCGTTGCAGTAGCACATGTTTTTTTTCTTAGGATATGGGGTAGAATTTTTTCTCTCTCCAGAATTCCTATCAAGATATGAAAATCCTTAATTAATACTCTATTTCATTTTTATTAGAACTAGTAGTGATTAATAGATTAATACGTGTTTATGAATACTTATATATTTTTTTATAAATTATTATATCATATTTTTAAGGAATAAAGATAATCATAGGTGGTACGATACTATTAGTACAGGTTAAGCTAAGACTTAAAATGACAGGGGGCCCAGGCCCCATAAAGCTTGTCGTAGTTCCATTAGGGTTTTTCAATGGATGCTGGCTCGATGCGTTGAAACTGAGAGTACTATTTTTTTCCTTTTATATCATTAATAACATCATTCGGGTTAATGTAATATATTTAACTGCAATAATACAAACTAAGTTAGATTCACTTTAATGCTAAAAATACTTTATTGAATCCAATGCAATTAAGATTTAAGAATCAATTAGCATTCAGATTGAAAAAAGCGTATTTTCATCGACAACTTCAGGAATAAATCATTCAAAGTCATAATTTAAGTGGAATCTGATTATGCAAAGGTGGGTGACGTCTCGTCGCGTGGTCGAAAATTAAATTTGCAAATGGATCCAAAGTTAACGGTCGAATTGTACAAGAAATTGATTAATGCCTTCCCACGAGATCAAACAATTAGTGAATTGAATTATCTCAGATATAAATTTCTTGAGATTCGCTTTGTTGTCGGTGCGGGAAGAAGTTTTTAATTTGGTTTCGAATAAAAAATTATGTTAGACGTTAAAATTGTTATGAAATATCTGGTCTTTTTTTGATGGTGGATTGTTTTATACTTGTTCTGCTGTTTTTAATTACTTAAGTTTGTCGTTTTACTTCAAAAAAAGTATATTGATTAAATATTTTTTTTCCTGAGGATATATTAAAGCTTGTTCTTCACTTATAAAGTTCAAATATCTTGACAGAAAATACACTTTCACGTTCCAATAAATATACATACAGGTATATTTATGGGAACGTGAAACACGTACAGAAAGATTCAATACTTAAACTTGGCCCGATCTGGGACTCGAACCCAGGACCGGATCGTGAATGACCGTGCGACATGCTAGCTACTACACCAGCGAGGCAGGCACACTCGGCAAAATATTATACAGCAAAATAAAAAAAATAGTTAAGTATATGGTATTATAGGCAAGAATATATTTAAAAAAGCACGAAAGAACCGCTCCAAAACTGAAAGTTATGAATCATAAAGCTACATCGAGTCCCATTACAAAAGTGTAGGGGACGGTTATATTTTCCCACCGAAGTGAGACAACTTAATTTCATCTTAAACGTCGATTATTTTTTTCCTTTCCATTTAGAGCTTTTGGAATTCAAGACGTGTATCGCCGAATTCCCTCGACAAATAAAAATTTATTATTCCCTTTAAACCATCAATCGGTGTTTTGATTTCTTTTACTTTTACTTCTCTTGCATTTATGTTAGCTTTCTCTTGATTTCCAACCATTGCGATTCAATGGTCGTTTTAGATTTCTAGACGATTATGTATATTACAGTGATTGTTTTTTCATCTATAAATTGAAGTTTTTATTTTTATTTTCTTCAAAGTTTTTACATTTTGATATATCCATTTTGGGATTATTAAAACAAGTAAAATATGCTGTACTTAACCCTGTAAGAATCTTAAAATATGTATTCAAAATCGCAACAAAATCTTCAACTAATTGTCTTCACGACTAAGTCACGGCTTTCAGTGAGTATCATAAAGACCGCCGCTTTCCAACACACCTTAATGAGAAACTTAAACCATTATGAAGTATCCTAGTCCCTAATAATACCATAGAATAAACATAAAATGCAATGTAAGTAAGCCATATTAAAGTGGAAACTTTCAGGTGAGTACTAATTAAGACAACTAAAGGGCAAGTCTGACAAGTAAGGCCCTGCTTAGGAGCTCATTCCGTGAAATTACGCAAGGGAATGGATCTAAGTCGTTCGGCTTTAACTTTCGTGATGGGTGTAAGTCTTAAGACCAAATATTTATTAATATACTATTATTTACCCTATTTACTTCTAAGTTCCAAGTGGTTCTCATTTCAATGCGATATTTATAGTCCATCACGCTGGCAAAATATGGGTTCAAGGAATATCTTTCACTAATCATCTTCATATACTTAGTAATCGTGAAGTATTCTTACTATGTTATTTTAATAGTATTAGTAATTCATAATTATATAATATGTTGGACTACGAGTAGAAACTACGAGTAAAATGATTGCCATTTAGTTACGATTATTATAGATTTGCAAGATTTTTGATTGATTATTAGAGATGTGCAAGAGCTGGGGATAAAATCCGCTTCACTATGTTCCCAAAAAGAGTGTATTAACGTATAAGCTTCTACTGTTAGTAATTGAAAATTATTAAGAACTATAAATAACGAAAAACAATGAATCTATTCAATTTAAAAATATTTCAGTTTAAATTATTTAAGCTTAATTTGAGTAATTTACTCCAAATACAAATTATGTCCTGTTTTAATGAAAATAATCCAAAATCAAAAATTCGGTTTTAAATATTTTTTGTTACAAAAGTATGCACAAAATAATATTTAGATGGGAAAGAAATCGCTGTAGCTTTTAACTTATATAATGGAGAAGACCCTACAGGAAGCCTTAAATCGCGTTACTGTCGACCAAGTGTTTATAATCGGGCCACGGGTCGGCTTGTTGTTCGAATAATCGAGATTGAACTGGTTTAGTTGGTTCACTGTTGAAAAAATATTGCTGAATATGCGCTTCCTCTTTATAATTACTTCAAAGTGAGAATTTTGTTGATTTTGCATAAAACTTACGGATTTTAATTAATTTTATTAATCTTTTTCATTTTTCTTTTAATTAACTTCCCCTTAATTGATTCGGTTACGGCGGTTAATAAAGTAAATGCTTAATAAGGTGATTTGATTGATTATTTTGATTTAATGGTTCTGCTGCAACTAAGAATCGAACCAAGTTTAAAGAAGCTATAGCAACAAATGTTGGGACATTATTACACAGCGTTATCTAGTTCCGAGGAAAGCTACGAGGCTTGTGTTACGGATACAACACATATACAATTTTAAATCTATACATCTATACTAATATTATAAAGCGTTTGTTTGTTTGTTTGATTGAACGCACTAATCTCAGGAACTACTGGTCCGAATTGAAAAATTCTTTTTGTGTTGGATAGTCCGTTTATCGCGGAAGGTTAAAGGCTATATTATACCACGCTACGACCAATAGGAGCAGAGTATCAATGAAAAAGTTTGCAAAAACGGGAAAGGCGGGTGTTACGAGTAGTTTTGCGAGGTATCATACCGTGCGACTCACAAAGAATTCGTTTCCGGTCTGTAGAACGCGTACGAAGCCGCGGGAAATGCTAATATAAATATAATAAATAAGTATTATAACGTGTATCAGGCAGATCCAATACATAATATAAAATATACATATAGTAGTACATTTTAGTTTTGTCCTAAAGCACTAAATAAAGAGCTTTAGCAGGAGACCACTTAGTGATTATGTTCTCAGATGTAAATTGTTATATCGCTTTATCTCATATAGTGACTTCGTATTGTGGTCGTCATACTAATTAAATTGGGCTTACGTTATTCGCCGTCATTAATATTGATTGTTCTTTTTAATTAACGAAATCCATTTCATGCCAGCTTAAATTATTATGTACTAAATATTATGATTATGGCGAATGAATTGAAAAACCTATTTAATGATTAACATTTTTGTTTTAATTAATTTACTATAAAAAGCTTTTAAGAAAAAGTGTTTGTTTTAAGTAAAAGTTTTGTTAATACGCGTAATACGCCTATGGGGAATGAACGAAGAATTACGTTTTATGTGTTTTTATGAATTCTTAATATTTTAATGGTATTTAGTAAATATTTAAGGCAAAAATAGCCCAGTGTACGTTTGCTCGGAAAGCCGAATAGTGTGGGTTCAAATCCTGAGTCTGGCATTATTTATATTTTCATGCGTGAATCCTTTATTTATATTAGTTGTGTAAAATTAATTACAAACTAAATTATTATTGGAACTTTAAATCAGGCTAATTTTAATATAATGCGTCCCACTTGCGTAGAGTACAAGTCAATTAAGAAATTGTTGCTAACATTTAATTCTTAAACTTTCAAGATTTAAACAATACAACGAATACAAAAGCTATTATAATTAAATATTTGTCTCAAGTAGTAATCGACTCTGTAGCCATTGTTAGTCAGCCTGATGAACCCAATGAGAAGCCTAAAGAGCCCTTCTTCAAACGTTATTCTAAGCAATTACAAGTGTTTTTTGTAAGGGAACTTCAGTGACTATAAATATTTATTGTTCATTCAGCATTGTTAAAATACCCTTGAGCAAATAGATTCAGCCTATTTATAAATATTTCATAACGCACCGGTAGATGATTATATAACGAGACAATAGAAGGAAAATATCAAACTAGCGTTTGTACGCTACCTGCCTTGAGCCTTTAGTGGCTAGCATGCACGGTCATACATTGAGAGGTCCTGGGTTCGAATCCCGGGTCAGGTCAAGTTTAATTATTGAGTCTTTCTGTTCAGTAAGCCTCAGTAACGGCCCGGAGTTGGGAAATATGTCGATTTGATGAGTGTCCCAAATTAAATTATAAAAGTTTCTAAAAATCAATACTTCGATAAAATACGATTAAAAACTAAGAAACAGTTGTGGCATATATTTTCGCTTTATCGCGCTTTTTCTCCCAGTGTCAGAATTTAGTCCAATGATAAAAGTTGAGTGTCTCGTCAAAACGAAACTGTATATTAACTTTCAGCCTGTTATTGATCACTGAAATTCCTTGCATGTGGGCCCGTGGACCATTGTTTTTCTCTACCATTTAAAAGCATATTAAAAAGACGTAGAAGTAGAGTGAACTCGCTTTAAGTGTTACTAAAGGAAGTTAAGTAAACTTTCATATACAAAGAAGATTTTATATCTAAATATAAAACTGTGTGTTATAAACTATTTCCACTAGCGTCAAGACTAGCAAACTTCACACCCATACAAATCAACGTTTCGGCGCCAAAAGCAATTCGAGTTTCGAACTAACCTAATGTAATCCGGAGACAAGTTGCGGTAAAAAGAAAAGTTAAATTAATCGTGGGCACATTTCTTGGAGTTTTAATAAAAGAAGAAACAAAGATTTGTTTTGGCGAAGAAACAACTACCCGGGTTTAATGTTAAATCAGTAGCTGGATTTTGCCGAACAGCTTTTTGATACGAGTGACTTGATAAGTGACTTCAAGGTTCTTGATAACCCTTAAGAAAACCAATGTAGTGTTTGGTAGTGCCATGCTTGTTACCTTCGGGTAGCAACCAAATGGGCCGGCACGCCCCGTATAGTTCATTAGTACCACTCTCTCACAGAAGACCGGCGTGAAGTGGCAGCTATGCTGTCGCGTTTCGTCCGGTGAGTGAGAGTCCGGGAGGCCCACTCTCCTTTCCCCCTCCCTCTTCCCTTCATCCTCCGCCTTCGTAGGCAAGGACATAGGCTACCTTTGACACCTTTCTCAGTTATTATGGAAAAAAGACGAGGGCAAAGACTCTATTGTGAAAAAATATTTAAACGAGAACTACTCGTAGCTATGTATAACTTAAGGTTATGTAAAACTCAATTAGAAAACTAATTACACATAGAATATAAATAGAACTGTGACAAGTTAATTAACATTGGATTCATACAAAGAGGTTTTGAGAAATCCGTCCCAAAAACCATGACGGACAAACTAAACAGGATTCGTAAATTGGTTCAGTGAAACAGTTCAAAGGGACAACACGCTACAGCGACTGCTTAGGTGTTAATTACGCGTACGTATTGATTTCTGTAAAGGACTAAACTTGCTTATTTACTATGAATAGATACATAGACTATATTAAACAAATATTCTATAGTTAGATTATCAATCACTACATAATATAAAACAAAGTGGAGTACTTTGCCGCGTCTGTCTCTCTGTCTGTCTGTCCGTAATAAACTCAAAAACTACTGCACAGATTTTCATGCTGTTTTTACCAATGGATAGAGTGGTTCTGGAGAAAGGTTTTAGTATATAACTAGCGGAACCCGCGGCTTCGCTTACGTTAAATCTAGGGACGAACCTGAGCAAAGCGGGGTCGAGTCGCCATCCTAACTATCCTAACTATATAATATAATATATAATATTATAATATAATATTATAAATGCGAAAGTAACTCTGTCTGTCTGTCTGTCTGTCTGTTACGCTTTCACGCCTAAACCGCTGAACCGAATTCGATGAAATTTGGAAAGGACATAGGCTACTTTTTATCCCTGTAATCCCACGGGAACGGCAACTACGTGGGTGAAACCGCGGGGCGCAGCTAGTTATTATATAAAGGATGGATTATGAGACCAATGATTCTCTCAATATGTCCCTTGTCGTGGTGGGGGATGGGGAATATTTTAGGGTATATGATCTGCTTCGACAGTTCTGCAGTCAGGGCGTCGAAGTTTAAGTGCGTAAGTAATCTTGCAGTTCTATTAGTGGGGATTGTCCTCCAAAACAGCTTGACCGTTTTTTTATGTTCTTTTGTATAATACAATTGTTACGCCTGAGAATATGTGTAGGCTATTTTTTATTTCTCTAGGTGAAAAAGGCCACCCTCTTCACTTTTTTTATGATTTAATATCGAAAAATACTTATAACTCTAAAATTTTCAACATTCTACCACCAATCACCATTTTGAATAGTGATTAACACGCGCGAGGAGCTGCGGGAATGGCTTGTATAATGATATAAATGCGAGTTGTTACGTTCCGTTAGTGAATTATTATCAGTTACTTTGAAATTATGAGTTCATAGTACAGCATTTTTTTACAAAAAATGATAAATTTCCAATATAAATAAATTTATTTAATATTAACTTAATATTTCAACAAAAAAATCCAATCAATATGACAACAGACGTATAAATTCTATTTTTTAAAGTGTTAACAAGAAAAATGAAAAAAGCTCAAACGATAGCTACTTTATTATAAGAACGGCTTTTCTGGCAACTATCCGCCATCAATATCTCATTAAACATTAACTATTCTCATTAAACAATTTAAGCGTAGTTTCGATTTTGTAAACCCAGCACTTAGTCCATTTTAAAGTTTAATTTCAAGTAAAGCTTGTGTTCATTAACGAAAATTCAAGGGAAATTCTGTAATTATCCAGCGGACAATGGAAAGAGTTCAAACAAACGAATGTTTCAATTGAAGCTGTAAATAAAGTACTTTACATATATATGAGTAAAACTATTTGTCATTATGTACATGTAAAGTACTATGTTATTTTATATGTTGGGACATTTACACAAAGCACTATTTAGTTCTATGGTCAGGTACGAACCTTGTGTTATGCATACCAGCTGGTCGATATGCTATATACATATTATAAATATAAACATCCATGACTGGAGTACAAACATTCGTGCTCAACAAATGAATGCCCCCAGCGGGACTCGAACCCGCGACCGTTGGCGCCGCAATTAGGGTATATAACGGGTAATATTTTTAGGCAATATAGGATAAATATCACTATGAAAATTAATGTCTAACAACTGTTCATCTTTTCATTCTTGCGACAACAGAAGACCTAGCAAATACACTTTAAAAGCTACAGTAAGAACTACTTAATAGGTTCTTGCCTTACAGGATGATATTTAATAGTTTCTAAGTTTATCAGTACAATAAATCTTTAAGCAAAACCGCATACACTGTTAGTATATAGAGCACAATGCTCAAACTTTGTAACACGACACAGTTATGCCATCTGTGAGACTGCATATGCTAATATGTAAGCCATTTTGCATACGTCAGATTTATGCATTTAGCTGTCGGTATTATGACTACTTAAGTTACGAAGTAGTCTTACAAGGTTTAATATTACCTTACTATCTATAGTATAATAATTCCAGACGGAGTTAGAGATGCTTAGGATATGACGAAGAACACAATCTAATAAAAGCGTACATTAATCCCTTTTTGACATCCCACTGTTGGGCACAGGTTTCAATACGAAGGGTCCACAGTCCGCCACGCTCGAGTACGGATTGGCGGACTTCACATGTCTTAAAACATCTTGCGAGGTCCTCTCAGACATGCAGGCTTCCTACGATGTATTCTTTTAGTGTAAATAAAGTAGTAATCATGTTAAATATGATTCAGAGGTGCAAGACCGGAGACTTGAACCTGATTAAGTAGGTTTTTTCAAGCGTGTGCGTTACTTCTAACACACTTAACTTAAATGTATAAGTACGTTTTAGTAGCCTATTTATTTACTAATCGCAATACTGTATACAGCATAACTTATCCAATAAAGGGCAGCCTCATGTTCCACACGTTTCTACATAAAGCTGAGATCATGATTAGTGATTGTAGACGAAATAGACACGACGAGACAGACAAAGTAACAATATGCACCTAGTATAAATATAGGATGGATAAAATCCACCATACCAAGTCAGGTCGGGTCGCCTGCACAATAAAATGTTATCTTTTCAAGTGACGTAATAAAAGACCAATACACTATTATTGGGATCGTGGGTGCCGTGTAAATATTTATCAGGCTCGACCTTCCTATCTAGTTATTAAGGGTTAGGTTATATGAAAATAAGCTTATTTTAGTAGAATTTTCAGCAAAATTAATAAGTTTTGAAATAACAACATTCAATAATCATGAAAACACAGTTGATCAAAATATTTCGGAATACAAGTTTTAATTTTTTTTTTAAGTTTGCAATTTCTTAACAACAAAAATAAATTTCGTAGATAGGCACAAAACAGCAATTATTTTTTAGCAATTATTGCAAATCATGTTATAAATAGTAATGACATCCCAGCTCATGTATTCGTAATCTAGAATATTCTCGATTTTTTCAATATAAAAAGGCGGCAGTGTTTCCACTCAATTTTGGCGAATTTTAGAGCAGACGAAGACAGATTAAATTATTGTATTTGTACTAAATATCATAAATTTACTACCAGTTTCAGAAAAATCCTCATTTCCGAGTAGAAATAGTGAAAAAAGCTCTAAGCAACGAAATATTGTTTTTTTTTTTATTTTTAAAGTAAAAGCAAAATAATTTATAATTATTCTACAATATTAAAGTAGCCTAGAGGCGATCACATTCCTTTTCCCAAGGCGTGTTACCTTCTATACCAATATTAACTGTAAATAAAGTTTAGTACATCGACTTTCTTTAATATTTTTTAATTTTTAATTTTATTTAGCAATAGAACAACGTAAACATTGTCTACAAAATAAAGAATGCTGTGTAATTAAATACGTGTTACAATAAATAATATACTGAACCAAAAGTATTAGTAAACCTTTAAATATTTTGGCATTGAACTAAAAAGTTAATATTAGAAAAGGATGTCTAAATGGCATCCTATAGAATCCTTTATTCGCTTACTCAGTCGAGTCATTTCCTACTATTTCTATTCGAACTGTCCTTATTTTAGAATGGTGCTTAGATGCAGGAATCGGGTTCAAAAATCTAGTTACGTACGTACATACTCGTATGTTTTATATATGTAATGGTTGATAAGTATGGCAGTAGATCCAGAGGTTCCAGGTTTGGGGCTTAGGTCGAGTCAAGTATTCTTGTCATTAGATACATGTTATCTTAGAAGAAATTGCCCATCCCGGACTGATAAAGTCATCCTACAACATTGTGCTTTGGCAAGAAGGTTATACGAGCGGTCGCCTGATGTCTTACATACATTTCCTGCAGAATTTTCGTCAAGAAATTTATATTTATATCTACATAGTATATATCCGAGTGCATAAGTACACTCATAAGTGGTAATAAAGTGTTTTTGTTCCCAACTATTTACTCAGTTGGATAACAGGTAATAGTATGTTTGAAAAGCGCTTGAATCGCAAGGTTTTTAGCAATTCTCTCGAGTGGGAATTTGTGGTTTTGCGGATCGGACGTGAGTGTACTAAATTTGTTTAAAAACTATTCACCTGTAATTTTCATCGTAAACCGATAAGTTTCTCCCACACTAAGTTATAGTGACACTGAGTTTTCAGATTTATTACCAACTTTACAAAGGTGTCGGTACATGTTCTTAGTTCTTCACTACTTATGAAGCAACTCTCTTGTTTTTTTCGATTTTGACCGATAATTTATCTAGTTTTTCTACAATTATTATAGAAAAATTCTACCTTTATAGCTGGAATATAATTATTTGGTTTTCAGTTAACTTTTTATTTACAATATTGCATTTTAAATAAAAATGGTAAGCGTGCCTTAGGAGATGAATATAGTCAGCCTATCTATAGCAGCAGCAGTTCCCAATATTTAAATGCCTACCTGTTATCTAGAATAATCTAGACATTGTTTCGATGAATATTTTATTATGATTTAGCAAGTGTGAGCTTTGAAATCAAATGAAAACAGTTTGTTTTAACAAAACACTATCTAGGCTCTGCTATTTTGAAGTAAAAGTTTTTCTTAATTATTTTTAATTATTTTACCTAATGTATAGACAAAGATAAAAATTTTAACAAGTGTGGTTATGGGGTGTATATTCTATAGTAGCAGTCATAGTTTTTAAAAATAATTCCATGAACAGTTGACACAAAATATACCTCTACTAGTGACTCGCCCTCGCTTCGCTCGGGCTCTTCCCTGGATGTAGCACAGGCAAAGCTGCGGGATCCGCTAGTTATGCATATAAACCTTCCTCTTGAATCACTCTATCAATAAAAAAAACCGCATCAAAATCCGTTGCGTAGTTTTAAAGATTTAAGCATACATAGGGATATAGGGACAGAGAAAGCGACTTTGTTTTATACTATGTAGTGATGATAGTATACTTTTTATATACGTGCATAATCAAAACAATATTTAAATAGACTTTTACAAGCACTTTGGGATTGACATTTCATTATTTATGTAGACTAGTAGTATAATTTTGTAGCTGTTATTAGTAGAAAAAAAATTCTAACATTATAAATCTGCACTTTTGAACTATTACTGTTGTTTAGTTTATGACCTGTTCTTTGTATTTAAACTGTGGTTAATTACCCACATGAAATACTTAGATATAAGTTTAAAAGTAAATGAATAAGACTTTAATATTTTTTTAATTTATATAAAGATTTATAATTCTAACGTTTTGTGTAACAAAGGACAAAAGAGCAACCCGACATAATTATTCGTCGGTTATTGGAAGGTTTTTCATTACGACCCTTCTGCCCCATTCATATCGCAAAATTAGATATTGGGCTTATATTCTGTGAATAGTTTGGCCGAATCTGGGTTAAATTTGAATGCATTGTTTGCTGTTAAGATTAAAATTTCATGAAAATGATGAACATATCGGACGGAATGACCTATACATTGTTCGGAAAATTTGCCTAATTACTAAAGGGATAAAAGTTTAAAGTTAATGTATATTTTTAGTTGAAATTTTTATGTTTATTGTAGTTTTAATACATAAAGAAGCGCAAGACGAAAGTATGAGGACTGAAAATAACTTCTTAGACGAATATTATTTTAAATGTTTTCGTACTACGCATGAAATATAGCCTTATGTCTATCTTTTACTTTGGAGCCTTAGACCGTGTTTTCTTTGTCAGACATTATAGATTTTAAATTTAAAAAAGTTAAAATAAGTAAAAAATCATTATAAAGTTACGAAGATATCAGATCTAATTGTTATGTAAACTGGTTAATAAATGCCATTCCCAATGTTTTTTCTAGAAATATCGATTCCAACAACTCAATATTTCTACGAGACTGAATATATTAATAAAAACCACATGTTTATAAACACCATATTATATTTCACTAATAAAACCTTTTTAAGGATCTACCTTATGTTTTACACCAAATCAAATGAAATTGATCTTCGCCATTTTATTTTGAACTCTACGACATTATATTTAAGAAGCATATTATTTGACAGAAAGGAAATAGAACGATAAAATATGCGAATCAAGTCTATGGAGGAGTATTTATGGCATTTGTTGAATTCATTCCTTGGTTTATGGGAGTATGATTTTACTGAGCATTAAATGTGTGAATTTTTGGTATGACCCCTTTATGATGTTTCAAAGTAACTTAATACGACTGCTATGGCGTAGTGAGCGGTTACTATTATAACGGTAAAATCTTTTCTGTGACTGTTAGTAATTTGGTCTGGTGAGTTTGATGCATGGGTATATGTTTCTTAATGTTATAAATTAAACTATCTTTTCGGATTATGTCGCGGAAAACTATATTTTTTGGATTTATATACATATTACAGACATTATTAACTTATATAAACCTCTGAGTCATCAAATACCTTAGTCTCTCCCATGATCATGATTGCTGGAAAGCATTCGAAAGGTCGGGAACCAAAAATCAAAATGAATCCGCGACAAAATCCGAAAAAATAATCTCATTTATATTGTTAAATATTCGCGTAAATCTAAGTAAGTATTATGTTCCTAAATGTCATGTTTTTTTCATAGCTAATAAGGAGCAAACGAGCAAACGATCCACCTGATGGTAAGTGATTATTGTGGCTCATAGACACCTGCAACATAAGAGGAGTTGAGAGTGCGTTGGATTATTATTTTTATTTTAAACATAATCAGATTTAAAGATTCAAAATATTTATTTCTTTACTCTATAAATACAAGAATAATTTAACTGTGACTACGGCACTGGCAAAAGCTTGCATAACTGACAAGAGGAAGACTGAAGAAAACGAAGAAAAGCAAGGCAGGGTTATAATTAAAAACTGCTATATTAGTATTTTTAATGATATACGATCATTACCTTATGTCCATATACAGTAAGTGAGAGACCAAAGTATAGGTGAAAGTTTTCGGACAACTATTAGGAAAGTTTGTATGTGTTTAAAGGTACTAAGGGATCCAAGATCTAAAGCAAGGGTAAATACTGTATAAATAGCTTTATATTATGTAAACATTAATAGTTTTTGTATTAAATTCGTCAAGTGCAAGTTGGATACTAAAGTTTTAGAAGCTTTCAAACTTCAAAGGCTAGATGGAAGTTCTGGTATGGATCTTTAAAATTAAGAGTTATAATAATCTCTTTTATATCGAATACAAACATTTATACTATACGTACATAACTGTATGAACCATACAACTAACACGTATGGTTCTCAATAATAAAACAACCTACTTCCTAGATATAATCTGATGTATTCCACTGCAAATATTCCAATTGATTTGGCATAACAATTCCATATTCGATCAAAACTACCCACATTTGTATCATCGAATAACAACCATTTATAATTTTCCATACAATTAACTTCATTTGAATGACTAATATAAATGTATAATGTGGGGAGACGTGATAAGTTAACACGTCATACGTAAACGCACGTGTTAATATTGTAAAATAAAATATATGACTGTTATTTGGCTATTTGGTAGATTTCATCACGGCGGACCGCACAATGCCAGCTGATTGATCGCCGAATTCAACAAAATTTAAGCCAAATCCTGATTTATAGTTAAATGTTGCGTCATTACAACTTTGTGTCATTAAAATCATTTGCAATGTTTAATTAATATTGTGTTAAGTTGATCATTTAGCGGGAATCAACGTTTTTTGGAGCGTATGTGAATTTAATTTTCGTTAGTTTCACTGTTGCTTCTGAAATATATCAGTATATTTATATAGTATGTTAAAATAACATGTATGTTATGCTTAAATGGAAAAAAAGTATCTTTAAATCAAAATCAATTTTAGGTCATAGAAAGCGCTAAAATACTGAGAAAAAAAACGCTGAGATACCTACTTCTTCCATCACAATAATATCTACTGTTTGCTACTAAGGCTTTAGTAAACGCTATATGAAAGGGCGCAGGTGTTGGTATTAAATTAAATAAATACATAGCATTTTTAATATAAAAAAAAATAATTTTAATAGAGAAAGCGTAATTGTGTGAAATATAAGGTAAGCACATTTAGTTATCTATCTAGTTCTAAAGGTATGTTTCTATTCTTCAAATTTAAGGAATAAAGTAAATTAATTTTTCACTAAAACTACCAAAATAAATTGATCATAAGAGAAGTCTCGATCATCGACACTCCTCACAAACAAACTACAAGTTCTTGGTACCTCCCAATAATATCAGATCTTAATAATTACTTTTATTTACGTACAAATTATTATATTATTGTGCAAAAATATTTTGAAGCTTCAAAGTTCTTCTAGGTTATAAGTCAGACGAATGATTCGATGAAATATAATAAGTAAGGTAAGGCTTTATAAATAGAAGCTCTAATATAACTTGAATATTGATACTCGAGCTAAACGAGAGTGGCAATCGATTAGAAATATTATTTTATATTTATAGCTGAAACTTCTAAGACTTATGTAGATCAAATTTAGAAACTCTGGTCCTTCAATTACAAAAATAATATATTATATTCTATTCAAACCGGTATAGAACTTATAAAACTTCTACGTAGTCTATTTTGGTAATGTTGCCTCTGTCTGTAATACAAAAGTTTATGATTCTCATTGGTTTAGTAGTTAGTATGTTCAGAGTCTATGGGTTTGAGTCTCAGGTAAGACAAAGTACAGTAGTAATAAAATTTTTCTCAGGTTATTTGTGGAATATAACGAAAAGTATTAAAATTATTTCTAAAAAGAAACAGCTTTTAATCATTGACGCTTTCAGGATTCCTATATCTTCCCGTGACCCGTTCCCACAAAATATTGACTACATAAGATTGCTTATTAGTTTATTTGTTTGTTCTTCAAAAGGTATCTGAACTTGTAACAAATTTAGTATACATTACATTCATTTATATTAATTTTCATTCACCCCTAATAAGTTACTGATTGGCCTTATACATATTATCAAATCATGTCAAAATATACCTTTATTCAAATAGACTTTTACAAGCACTTTTGAATACATACAATAAATACAGAAGTATTATACGAATGACAGAGCTTGTTCATAAAAAATGATAAAAGATATTTCAGTGGCTATGAAATATTCCACAGTCTTTCATTGAAGCTATTCAGAGATCAAAATGAAATTCAAACGTCAGTTGAGGTGTTATGTATCTGCCATTTAGAATGAAGTGGACACAAGTACGGCGTAATGGTGACAGCTTGACACCTTAAACCATCTATTGCTGTTTTGAAATATAACTTAGCCGAGTTAGAAATAATATTCGTATTTCCTTGTATTTTGTATTCGATGGGAAAGAATAATAAATAAAGAAGTGAATTTATTCACTCACCTTCTGTGCTTTGTCCAGATGACATCGAATATCGTAGTTAATCTATAGTTATTATATTTCAAGAGGAATAATTCTAAGTGTCAACTTATATTATCTGACCTAATTTTGCTATTTATAATTATTTTTGCTATTTATAATTAACCATGTATTATTAGCGTAAAACGAATGTCTCGTATATCATGAATTTACATTGTGTCATCGGCTAAGTTGGTAGTTTATAGGGCTAATTAACACTGGTTTGAATTCTGTGTATAAATAGTAAATACACTCGATAGGCTATTTTGATCTAGAAAAAGTGAATTAGACAATTACTTAATTGTTTTGACGCGTTTCATATTTCAATTTTCTGTTACTCGTTTTTCAAATGTCTGTTTTCGTTATAACAATAACAAGATTAGGATATTATAATAAGATTTCAGTTTTGAACTTATTAGGTTTTGTTTACGGCAGCGTAAAGTAGGCGTAATAAAGACAAATGCCCAACGCGATTGCCTAAAATGATTAATGATGTCATGTAACAGGTTGAAGGAATTTTCATTTTTATGGGATTTCTTATGTATATTATAAAGTTTTCGGGGTACGTAGATAAATAATTAATAAAGCAGGCAAATATTTTGACGACACGTTTAGCTTAGTTTTTAGTTATTCTACTTTCTGTGCCGACAGTCGCGGGTTCGAGTCCCGCTGGGGCGTTTCCTTATTTAACACGACTGTTTAGACGTTTAGACTATCATGGTTGTTTATGTATATTATTTATGTATTTAAAGTTATATATGTAGTATACCAACTATCTAGTATCCTTAACATAAGACTAGAAGCTTACCACGGAACTAGATGGCGCTGTGTGTAATAATGTCCAAACATAAAAAAATAAATTTTGTTCAAAAATACGAAAACAGTTTTCTAGAATATTATTGAATTAAGTATAGTTAAAATTTAGAAGTAAGTCTGATGGTAAAACCGTGAAACCAATGAAACAAACAAACCTCTTTGAAACAAAGAACGAAACTAATTCTTTAACAAATAATAAAATGGAGGCCAGATCTATAATAAAAACAAAATATATTTTATGCTTTTTTGTTGGTTATTTCCTGTCATGTTTTTCAGGTTGACGTATTTTTTAGGAATATAGTGTTTCGATGTTAAGGAACCTATGGTGGATAGTAAAATGTAGCCCTTGAATCTTCTCTTACAACTTATGTCATGGTTTATTATAGAAGGGGTTTTAAAGTAGGCTATAGCATCTATTCCAGTGTAACAAAATACTGTAACGTCAAAACTTTTCTTATGTTGTAAATATTATAGTCGCGTGGATTGCCTGCTTTTTAAAAGAAAGTAATAAATATTTTTACATTGTACACATTTGTACATGTTCTATGTATAGCATAAAATTTGATATTCGAAGCATCAATTCTTAATCCTTACTTTACCATACGCAATCATTTACTATATTTAATGAAGTTAGAGCCTAAGTGGTATCAGGGTAAGTAAAGGTGCTAAAATAAACAAGAATATTTAGTAATTCCTACATTTTATACGAATCTAACTTTTATACACTGCACATATTTTGTGTGTAAATGAAGAAGAATTTACACTGTGCTTAATCAAACATCCTCTGTGGCTGCTTTATTTAAGTCAGACGAAACCAAACACGTTGAAGTGCGGTTTTGCTAACGGACTGCTGCGTTAATTGCTGTGAATGCGCACTACCCTTTATGGGTAACTTCAACTACAAATTGATAGGCTTCTATGAGATGAGGCCTCCATTCTTGTTTGTGGTAAGAATTTTGTAATGTTTATATTTTAGATTTTGTTAGTCTTAGTCTAAGTAAATGTACAAAAATTAGAAGAAAGCATATCGTATATTCGCATAGGTACCGTTTAAATATAATTTCGAACTAGCGACTCATTCGCTCTAGTTCTTAATACTCCTCATACTCGCTTCGCTCGAGTTTGTCCCTTGGTGTTTCCTGTCAAATTTAAAGTTTGTAGCTCAATACATGAAAGACTTTCACAAACTTACGAGAGCTCTTAATCCGAATTTGTCACAGAATACGGGGCACTTCTTAAAGTACGTCTTTTAACTATAACTTTCTCCCTACGAAATTTCATCTTTATACGTAACGTAGCTATTTTCGATATTTCGTGATGTGCGGGTGAGTGAACTTTCGCTTTTATATATAGATGTGTTGCTTCAATACAAGTTTTTATTTAGATTTACGCGAATGTTTGACATCAATACATAGGTAAAATAAATGAAATATTTTTTGAAAAATTTTATTCAAATAGTAATTATTGTCGAAACATAGGCCGATTCTATACTTTTAAGAATTTTTGTCGGCCTGTCTATGAATCATGAGACAACTCTCATCACCAGCAAACCACTTGCCAGATTTTTATGATATTTTATATGACGATAAGTTTTTATCCGGGTCAACATATACTTTTTACTGCAGGAAAATGTCTAATTTTTGAGATATCTATACAAATCGTTAAACAACCTAGAGAATGAACCCGAGCGGAGTAAAGATGAGTTACTAATGTATACTAGATAAAAGTAAACTTTTAACATATTAAGTATGCTGGCCCTACACGAGCATATTTCTGGTTAATGAAAATAAAAAGCATAAAAAATTAATTAAATTTTACATACGTTCTTCCCACGGAATGTTTCGAACATAATTGAGAACGGAATTTTCAATATGAAATCTGCTTTGCAGAGTTAAAAAGTTAATTTTTCTCATCAAAAAATAAAGCACGAGTTGTTAATTTTAAAGTTATTTACACATCAAAATTCGAAGTCGACCTTTGAATTATAGGATAAAAGTTTTCCCGAAATCCGTAGAGTATTAAGTGCTAGGTCTTGGGTTCAAGTCTCGCTGAGGACATTCATTTGTGTCATGAGCACAAACAGTTATTGCCTCATTGGTCTAGTTATCTAGTACAGTTATAGATCTTAAGGACCGAAGTTCGAGTCCCGAGTCGTTAAGCCGTTTTCCAATTCAAGTTTGTGGTACATAAAACTAAATAAGAATGTATTTTCTAAGAGATACCATCATTTAATAAATTTGATAGTCGTGCTCTAGCTATATGTAGGTAATAAAAATACATTTTTTCTTATAACCTATATAATAACTAATAACGCCTCTAAGCCCACATGGCATGGGACGATAATATACCAGTGAAACGAATAGAATTTTAACAAGGGTCTTTGATGTGGCAATGAATAAACGATTTCGGACATTTTACGATGTGCCCGGACGGATTATTCCCAACCCGTAACCCGTTGACACGGGTACAGTGTATTCTTTATATGTACTCGTAACACGTTATGCCTATAGTTATTTTTGATTTCACTAATCTAAACTGAAACCTTCTATCTAATTTTTAATTAATTTTCATTCTCATTCCGTTGCGGTATAGATGGCGTGTCATATTTTTTGGTGATGCTTCTGCGGTTTATAACCACTACTATTTTTTAAGTGGTTTAAACCAGAACCGCTTTTTTTGGCTAAAATAGAAATGTCAGAAATACCATTGTAGATCCTTTTACACACATGGCAACAGTGGTCGCAGGTTCAATCCCGTTTGTCCACATATTTATGTCGGTGATGTAATTTTTTATAAGGGTCTGGAATCTAGATATATAGTTTAAAAGTAGTTCATAACGACCACTAACTAACGAGTATGGGACTATTAACCGTTAAAACGTATTCTAGGAATGAAGCCAAGCGAAGCGAAGAGTCGCTAATATACACAATATTATATTTCTAATTTCACAAATTATAATAAAATAATATTGTTTTTGTCTAACATAATATTATATAAGTTATAGTAGAATATTGTTGTAAGTCAGAGTAAAATGTATAAGCCAACGTAAATAATGTCTTGTATTCATGTTATTCAATATCGGATATTGAAAAGCAATTTTATTTGTCGTCGTATGATTTCTAAGAAATATAGTGTATTTGATATAAAGAAAAATATTATTATTATAATTCGTCTACATACAGACACTTTGTCACCAAGTGTAGTAAACTAGTGAGTTGCTCTTGCTTTTTGCTTTCGATATTTTGAATTGAATCTTGACTATGAAATAAATAAATATGTTGTTCACTTAATATAAGGAAAATTATATAATAAAAAAACTTATGTAACTAATCATACAATAGTGCTACTAAAACAGATCTTTAAACAGTATGTGCTTCCTTATTTTTTTCTTAAATATATTAATATTAATAGATGCCCCAACTTCTACATCTTTAGGTAATGAATTGTATAGCTGTGCTCCTTCAAAAAGTATAGTTTTAATCCTGTATTTAGTTCTAGTTTTTAGTAACTCTAATTTATTTCTACTTCTAGTGGGATGTGAGTGAGATTTGATTATAAATGTGAGCTGTGAGTGCAAGGTGCTTGTAATTATTTTTAACACATGAACCCTTAACAAATAAATGCCCAGCAGGACTCGAACTCGCGACTGCTAGCACATCGAATAGGGTCACTACAACTTAGCCAAACTTGTCGTCTAAAAATAATATAAAACAAAAGCACAGAAATGGAGACATTCATATATAAGAATAAGTGAAGTATAAAGTGAACTAATATTAGTATAATATATTCGGTATATGTAACCGGCGTGGACATATTGTGTTTGATACGAATTGCCTATTACTTTGGAAATTGCGAGTGAATTCTCTCCCTGAGTGAATATTAATGTAATATTCCATAGACATGCTTCTAGACCATAAAAAAGTGGCGCTAGGTGGCGGGTTTTAACAAAATAAGTAGAGATCGAGAAATATTTTATGATTGTGGGTGTGTATGGGTGCACGTGAGAGAGAGAAAGAGATAGAGAGGATAAAGGTGGATTCACGTTACACCGTGTCGGGGCCGGGCCGTGCCCCGGCCGTGTCGCTTCCACCGTGCGCCGGCCGGGCCAGTCATTCATGCTACACCGGGCTGTTTGAAAGTATTCATTGCACGGCCGTGTCTGTCTATACAAATAGTGATTTCATCAATCGATGATAAGATTTTTTATTTTTCGTTTGAGTGAGAAGTGTGTTATACATTTAAAATAACAGTCGCATTATAAATTACCTACTAATAATCTAATAACCTACTTTTTCATAAACTACTAACTTTAAAATAAATGTTTCTACTTTAGCAGGTTGTTTAATTTCGTCTATATTATTTTCGAAACAACATTTTTGTGTTTATTATCCAGATACTTAGGATGACTCATATCATAAACTACAGGGTAGGTAGTTACGCACACTTTCCAACAATTTTTCATCGTCCATTTTGCGACTGCGCTGCTCACCTCACTAAGATATATCGTGAACTGCCCTCCGGGCGCTCGGCGACCGCGTTGTTACTACGTGTCGGGGCCGGGCCGGGCCGGAGCCGGAAAACAATACCCACCGACATTTCAACGTGCCTCGGCCAGCCACGGCCGGGGCACGGTCTACCATGAATTACATCATACTAAAGCATACTATAGATGTTTGACAGTGTCCCGGCCGTGCCACGGTCGGCGCCCGGCCCGGCCCCGACACGGTGTAACGGGAATAAAGTCGCTTATAATCTATTTCTTAAATTGGCTAAAATTTAGAATTTGCTGCTTTTAATCTAATAAGTATGTTTTTATGTAAATGTCGAAACTGTCGAAATATTTTCATGAGGTTTCGTGCATCAAAAGTAAGAAAATAAATTTTTTTAAAGTGATTTTAAAGTCAAGTGTACCATTTTTGTGTTTGTACATACATGTGCATATTATGAAGTAAATAAATAACTGTATTTATTAAATTATATAAGAAACAAAAAGTATTAAAAAAAACAGAAAATACAAAGAATTAGTTATTATTATACTAATCACAAGCAACTACATAAAATATTCTAAATAATATATTTCGCTTACTATTTTAATTATAATATCTTATACGAAAACTCGTAGGATATAGCAAGTGTTTGAAGGAAAGCTACAAAGAGCCATTCTGACATAATATTAATCATAGCCTCACCCTGCAGCAACAGTCATGCACGTCAGAACAATATGTAAAGTTTTGTGACTTCACAAGTCTTGTATTAATTCGTACCTACTTATGATAACTATATTATTATTTACTATTAAGTATTGTTAATGGTACTATTAATTTAGTTTCGGTAGCTCACTATGCCTTGTAGCCTAGTGCTAACTCGCTCGCTTGGATAGCCGAGGGAGCGGGTTGAAATCCAGGTCTCGCACCTCTCATATTTTCATATGGGAATCATTTCTATTATAATTATCACTTGCCTAACGGCAAAGGAAAACATTGTGAGACATCTGCATGTCTAAGAGAACGTAACAAATTTACCAAATACATGTGTAGTCCGCTAACCTGCTGCACTAGGCCAGCGTGGTGGACTATGGCCTGATCTCCCTTGTACTGAATGGCCCATGCCCAGTAGTGGAATGGTAAAAGGGTTGGATACTACTGTTACTACCAATAATTACTATTACTGTTTTTTGATAAAACAGACAATGTCTGTCTGATCGATATGCTTTGCGCGTATGAATGTCTTATTATTGCGGAAAAATATCTTATTTTTGGGAATCATTTATACTAAAACCGTTAAAAATCCCGAGTAGGGCAAGGGTGAGTCATAAATAAATGCTTAACAGAAGTTCTTCTAACAATTGGAACATCTAAAGCGAGTTCTTAAAGAAAGCAAAGATCGTTATGTTTGAAACAACCGGAACTTTGAATTCTCATCGCGTTTATTTACATAAAAAGTCGAAGTTCGTCGTAAAACAGCAATTTATTTTCCATGCTGTTTAATTGTTGACTTATTGCGAAAACTTGTATATTGGGCAAATAAACATCTATTTACTTTATGCGTTGTTACTGGTGTGAAATATGTATGCTGTGGATAAAGTTCGAAATGTAGTTGTATTTATAAATGGCTGGCAACATTACTTTAATTGTTCCTATAGTAGATTTTAAGGGTAGATTAAAATTTTATATGCGACTATCTGGTACAGATTAAAAAATATATAAATATTATATGCATACCATAATTAGTCGTGATTACAAGAAAACTTATATACTCCTAGGTATGTATAAAACATATAGCCAAATTAGATATTCCTTTTTCATTTCAGTCTAGTCTTCAGGAAAAACAACAGATAATTCATCTTTAGGCAATTTCTTCTTTTTTTTCGTGAACTTAATTTCTACCGTATGAAGAGTATTCGTTTTTGCTACATTTCTTAGTTTTATCCAGTTTTGTCTCTTTTTAGGGTGGTTATTTTTGATAGATCGCTAGGAGCAATTTTATTTTCTCCTAGAGGAGGGGCTTACAACTAATTAATTAATAATAATCATTTATCTTTATTTCATAACATACATAAATTTAGTAGTAATTATATTATTTCGAATACAATGGAATACATATAACTTTATACAACAAAATTTAAAGGCTGAAAATCAAAAGAAATATTTTTCTCCCGTTTTTGCAAAATTTTTCATTGATGCGCCGCTCCTATTGGTCGTAGCGTGATGTACAGATGTAGGCTACATGCCTATAGCCTTCCTCAAGAAACTGACTATACAACACAAAAATAATTTTTCAATTCGGACCAGTAGTTCCTGAGATTAGCGCGTTCAACCAAACAAACAAAAAAACTCTTCAGCTTTATAATATTAGTATAGATTAAAGGAACTTTTAATTATCTATTTATATATTATTGTATTTTATTTTAAAGGAAAACTTCTGTTAGTGATAAAAATCTTCGAACAAGCAATAATGCAATTATTTAATTAATTGATTTCGCTCATACATGAGGACGTCGAAGACTACGTAAAATTGCTTCGAGAGTGAAAATGCGAAGAAAAATAGTGAAGTTTAAAATAAATAACTAGAAATACCCGCGGGGCTTGTTCCTCTATAACTTACGTCTTTCTCCGTCAAAGTATGAGAGTGTGGACATTTTTCTCATGTAATTATTCTCTCTGGAGAACTTGGCGTGTGATTTTTCTTATTTCTTTATGTAACTTTAATAGTTATTATTGTAAAAAGGTAAGATTTAAAATGAATATATTAAACATTTTTGAGAACATGAAAATAATTTATTTTTTGAAATTTTTCATGGTGGTCAATGTTACTGATATTGTAAGTGCTAAAGTTGTTGAGGATGGATTGTTTTTTGATGTTGAATTGGAATGACGTTTAAGCAAACTACTCAACGGATAAATAATTTTAAATAAAGTTTTACAATAGTATAGCTTATACTTTGTAGGTATGTTAGACATTGGCATAAAGTAATACAACTACAACATACGTTATAATTTTCAAATAAGTATAAAGGGTAGTAGGCATAGTGCATGCCTGCAGAACTAAAGCAAAAGCTGAATATTTAGACCTAACCTTTTAACAATAAATCATAGTCGTATAAAAATCAATATATCTCTTGGCGAAAATCTTACGAAATATGTTATTTTAAAGTCCGTTCTAATCATCTTAGTATAGGGAGTGAGTAATTAAACGGAAAAAGTGGTAAGGGAAGCGGAAGTTAAAATTTCATAATATAAAAACTTATTTGTAACTGATTTGTTTCGACTCGGGACTCAAACCCAGGCTCATGAGGCTTTTTATATTGTAACCCTTACATACATTTAACAAACTAACAATCATTAATCACACTTAGTAACATCTCGATATCACCATTACATAATAAAAGAAAAAGGCAAATATACGAGTAGAATGGGATTTCCCAGTAATTAATTATCTCAATAGTAAAGTATTTCCATTTTTTTTTTTTTTTTTTTTTTTTTTATGGTAAATTTTTTTAGGGGGCAAACGGGCAGGAGGCTCACCTGATGGGAAGTGATCACCTCCGCCCATGGACATCTGCAAGCTAGGATTGCAGATGCGTTGCCGGCCTTTCAGGAAAGGAAGGGCGGGAGAAGGGAGGTTAGGGGAAGGTAAGAGGCAGGGGGAACGAGGACGGAGGATCAAGGGAAAGGGGAGTGAGGGAGAGGGAGGAGGGAAGGAGAGTGGGCCCCCCGGACTCTCACTCACCGGACGAAACGCGACAGCATAGCTGCCACTTCACGCCGGTCTTCTGTGAGAGAGTGGTACTATATGTAATACGGGGCGTGCCGGCCCATTCGGCTGCTACCCGAAGGTAACAAGCATGGCACTACCACTTGAAAAAAGCCGTCAATCCATTTATATTGTACTGGAATGAAAATAAAATGAGTGAATTTGGTTTAATTATTTTAATTCAATTATCTTAATCAAACGGAAACGCGGACTTTATCCATACATACATACTTTATATAAATAGAAAGTATACATATAATATATACAAATGTCAATAATACTACAAATATTAATAAAAAAGCGACCTACCCATAAGTACTCTTTGTTTGGATGCATCCCTGTGTACCTTATACAGTATAAGGTAGTAGTATAAGTTATACTAGACATACTATAAAACAAAGTCCTACATACTCAAAAACTGCACCGATTTTCATGCTGTTTTCACAAATATATAGAGTGTTTCTCGAGGAAGGTTTTAGTACATAATTTGTAAAGTTTTTGTATACATATACTAGCGGAACCCGCGGCTCCGCTCACACTACATCTAGAGACGAACTATAACGAAGCGAGGGTTAATTTATATATACTCTATATTACTATATTGAAGATTTTTATTTAGGGTTAATTTTAGCTATTTTAGACGGACTCAATCGAAGTACTACTCAATTGAGTAATTCGAACGTTTCGAGCCCTGCGGGAGTTGACGGCTCGGCGTGTAATAGTGTATCTAACTAATGGCCAGATAGAGATCTATTTACAAATAAGTTGCTTCCTTGGTTCCATGGTTAACATGTATAACTGCCGATTAAAATTTTTGTAGAAGGTCAACGACGAGCCAATTATTATGGTGGATAAGATTTTCTTTTAATTAACCTTTCTTTTAATTCTTATAAGCAGCCAGGAGTTTGGGTTAATGAATTTTATGGTAATACCAAAATTATTTTAATTTGGTTCACATAATACTTTCTTAGGTTTAGGTTTACGCGAATATTTATCATTATGAATAAAACTATCTTTTCGGATTTTGTCGCGGATTTATTTGGATTTTTGATTCCCAACGTTTCAAATGCCTTACAGCAATCATGGTCACGGTAGAGACTCCCGCTAGCTAGTACAGATTCATTTATAATTTAATTTGGTGTTATTTATTATATTATTTTGTGCTGAATTTCATGAGCAAAAAATGTATTAAGTACATCCTTGCACTTTGTTGAATATGTTGAAGGAACATCAAAATTCAAAGTTCATTTTAAGTCAGAATTGAGCTTTAAGAACAACCAGTTTAAGTTTCTTTCTTATACATATTATCACTAAGTCAATACAAAGTACTAGTTATCAAGTTAATCTTGTGTACAAATGATTACACCAAAAATTTCGTACTCACCAACAAAACAAACTTGCAAAGCACTATTTAATTTATTCTGAAGCTTTGTTAAAGTTTTGATTAATCTAGCTCTCTTGATTTAGAACAATGGAGATCCGACGGAATTGTGCCTTAGTTACTTATAATTCTTGTCTTAAATCTACTGTGTATGGTCCCTTAGCTTTCATGTTTATATTTTTTTTCTGAAATTGCTAGAAAATTCGAGGTTATATTCTTGAAATTAATGAACTTCTACCTACAAATTAACTTCTTTACATCCTTCTTCTTCTTCGTTTCCATCTTTATATTACATCCATATATAGAATATGTGTGCAACAACTTTTACATGTTATTTTTCTCGAGGAGGATTCGTCAAAAATATAATCGTAATGGTGAGATAATTACGTAGGTACTTCTTAATAATTTAAGAATCAATCACTTTTAAAAATAAATTACTTATTATTCTTAGTTGCCACGGTTGTATAGTGGCTAGCAGAAACGGCTGCACCCGGGTGTCCTGGGTTCAAGTTCTAGACGGGGCTAAATTTAGTTATTGAGTCTTTCTATTAAGCTTTCAGTGTATATTAATCGTGAACACATGCAGAAGTTTAATAGGCATAAAAACCATAATATTCATAACTGTCTTTATCATTAATCATATTTTTGCATTAAGAAAGTAAAATATTAATCATGTCCCGCTCGTATCCTACAAAATACAGTATAATTATTCAGGGAGGAAACATTAAAACGCGAAACTTCCTAATAGATGTCACTAGCCAAACAAAACAAAGGGAGATTCGTCATCCAGCGTAACGAAGTTGAAACGAAACTCAAATATAATTCAACGCTTTATTTCATTATTAAATTGTTCGTGAAGAAACGATAACCTCGGACTTGGTGACTTTGTAATGAGGTGCGTCGGTTAGCGATAGTGCTTAAATGGATGTTTAATCTTTAATTTAATTGATTTCTATTTAATGTTTCGAGGTAACTCACATTTGTGTGTAGAGCTATATTTTCGACTGTATTCCAAATTAACTAAAAAAGTATGGTTTCTTGTGAAGAGTATTATTACGAGATAATTTTCTTATTTAACCAAACGAGAAATTTAAGATATCCAAAACACAAGCCTCGTAGTTTAGATGGGACTGGATGGTGCTGTGTGTTAATGTTATTATCATACTTATCTATTTATTTATTAATAAACACTCTACTATACACAACAAAAATAATTAGTTTTAAACGAATTCAATAAAAGTTAATAATAAATATTTTTATTTATTAAAATGCTCAACAATGGTAACAATTTATGTATTTCAAGAAAAAAATACTGTGACGATGATTTCAGTCGGGTATACTGATAAACTAATAATTATTCATGTATATATCAAGTAGAAACATTAATCAGATTCATGAAATCTTGCTAACTGCAGCTTCCCTCTGCTTCTTCAGGAACCCTCCTTTATCTTAAATCTAATGTCCTCTAATTATGGATTCTACTGTTATTTAATAATTATTATAATGATTATATTATATAATTATCCATATTAATGAACTGTAAAACTGTTATCTTTTCTCCCCTGAGAGGATCCAAATGGATCTTTTAACCAACTTATCCAATTTAAAGAGTCCCTTCACTAATAGGCTAGTAATATTATTTTTAACTGTTATAGACTGTTTTTATCCATTAAATATTAATAAACCGATTTCATTTTTGATAATAAACCATTGTAAAGTATCATCACTTATACATATAAGTGAAAAAATATATATTTGATTAATTTGTAATGACATTAGTAGGAATGTTTGAAAAAACGGCGCTTCTCTTGTTTTCCAGCGCTTTTTAAAGATATCGGTCCATTTTGTGATCTTGTAGACTAGTCATAAATATTTTTGTAATACAGTAATTTATTATTTTATTATTAAAACTTTTTAATAAAAGAGCACTGTTGCATTTTTTGGTATTCTCAGAACTGCTTTCGAAGCAGGTGATAGACTCCGCACGGACAGACGTACTAACAATTATAAAAAAATAAGATTTTGTTTCAAAAGTACTTAATATTAGAATATATGAAAGAACCCCCAGCCACAATATGTGTAATTCAAATATGTAATTTGAGTAAAATAAATATGTATCAGTAAAACACTTTTCCATCTAAATGTCATATTAAACACGCTAACAAAAGTCAAGTCAATAATTAAGCTAATTGTTAGTACGAGAAAATACAATAGTTTCAACGACTGGTAGAGTTTGGTTCGCAATTTTGCGGCCATTTGCATTGCAATAGATTGTGATTGCTCTGTGCCGCACTCTGCCTTATTGGAAATACGCGGAACTGGAAGATATGTGGTGTAGAAGTATTCAATGCTATTGAAATTTTAAAAAATGTTTAATTTTTCTATTCACGTCTGTCATAACATAATTACTATTGAAACGTGCTATTACAATTATTTCTTTATCAAAAACAAAGTTTCAGGGGTAGAATAAATAAGAAATTGGTTCTAATATGAAACCGTCCTTGATATCAATTGGCGAAGTTTTCGCGTAACAAAGTAAAAAAAAGAACAGGATAGAGTATTGTTTTCCTTTGTGAAGTTTGTGAATGAAATAGTCAGCTGAGTCGTTAGTGATAAAATTTTAACTAATTTTTAGGCTACTTGGTTATCGAAGAGTAACATACATATAAGATATACATAGGAAATTATGCTAAAAGTATTAAGTTCTTAAAGAACGATCCATAACCAGTATTAATCTAAATGCATAACTGTAAACTTCATTCGCATAATGTGCTATATGGCCTTTTCTAAAACGGCGATCTTAACATGCTTCATAAAATTGCCGGTTTTTGAAATAGATTCTATAATATACGACTATGTAAATTGTTAGGCTTTTATTATGGTCCATGGATTTTTCTTTACTACGAGAGGAATTATTAGGCACAACCCACCATGCTGCCCGAGGGATGTCTGTCGTCACTAGCTAGGTTTTCTCACAACATTTTGCTTCACGGTAAGACAAGTCATAATTATATTGGAAATGATTGGCAGATGGACATAGCAGAGATGCAAGAGCCAGGATTAGAACCCGCTTCGCTCTGTTCCCTAAATGAGCTCACAACCACTGTGTTGTAAATAATAGAAAAAGTTAGAGTATAAGTATATAAAATAGTGATAAGTTACGTAAAGGAATACCTGGTCAAGGTAAATTAAATGAAAATTTGCATATCAATAGAATGTGATTGAAATGTGGTTAAGCTGCGTGTCGATTATTGATTAGTTTTAAAGCCTAAAGATTTACAACAGTCTATTTACACTTTATTAACCGACTTAATTATTTTAATGTATGTTCACCGATTTCTCCGCCATATTCTGTGGGTCGATTTCAAATTTTTTTCTTTTGTTCGGTAGGGTATAGTTCCGAGGGGGTCCCATTGTCACCAAGTCAGGATCTGATGATGGGATTCCAGAGAAATCGAAGGCAACTCTCAAAATTTATAGGGACCTATTATGTTTTTGATATATTTTCTAATCCTATATTTTTATATAAATCGTATTACGAGTATTTTGTACATACAAATAGAAATTATAGCTATACAAACAATATACTTGATACATTTTGCAGTAATCTTATTATTGAAATCTAACATAAGCAAAATTCGACATCACACAGAGTAATACTATACGAGAGTAAAAAACATTGCAAGACTACTATAAAACTAGCAACTTATTTTTGCTTTGCAAGGGTATTATCTCAAGGGAATAAAAGGTTTTCCTGTAGTAAAAGGTATCTTAAATGATGACCCGAGTAATAAGTTATTACTGTACAAAAGTTAAAATTACCTTGTCGTACTTCTGACATGAAACGCACACAGATATACAAACAAATTAGGGGTTGATATTCTGTATACAAAACGTAACTTTCATTGTATTTAATGACAAGATTTGCTACTATTTTATTGTAAGTACGATGTACGTACATATGTGCGTGATCATTATAATAACATTTTTTTAAATTTATATAAGAATAGAAATATTTCACGTCGAAGACAAGATCGTCTGCCTAAATGGTACCTACTCAGAATTCTCTCGAAGAACTCGGCATTTCATTGTCTGTTTGAAACTTCATTATATAAAAATTTTATTAAATGCATATGTTTTTATATACCGTACTAATAAAAAATCGAAACTCTTAACATTGTTGTCTGTATGTCTGTATCTTCAATCTAATCTCTAAAACGGCTGGACATTCTGTGACATGACTTTCACTGGCAGATAGCTGATGTTTTAAGAAGTAGCTTAGGATACTTTTACTGTAAAAAAAATAATTAGGGGACACTTAAAAAATAAATTTTATTCAGGGACGAACTTAAGCGAAGTGAGGGTGAGACACTAGTATTCAATAAATAACTTTAAAACAATGTAGGTAAACATGTACAATGTAAAATTGTTTCGCCGAGGAGCGTTGTAGGAGCGGTTTGGTTCGCAATTTGGTAGAAATTTGCATGACAATCGAATATGATTGCGCAGCGGCTAAAACTGTGCGTCGGAAATTGCGGGACACTCGTTCGGTTTTGGCTATTCTACGTATTTTTAGAAGCTTTTATTAACTTGCTCGTTCGTATGTCGTCTTTCTCTTCCGTTTAAATACGGAATCTGTTTTGTACTTACTGGTTAGTTATTTAACTGGATTTTGCTGTTCTTATGAATCTTATCCGTAGCTAGAGTACGTTTCTATGTGCATTGAAATGATCAGAGGTGCTAAACCCGGATTTCAACCCGCTTTCAATCGGCTATCCAAGCGAGCGCGTTACCGCTGTCTTTAAATAATAAACCGCCTCTGTACGCTTAATTTACTTACTTTTCTACTAACTACATAATTTTACATCTACACCTGTACTTTTTATATTTGTGTATTACTACAGCCTATATTAATGAAATTTTCATTTATTCCATTTCTTATATTCTGTATTTCTCAAACTTGTTACTCACACCAAAAATCAGGTTAGTTCGGGCATCGCGCCAGGATATGATTACTGCGAAACCTAATATGAACTCCTGAAAACATGGTTGTTAGAAAATATAATAATTTGTATTCTATATAAAATTGCATCAGGATATGAGTGTAATATTTTTAACGAAAAACGGTTTAGAAAAAATGAGGTGCACTAGCAATCTATACTAATACTAATATTATAAAGCTGAAGAGTTTGCTTCTTTGTTTGTTACTACTGAAAACTACTGGTTCGATTTGAAAAATTCTTTTTGTGTTGGATAGTCCGTTTATCGAGGAAGGCTATAGGCTATATTATATCACGCTACGACTAATAGGAGCGGAGAATCAATGAAAAACGTTACAAAAACGGAAAGGGCGTTAGTTCTGCGAGGTATCATACCGCGTGACTTGATATATCTAACTCGATATACGATTTTTATTTTATTTATTTGTTTTAAAGAAATTAAAAAAGGCATGGTGGAATTGATTTGAACATACATTATTGTCTGGGCAAGAAACCAAACAGGCTGAATTTATTCTATAAGTAATTAAGGTTTTATAACGAGGTGACGATTTATAAGTGACTAGGATTTTCCCGCGGCTTCGCACGCTTTCTAATAACCGGAAGCCAAATTCTTTCTATCTCGCAGAACTAACGCCCGTCCTTCCCGTTTTTGCAACATTTTTCATTGATGCTCCTATTGGTCACAGCGTTATGTAATATAGCCTATAGCCTTCTTCGATAAACGGACTATCCAACACAAAATAATTTTTCAATTCGTTCCTGAGATTAGCGTGTTTAACCAAACAAACAAACAAACTCTTTAGCTTTATAATATTAGTGCATATTTGTAGCGATGGCATTTTATGCCTAAGTAAAGCAAGCTTATACCACTACTTAATATTATTTAGCTAAAGTTTAATTTAATATATATATTCACGTGTCACGGTGTTTGTCACACTTCGCCGAAATGGTTCTACCGAATTTAATGATTAATTGGTATATTAGTAGGTATAAGAATAGGTCGCAAAGTATTTATCACTCCCACTTCCTATTTTATATGGCAGAAAAACGGAGGCTGGGTCAGCCAGTAATAAATAAAAAATGATTTATCTGTTACGTATTTACATTAAAAAATATCGGTATAACAACTTTACAAAACACGAATATAAACCTCTGTTACAACAATTTATATAAAAATTGTTTTTCCTATCCCAAATAAAGAAAATAAATTCTTTTTGATTTACACGCTCTGAGTGCATGAAAGATGTCTTCAGATTTGGCTCCAGTTCTATGTATTTTAAAAATAAACTGAGCACACTTATACATACATGATTCATATTTTTTACTTATTTTCAAGATTTGTTATTTATTGTTATACATTTTATTGCCTCTTGTATACTAAAGTACTAAAATCTAGAAAAAACAAGTAATAATGCTTTTTTATTACTTGCAGTGTTATTTTTTCCTTATTTATAAAACTGTAATGACTATCGTATGAAATTAATGTTATACAACATGCTTTAACACTATTGTAATTAAGGCCCTGGGTTCGATTTCCATTCAAAATATCTTTACATCTCGATCCGGTTGAAAGCTAAAAAAGCTCCACCAGTATGTAAGCTTTGACAAATAGTCGTATTGTTTTGAAATGTTCCATCAAGCTCGAGTAATTATGGAACCAAGAGATCGATATTTAGAATGTTTCAATGGTTTCAAGTTAGAGTAGTAATTTAGTTTAAAAAAGTCATATTTTTTTCTGCGACATCCCATTAAGATGAAGAAGTGAGGAAAGTGAGAGCAATTTTTGTAAAATAACCCACAGTGTTAAAGTCAGAATAAAAAAAATTAAAAACCTTAAAACAATGTTGATGTACAAAATAAAAAAATGATGAGAAAAAAAACAAAAATAATTTCAATGAAAACTATATTACATACTCGTAATAATCGTTGGATATGAATATTTTCAGTTAACTGCTTCATCATTTTGACATTCGCAATAATATAGAAATATTGAGTAGTAATTTAGTTTAAAAAAGTCATATTTTTTTCTAAAATTTATGTATGTTTATGTTTTTATTTAATAACTGAATTTTAAGTGGTTCAAAGAGGAGTGCAGATTTCACATAAACACCCTAAATACAAAAAAATGTTTGTGATCGACTCTTGTTACTATTTTACAAATCAAACAGAAAATACTACACTCAAAAAGACCTTGACAAGCTCTTTTAAATCGTCACTTTTCAGTTTTCTCATCATGAAAATAAAGAATTTAAATTAAATATCAGTATGTAAAACTCTGAGAAAGCTAACTCTGATTCAAAATGCATATCTACTGAAAAGAGCGGGCGAGAAACTCAACAGTTGCACTCTTAAAATAATATTGGATAAAGGCCTATTATTAGAGTCCTCAGTACTTTATTGTAATAGACAACTAAATATATACATCGAAGTTAAAGTCATCAATAATATTTACTTCGGATTGTATAAAGGAGCTCGTGTTGATGCAGCTTCGAGTTACAACTTCGTGACAACCATTAGCATTGCAAATGTAGCATAAGTTGGTAGCGCTGTACACGCCGTGATTGTGATGTCATATGTGCACTTTGTACTTTGTATTGAACACTATTAAGGCATTTACTGTTATTGATTGAAAGATTATATTATTTAATTGAAACAAAACTGCTATATCTAATAATAATTTACTTAGGTTTACGCGAATATTTGACATTATAAATAAAACTATCTATTCGGATTTTGCGATTTTTGGTTCCCGACGTGAAAAAAATGACTTTAAGTTTATTGTTTTTCTAGAAATGGGTACTTCAGCCATAAAAACAAATTAAGAAATAAGAAAAAATATGTATTTTGCATGCTTAATGTATTTTTAAAATAGAAAACGTTTGACCATTATGATCCAAATAAAGCAGCATAATATCTTGGTAACTATTTCATTTTACTGTAAAAATTAGAATATTATAGAACACCAACAAGTTTTCTATGTATAATATTATGTATGATTGCTATATTTAATATATAAAAATCTCGTATCACAGTGTTTATTATCGAACTCCTCCGAAACGGCTTGACCGAATTTTATGATTTTTTTGTGTCTGAGAATAGATCGTAGGCTATTTTTTATTCCCTTAGGTAATAAGGATCCTCTTCAGATTTTTTATTTTTACCCTATTCTTTTATGATTTGGTTTGGTTTGGTTATCCTTCTTCCACCATCAATATCAATTTTTTTTAAATCGTGAATAGTGTAAAAAAAATTTAAATAAATACCCCGTAAATAGAATAAAAATTGCATAGCCAAAAGAAGCTTTGTTGGTATTCTAACCGCGTTGTTTGTAGCAAGCCTAATAATTACATCAGCCTTTAATGGATTGACTAAGCAGTAAATAGTTTATCTCAGTTAAGTTTATTATCTTTACGTTCATCCTTTAAAATGATTAAGCACAAAAGTATGAAAAGAAACTTAGTTGTAGGTACAATGTTGAATTTTTAAATATGTTACATATCGAAGGAAGCTTGTGTTACGGATACCAGATAGTTGATATCCTACTACATAATATATAAGTTTAAATACATACATATTACAAATATTAACACCCATGACTGGAGTACAAACATCCGAGTTTAAGAATTGAAAGCCTTCAGCGGGACTCGAACCCGCGACAGCTGGCGCAAAAAAGTAAGGTCACTACAATCAGCGCCAAACGTGTCGTCAGATGAACTAGTGATTCACCCTCACTCCGCTTGGGTTCGCTTGTATACATTTTAACTGATAGTATAGATTTCTCAAAAATAAAACATTTTCCTGTAGTAAAAAGTATCCTCTATATTAAATTGGATCCGGATCCAGCTATCATCGTACCAAACTTCATTAAAATCTCTCTAGAGGTTTTCTCGGGATGCAGTCGCAGACAGATAGACAAAAATTCTAAAATTATAGATTTGGCGTCTGTATCGTTAATAACTATTTTAATAAGATTTTCCAAAAAATATTTTTTGTTGTGAATTTTATTATAATATAGGTATGTAGAATATAATATGAGAGAATCACATTTTTGATTTATTAAAAATACAACGAACATTTGCCTATAAATAATAAAAAACTATAAACAATATTTCAACGAGCATAACTATAAAAGCAGCTCATTTACTCAAAAAAATAATTTTTGGAAGCTAAAAACCAAAAATATATTCCCTTTCACAAAAGTTTTCTCGAATATGAATAATTCACGCATTACAGAGTTGAATATCCCTCAATTTACCATTTGATAGTCAAAGCGAGCGGTTAATAAAAATAGCTGAGTAAAAGTTATTTTGCAGGGCCTCGAGGGAGTCGCATATCAGGGACTAGTATAAAACGCTCGCTCGCATGTACGTGTGAAGATTTCATCCAAGTTGTGAGCTGACAGATGGTATACCATTTAAATATAAATATACTTAGGTATTTTATACATAGAGAGTGTTCTGAGTGTTACTTTGCCAGTTGTCAACTAAAATAATAAAACAGTGACAAATAAAAAAATGAAAGTGCGGTTAAAATTGTGCAAACTCTTATAAAATTATAATTATCAATAATAATATATATTTTTTTATATTACATTTATAAATTCAAATAAGAATAAAAAATGTATGTTGTCGTTCGTCTCTGGATGTAACTGTAAATATTATAATTACTATAAACTATAGATCTCATAAATTCAAAGTTTGTTATAAAGCATTAAAGCCGCGATCAAAATATTACCTATTTTATAATACTTTCTTGGGTTTACGCAATTTGTCGCGGATTTATTTCGATTTTTGGTTCCCGACGTTTCGAATGCTTTACAGCATTACAGCAATGATCTCCCGTGACCAATGATAGTTTTATTTATAATACCCATTTTATATTTTCATTATGCAAATTTTAACAAGAACAATTTTTTTTACTTATTTACTTAATGGTTAACGTTACCATTTAGTAAATAAGTTCTTATCACTTGCACCATACGGCCAAAAGCTCTATGAAATACCACCGACTGCTCTAGGTGAGAATATGTTGTAGACTGTAAAATTTCCCAGGGTGACAACGGGGGGCATTTTTCCGTGTAACTACGAGAATGTCGGCAGCTGTTATATGAAACTCTTGAGATTTTTAAATCGCAAAAGGCGTTTTTGACTACTTCTCACCTTTATTGAAAGTTGAATGCAGTTTTAAAATGTGATCCGAGTGAATTTAAAAGCTATTTGATTTTGTCTTTTGGCTGTTATCTGTCTATGTATATACATTATACGTGTTAGAAGAATGCTAAGTAAATAACTATTTTAACTTTTTTGAAGTGAAACTTCGGGAAACGGGGAAGAGTTAGCCTTAATTTAAATTCAAGTTTTACTTCTGACATGTGTACTTTGTACACACGCACTTTTTTTTCTTTTTATGGTAAGTAATTAAAATTATGAGAATAGTCCATATAAAAACTATGAGTTAATACTATAAGTAAGACTTTAACATACCTAAATGTATACATAATAAATACATTCTGCAAGATCTGAGGCTCAAAACAGTGAAACAAGAAATTGCTACCCATAATCAAAACTATCAGAAAAAAATATTTGAACATGTCAACTCCTTGGCTGCTGATTTGGCGGGATCTGGAAGTACTTTATACACAAGACTGAGCAGGAACAGTATTCCGACTTTAATAAACCGATTCCCAATAAACTAAGAGAGAGTAGCCAATGGACAATACCTCACTGCTACAAAGATTATCTACAGAACAAATTCATACAAAAGAGCAGCTAAATGTCTTAACGACAGATTGTTGCGATGGTCAGGATACAGAAAAAAAATACTATAAGTCTAATTATTTAATTACCTATGATAGAAATAGTATTATGATCATTTTAACAATTAGTTTGATAAAAGATCTGAAGTCATTGTACTATATAAACATCATTTAAATCTTAAGTTGAATACTACTATTATTACCTATGTGATTCATAAAGCATAAAAAAATCAGTTTTATACCATTTCTGAAAGTCTTCTATTTTGACGACACGTTTGGTGCAGTTTGTAGTGACCCTACTTTCTTGCGCCAGCGGTTGCGGGTTCGAGCCCCGCTGGGATGATTCATTTGTTAAACACGGATGTTTTTACTCTATTCATGGGTGGTTTTATTTATAATATGTATGTATTTAAACTTATATATGTAGTGTATCAACAATATTACTAGTATGTAAATAACAATGCTTAGAAAACTACTTTATTCGATTTGGTTTGTTGGCCTTGACTTATACTTGTTTCCTGTGAAGAATACTTTCAGTATGTAGAGAGATGAAAATACAGCCCCTGGAAGAAAGTTGAGTGACTTTATGTAAGTACAACATAGATGGCGCCAGTAGTAGATTGAATCGCACTACTGTTTGGTTCAAGCGAAAATTTACATAGAGCCACAAGTATGTCTAGACTATAACAAAATGTATAAATACTTAATTATTAATTTTTGATAAGCAATAACTTTAATATTGTTTTATATTTTAAATATACTTGTAAATCGTAATGATTTATATAATAATATTATATAAATCGCGTAATAGATTATAATCCAACAGTATTTACAATTTAACGGTGACATATTATAAAAATTAAACTATAAAAGTCATGTCCAATGTATATAACCTCAAAAGTCTTAATTACTACTATATTGTAAGCTTGCTGGCTTACCCTTATCATTGAAATCAATATCCAATTCCCATTACATAGAGTATCATAAGCTATCTATTTAATTATGATCGCAAACATATTATTATAATAGGCGTAACATCTTAGGTGGTTGATTAATGCGGTCTAATGTGCTCAGGCCATTTGTCTTCCCCATCGTATTAGACTGTGTCCACATTTCGTGATAGTCAATAAATAATGTTATGATTAGTTGCTGTGTAATTTTGAGCCTTCTTTCCTGAAGACTTTGTTTTCATATGTCTTTTGTGTGTTTATACAGTCTCTTATAGTATTAGTCTCTTTGTAGAGAAAAAATAAAGAGACTTCTCGCAGTATTACCTACTTATTCAAAGACTCTATTTCTTAGTTAAAGATCTTATTTGTATTTTTATACTATAACTAATATATACATTAAAATATGGTGCGCTACTTTTTGGCAAATGGTTAGAAACAAAAACCCAATATTCTAGTTTAATTGTAAAGTAAATTTCAACACACACAAATTAGCAAGTGTGATTTAAACTACCGTGCACGGGAACTAAACTTGCGACCTACAGTTCCAGATATCACAACGATAGTCACTGCTGTAGTGCAATAGTGATATATTGTAGATAGTGAATAGTATAGAATAGCAGAGAATTGAAACTAAAATGTTTAACAGAATGCAATATATATTCTGGTAAGACATTTTCGTGCACATCCTCAATCCATTTATACTCGGGAACATGGCCAGCGTGATTGCTTTGCGACGTACTGTACATAATATATGTCGATTTGTTGGTAACTTTAATACAATATTTGTAGACAAAAAACAAATAGCTTAAATAATATTAATTGAAATTAGAAATTATTTTTTAACAAAAATGAAAACCGACTTCAAAACCTTACAAATTGAAACTAAAAAGAAAAAAAAATAATTTTAATTACTTAGTTATTGTTGGAGTCCTAACCTAACCTAACCTAACCTAACCGTTGAGGAGATATACCTTACATCATCACAAATTCTTGAGCAGCTTTAGAAAATATATGAAAAAGGTAATCAGTGCCGATAAAATTTAAGGGTTGCCCTCGATTTCTCTAGGATCCCATCATCAGATGCTGACTTGGTGACAATGAGAACATCTTGAATGTATACCCTACCGAACAAAAAGAAATTTTTAAAATCGGCCCACAATTCACGGAGAAATCGGTGAAAACACATAAAAAACAACTGTTGAGGAATTTTACCTTCCATCATCAGCTCATCCACATGAGATGATGATTTTCATACGTAAAAGCTTTATCGGGTTTAGAAAATATATCAAAAACATAATAGGTGCCTGTAAATTTTGAGAGTTGCCTTCGATTTCCCTGGGATTCCATCATCAGATCCTGACTTGGTGTCAATGGGAACACCTCGGAACTATACTCTACCAATCAAAAGAAAAATTTTTGAAATCGGCCCACAGACGGCGGAGAAATCGGTGAACATACATAAAAAAAAATACATACAACGGAACATATAACCTCCTCCATTTTTGAAGTCGGTTAAATAGAAATAAGAATATATATATTTTTAACTAAAACTTAATAAGTAAAATAATGTATATGAGACGAAAAGTTTCCAGAAGCATTTGAATATTAACTTTTGTATTCTTTCTATAAAAGTTAAAACATGTATTAGGTCTTTTTTATAATAATAGGGACTTACCCTCACATTGCTCAATTTCATCCCTAGGTATTTTTTATTTAGTCTAGAAAGTTAGTATAGTTTTATTTTATTTTTATTATATTACAAATTATGCATAGGTCAGAGTAAATAAAGGCTATTTTTATTTATTTATTTTATTTATAAACTAATAAGGCAGTCACAGAGTTTCCCAACCAATCTCTCCGCCTCATCCATCCATATCTTTTACTTTCATTTAATATTCGAGAAAAACATTTAAAAACTTAATATATCCCTAGTGACTAGCTAGAATCTAACTTTCACTACTTTTAGCGAATAAGTTACAATCCTGAAGGATCATTAAAAAAAGCGTAAATTTTTTAAAGTCTTAACCATTTCAAGATATTTACTGCTTAGTGAAGTCATAAAAAGCTTTGCCTGACATAATTGTGCTTTATGTACTTAGACCGCGGCTAATATGCCGGCTCGAGCTTCCATTTTTCTACTTATTATTTTAAATTGTCTAGCCCGCGTTTGGCTTCATAGTTGGGTGTTGAAATTAATTACGTTGCGAAATAAATAAAGCTAAAGTTGCTTGCTTAAGTTTTTACAATTTCTATTTAATTATAAAGTACCTAACTAAAATAGGGAAGTTGGGTCTTAAATACCGGATAGCAATTTTTAATTATTTAAACTTTAAGTTGCAGGGAGGGTAATATAATATTGTAATTATTATATATTGGGCCGTGGTAGCCCGGTGGTAACGTGCTCGCTTGGGAAATGTGATGCGGGTTCTAATGCCGGGTCTTGCACCTCTGATATTTTATTATGCGAATCATTTCTAACATGATTAACACTTCTCCACGTCTTATGGTTAACTAAAAAAACGTGATGAAAGCTGTATGAGAGATCCTAACAACTTTTTGAAAGACATGTGCATTTTGCCAACCCACACTTGGCCAGCGTTGTGAACTATGGCCTGATATTCCTCGTATTGAATGGGCATGTGAAGACCCAATCAATACAGCAGCCGTGGAATATTAAAAATGGCTTGATACAATAAAGGTACGACCCGTTTGGCGCAGTTTGTAGTGACCCTACTTTCTTGCGCCAGCGCTCCCTCTGTTCTTACTCTAGTCATGGGTGCTCATATTTATAATATGTATGTATTTAAACTTATATATTATGTAGTATATCGACTATCTGGTATCCGTAACACAAGCTTCGTAGCTTACCACGGAACTGGATGGCTCTAAGTGTAATAATGTCCCAACATATTTATTTATTTATTGTATTTGCAAAAGATATATATTGTAGTGTAGATTACATATTATATTTTTCCACTGTCATTTACGAGATAAACAAAGGCAATAAGTGGCAAGCGTTACGATCTTCACGTACCTCAGCTAATAAGTACCTCAGCTTCACTCAATAGACATTTGTATGTGCTTCCAACCATTCACTACTTAATCCAAATATTTAATTATACATATTTCAAGCTTGAAAACCTACATAAGATTTTAAAAGCAGTAGTTATTCTACTGTTTTTAATAAGCTTTAATGAAGTGCCTTTCATTATACATAAGAAACTTTTAAATTTAAAGAAAACAGAGGTTTTGTGAAGTTTAATTAGTTCATATTGTTCAAACGACATTTATATTTCAGAACACAAATGTTTTAGTTTTCTACTTTCAAAGGAATAAATTAACGCTCAAATTATTCTTGCGTATATTTTTATACTCCTAACTCGTTTCAGAAAATTTATAATGAATGAAAATATAAATAAATATATCTAAAAATAATGGGTAATTAACACATAAATCAAATCAAAATATTTTATTCAGCATAAAAATTGTTACAGTTTCTTGCTGAACGTCATGAGTCTACCATCAGTTCGGAAAGAAGAAACCTCTGACCTCTCAAGAAACTGGCGAAAGAAACTCAGCGGGACTGATTTTTTTATAGCACTATATAGTTTCATGGTAAGCTACGAGGCTTGTGATATTAAAACGAGATAGTCCAAACATTTGTGCTAATCATATAAATATATGTCCCCAGCGGAACTCGAAACCGCGACCGCGGGCACATCAAGACGTATGGTTACTACAATCTGCGCTAAATGTGTCGTCAAATTTTTAAACACTTTCATTGCACTTTGGCCACCACTTTATTGTGTACTACGAGTATGGTCTGAACCAACGCGCATTGAAAGAGAATATTCTTAAATTGTATTTGTCGATTCCTTCTGAGTTAAAATTTTAAATAATATTCTAAAACATTTTTTTAGTAGTAGCTAATATTAGAAATCTAAGTTTATAGCGGTTTAGAACCATAACATAAATCTCATGGTTATTTGCAAATACAACTGCAAGAAAACTTACAAATGACTTAAGAGCTTTTTTTAGCAAGACGGAGTCACTGAACTTTTAAAATAATACAAGTAATATTAATATTATTTTATATTTAAGTGTCCATTATTCCGCATTTTCATCCACGTAGTATTTCACCCGCTTAAGCAGATAAATCCCAAGGGTACTAAATATTCGAAATAACTTCTAAGATACTAGTATTGTTTAATACCGGTTTGTGGCGAAATCTCGAGAGTTAGTGTTCATTGATTTGTAGAATGTCAGTTTGTTGTTTCTCATCCAAGATTGCGTGTTGTTAATAAATTATATTTTGTATTACTCAAAAGTATTTAGATTGTTAAATTTTGATACTTACTAACTAATAGATATAGACAGAATGTACAGGATCGATTTTGATGAAATTTAGTAAAATAACAGCTGGCAACATATAGGATTTCTTGTATGTATGTATGTTTTCAAATTGTTGTTATTTCTAAAAATTATACTAACCGTTGCAACGTATCTGGAGAACGAGTCGAGCAAGGCTGAGGCACTAGTTATTAAATATAATATTATTATGCTATAAAATGAGGGTATATACAGTGTTAATATTCTTTAAAAGTTTAAATGTTATTTGTTGGAACACGATAAACTAGCCTTTATGGTCAAAAGGGTTTGTCAAAGAGAGAAAATATAATTATTAAGATGAGCATAATTTTACGGTAAGAAAATTAGACCATATTAGGACTCAAACTTTTAGTCTAGCTTGATAGTTACAATGTCAACAATATAGTGCCTTTAATAACGAGTTTTAAACGTCTAAAAAGCTCGCTTTTAAGCATCCATAACGTAGGGAGCTAAAACAACCTATTTAAAATAAAAAAAATATTTATTTGCATATGTGTTCCTATTTCTTTCGCTTTTAAGTTAAACATTATCCACTAATTTAGATGTCGTTATCAAAAACTTTTGCCGAAAACTTTCAAATTAGAATGATCACTACTTTCAGTTGACAGCCAGAACTATTGTTACTTAATTTCGGTCCCTGTTAGTTTAGTTAATTTGAAACTAAGAAAGAAGTTACTAAGTTTGAAACACTTATACTTTCTAAGATTTCGTGATTAATCAATGAGTGAGTTAGTGGTATTTAACTTTTTGTATAGTATTTAGTGTTCGTTCCTAAGAACATTTATCGGTTAGTATGTATTTGTCAAAGATAAGATATTTTCTTGTTGTAAAGTGTCGTCAAAATCGACTTCATGTATGAACCTTTGTATTAGTAGTAGTAGTAGTAGTAGAGGCCTAACGAATTATTTTAGTTCTCTTAAACCATATGTTCTAAGTTCTTATTAGTTTGTTCCGCCTTTAAAAAGATAGCAACTACAATATATTTTTTTTACAGTACCTTTAACTTCTACTTTTATTTATGAAGTTAAAAAAAAGAATAAAACAAATAATTTTAATGTCCTTATTTACATAAGAACGTCCAATAAATAATTGATTACAAGTTTATTATGTAAATTGACTAATAACTCTCCTTTATGTATTATACATATAATTTATTGATATCATTAATAAAGTGGCTTATAGGTTGCTCTGTTTCTAACACGCCAATACGTGCGTAAAGCGTTAGTAATGCTACTCTGACTTAGGGCGACTACACACGTGAGATTGTTCGAAACACTTTGAACTCGGCATATATTATTTCGCCATATTTCCAGTGATAATTTTGGGGAGTATAAAAATAAAAAAAAACGTCTGGAGTAGGCCGAATGGCCTACTCCAGATGTTTTTTAGATAAGAATTTATCACCTAGGGTAACATTAAATAGGCTACGAACTAATCTCTGACTATCCAAATAACTGAACTGCTGGATCGATCGAGGAAAACGAAAATTAAGAAAACTTAATACAATCATCTCTCAGAATTTAGTGACGTCACTGGAGCAAGGATGAACCACTAATTTATAAAATAATTTTACGCCAGTAAGAATATATTTTTTATGAAATTTGTTATGAAGAAAGATTAAACTTTATATTTAAAATTCACCTCGCCTTATAAAGGTTTTATAAAAAAGCAAATATTGGAGTAATTTAAAGTAAATTTTAAATTAACGTCAGAAGCCGAGAATATATGACTTGCCTTCAGAGCGGAGGCGGCTTAAAATGAATTTTATTTCTTTTCCTAGTAAGAATAATGCTTCAACATGGGGACATACCGCCAACCCGCACTTTGCCAGTGTGGTGTGCCTTGACTTCTTTCAACTTGAAATTAGGCCCATGCCCAGCATTGGGAAGTTACAAATGGACTAAAAACTTACATACATAGATTTTAATAAATGATATGAATTAATTAATTATGAGATATAACAAATTAACAAAAATATGTATGTGTTCATTAAGAAAGAAACGTAATTAAATACTTTTTAATTTACCTGATATCGATAATTAGGTGGTAAACACAATGTAAAGAAGCAAATTTATAAGGATTTGTTTTAAAGTTTAATTATTTCATTTAACTATAAATAATATCTAAAATATATAATTTAACAATTTAATTTTTCAACATTCATAAAAAACACAATGTGTATAATAATGTCCATACTAATATTATAATGAAGTGTTTGTTTTGTTTGTTTGTTTGTTTGGTTGAACGCGCTGTGTTGGATAGTCTATTTATCAACAATAAGAGCGGAGCACCAATTAAATGTTGTAAAAACGGGAGAAAAATATTTCTTTCGATTTTGAGCCTTTAGAACGCGAGCAAAGCCACGGGACATAATTATATAAATACATAATTATATAAATACATAATTATATAAATACATAATTACTATATAGATTAACTAGTTAAAAACCATAGGTCCTTATATTTTTATTAGGTTACAGCTGTTTTTAAAGCTAAAACAATATTGTTAGAGCTACGATAAAAATTAATGTCACGAACGCCTGATGATATTCGGCCCAGCCCACAAAAACTTTTTCCTCTGTTGTATTCCAATGGGACAGTAAGTTGACAGGTGTCTTCTTGAATTTGAAATAGGCTCTTCTAATAGTCGTTTGATACTAAAGATTTAGAAATAATATCGTGAAGATTAACACTTCTCGCCGTCTCCAAGTTGCTATTGTATCATTTTAATGGTCTCAACCGAGATTCGACCCAGGACTTATGGAATTTTAAAGATATGTACAGGCTGTCTAGACCAACGAAACACTTATGTGTTAATTACTGCTTAATTAGCTAACAAATATAAGCTAGCTAATAATAAAATTAATTAATATTTTTATAGTATGACTAGAATTTTCTCGCGACTTCCTCGTAGTTTAATTTTGAAAAAATATCCATTTTCATATGTCACAATATGAGGTACGATAAGGGTTATCTACTTCTCTCTTCCATAAAATATACGCTATATTAGCACATTCAAGTGACCAAGAATGAATGAAAGAATGAAAGAAATAATTTGTTGAGCACGAATATTTGTACTCTAGTCATGGGTGTTCATATTTATAATATACTAGCGACTCGCCCTCGCTTCACTCGGGCTCTTCCCTAGGTTTAGCACAGGCAAAGCCGCGGGATCTGCTAGTTATACATATAAACCTTCCTCTTGAATCACTCTATCTATTAAAAAAACCGCAAAATCCGTTGCGTAGTTTTAAAGATTTAAGCGTACATAGGGACATAGGGACAGAGAAAGCAACTTTGTTTTATACTATGTAGTGATTATTGTATGTATTTAAAATGTATATAATATTAACTATCTGGTATCCGTACATGTTGTAAAAACGTCCCGACATATTTATTCAATTATATTTATAACATATATGTTATATAAATAGTAACCTAAATTACGAATTGAATATAAGTAAAGTTAAAGAGTTTCTGTAGCAGAAGATATTAAAGTTTACCTTTAAACTATTCAGAAGTAATCACTACGTCAAGTCTGCGGCGGCTTTTAATGCCTTGCAAATACACACGTAATGCTCCAAGTGATCGCTATGCCGTATTAATCGCGCTAATGAATTTGTAAAGCAGTTAATAGCTTCAATTCGTGCGTCAGTCTTATCTATATAATAACATTCTAACTTAATAAAATCTGTACCTTGAATATTTTTTGAAACATCTAATTTAAAGTTATTATTAATGATACAGAGGACGTTATAAATGAAACTATCTTTTTGGATTTTTTCGCGGATTTATTATGATTTTTGGTTCCCGACATTTCGAATGCTTTACAGCAATCATGGTCACGGGAGAGACTAAGGTATTAGACGTCTCAGGGGGTTATATACTTGTTACAGACAGTGCCTACCCACAATCGACAAAAAAATTAAAATGGCACCAAAGTACCTACCTTATAAAATTATATATTTTATTTCTGAACATTTAATTTTTTTTATTTGAATTATATTATAAATATGGCAATATTATTAACTTATTTTTAGCTATTATATTAATTATAATTACTACATTTTTTATAATATTTGTTAAAATGATATTATGTAGTGTTGCTATTATTAAAATATGTACCTATAATGTGTTATAATAAAGTATAAACTGTTGAAACAAAATCAAAACTTCATATATTATAATTTAATTAAGTAATAATTTGAATATAAGTTTTAAGAAAATTAAAAAGTTAAAAACAACTTGTATTTTTATTATTTTAAAGTTAAATATTAAGCAACAATTTAGTGGGTTCTTGTATTTATAATAAAATAATAATAATAAAATGATTTTGCAAGACCAAGCAAGCTTTAAATGTAAACTCGAAAAATAAGTTTAATATTAATTTATACGTTTTAATATAAATAGGTGTTGGCGTAAATTACTTTGTGGAGTTGGAAATGAGCTTACAGTATTACTTCTCGTATTTCTTTCTTCTTTTGGCCAATATTAAGCTCTGTTTATATTTTAAATAGAATAATTATAAATCTTATGACAAAAATAAATATATAAGTTATATTATAATATTATGTATTATCAAATAACTGTATAGGAAAGACTAGTATATCCCGCGGTTCTACCCGCGTTCTAAATACCAGAAACCAATATCTTCTCATTCATGTTTATCCGCCTTCCTCGATAAATTGGCAATCCAACACTAAAAGATTTTTCAATTCGTACCAGTAGTCTCTAAGATAGCGCGTCCAACCAAACAAACTTTTTAGCTTTATAATATTAACTACAGGTCATTCCTAGACCAATATAAAATGTCACATCTAGTACTACTAAAAGTTTTCTGTATATTTCAAAACAAAAGGTGAGTTTCAGATGAAAACAAAGGAATGGTTGACTAATTTGATTGGCCATGTATATTGTAATAATGATAAAAATTAATTTTACGTCTGTGGTCGGGATACTTACTTTGTTGGTAAGACATGTCTGACACGCCACACCATGCTACATCATCAAATGGATTGAGAAAATTTAATTTATTTATTATACATTTTCTTCTATTATTACGAGGTATTTGTTTATACGAGTTTTAATCGCAGGCTATCTTCATAATGTAAAATCTAAACGTATTCAAATATCATGAGTTGAATTGTAAAGTAATAAAGGCGACACATTTGGCTCTGTTTGTGACTTTTAATTCAGTGTGGTCGCGGGTTCGAGTCCTGCTGGGAGCATTCAGCTGCTGTGTAATTTGCACGAAAGTTTGTATCCATTGGATATCTATAAGTAGTGTTTTAACCTTTTATCCATAACACAAGCCTCGCAACTTACCATAGAACTAAATGGTGTGACCCATTTAAAAAGAAGAAAATAAGTGTAATAATATATTATTGTAGACTAAATAAGTGACACATGATAAATAGTACAGTACAAAATCAATGGACAGATTGACAGAAAGGAAGGCGACTCAATAGAATAGTTTGTTTTGGCTCGACGGGACGTGGCGAGAATTTGTTTTGGCTCCGGCGAAAAGGTCAACATGTGATGGATTAAGCTTCACAAACATTGTTTCTCACATAAAAATGTCGATTGTATATAAAATAAGTATATAAAATAAGTATGAAATTTAAGTTTTGGGTCGAACTTTCGGGTAAATAAAATAATAAATACGGAAAATAAAAAGATAGGTTATACTTTATAGTTATGAGTTCCATACAATTCGCTTACTGAAATATATTAAGTTCTCTTCAGTGTCTAACCCCTTAATATGACCCCATTTTGTTAAATGGTTAAAACACAACGTTAGAGGTTATAATGTTTTCTTAAGTGATTTTATCATTTTTATTACGCTGTTCTTAAGTTTCAAAATTATTACAAAAAAATTAATAATTCTTCAATGTCGTGAGCTTATAGAATATAAGGAATTTTATGAATCATTTACTTCAAATTTTTCAATACTTTGTGTTAATGTAATTTTAAATTAACCTGTTTAATAGTAAAACCGAACACTATGCTAAAAGTTTATCACAGTACATAAACATTAATATTGATAGAAAATGAATATGCAATATTTGAGCATCTGGAGCAATTTGCAAGAAAATCTACGAGAGATGATGAGCAGGCACAGCTGCAAGCCGCCGTGATTAGTGCAACGGCGGGATAAATAAGAGCTTTTTTGCTACAAGACTTCATTGGTAAAATTGGAAAACTGTAAGATTTTCCATTTTACAATAAACCATCATTTTTTACCTTATAGTCTAGAATCTTACTATCTATATAAATTATATTCTTCTTATATTATACATGAAAATATGTAAATCTTGACATATTTTCACAAAACAACGGATGTTTGTTACTCTTTCACGATAAAAGTACTGAACTGATGAAACCTTAAACCTTGTATTTTAAGTAGCAAATAATAATATTTTAAAAAATTTAGTAAATTTTAGATTAGATATAATAAGAATAAAGTTTACTACTTAGTAAACTTAATTTTTCGAACGGAGCGAGGGCAAATCATTAAGTTTGAAACAAATTACAAATACAAAAGAGTAAAATCTGTATTTATTAAAAATGCTAATTAGGACCTTTTTATTTTCTTCATCTTTTAAACCTCTGAGGGTTCTTACCGAAACTTATGAGATTAATTAAACTCATAATACTTTAGAAGTTAACAGCTGCAATGACCAAGAAATTTAAATATTCTCTAAGGAATTTAAAAAAGGCTATGTGACTGTTACCACGTTCCATCTTTCGTTACCTAATACCAGTTTAAAATATATAAATAACTAGCATTTCCCCGGCTCTGCCCGCGTTCTAAAGACCGGAAATAGAATAGATTTTACATACCGTGTGATGTTTTAAAGCCGGTTTGTAACGGTTTGTTGAGATTTCTCAGATATGAGATATTTTCCCGCAGTAAAAAGTATCTTATGTATTGACCCGGGTAATCAGCTATTATCATACCGAATTTCATCCAAAGCCGTCCAGTGGTTTTCTCGTGATTTGGTTACAGATATACAGACAGACAGACAGTCAGACAAACAGGCAAAAATTCTAAAAACAATACATTTGGCCACTATATCGATAATAATGTCTATTTCAATTAGATTTTCCAAAAAATATTTAATGTACTGATTTGTCTCGGTTTGAATTTTATTATATGTATGGAATATTATTAATCATACTTCTTTTATATTTTAAGCTATTTCCGACTTCAGCCTTAGATTAAAAAATGAATATTTTATAAGAACTAGCATTAAGTCATTATTTTTAAGTAAACGAAAAATCGTAACAATTATAAATGAAACTATCTTTTCGGATTTTGTCGCGGATTTATTTTGATTTTTGGTTCCCGACGTTTCGAATGCTTTACAGCAATCATGGTCACGGGAGAGACTTTTCCGAGAAAAGATAGTTTCATTTATAATGTCAAATATTCGCGTAAACCTAAGAAAGTATTAAATCCAAACAAACTAAAGATCGGTAGAATTAAACACAAGATCGTACTCACAAAAAAGTATATTATTATCTAATATCAAATATAAGTAAAAATAAAAACCATTATAAAAATATATCGCTTTTACAAAAATCTGAGCAATTAACTGTACTGAATTTGTAAAAAGTTGTTTACATCCCACATGTTTCTAAGCTTTCATGATGAGGGAAGTTGGATGAACTTTTTAATATTAATCAACTTGCGTAATCCCTACATTGTAGTCCGAAAACAAATGAATTTGGGATGGGATACGATATATCCTCACGTACGAAATAATTATAATTAGAGGCTAAGACTCTTCCACTTAGTTGGGTCAGAGGTAATAAAAGCTAGAACAAAATGTTACAATTTTTTATCTAGATATACATCTATACTAAAATTATAAGCTGAAGAGTTTGTTTGGTTGATTAAACGCGCTAATCTCAGGAACGACCGGTCCGAAAAAAATTTTTTGTGTTGGATAGTCCGTTTATCAAGGAAGGCTATAGGCTATATCGATGGCTCCTACGTACATAGGCCTAAGTGAAAAAACTAAACTTTACAGGAGGAGAGTTTAAAGCTGCCAGAACTACATTTTGGGTCACATCTTTTTAACTACTAAACCGATTTTTATGTAATTTCGCAGCAAGTGGTAACGAATGGTGTAGTTTATATGTATATAATTATTTTTTGTGTATTTCTTATATATTTTAAGAATTTGCATATTCGTCTTTTTACTTCGTTGGTTTCTTACGTTTTCGATTTTATTGTTCAACGTAAACAAGCTCAAGTGACTTTCAGCCTTTTTACAAGTATCAACCCTAACTAATGTTTCAATACAATATTGCTTTTATTTTAAATATATATCAAATTCTAAAAATATTTCAAGCTATAAACATTAACGGTCAGTCTGAAAATTATATCTAACTTGGCGTGATTTCATTTTAAAGCTTGTACGTCTATATACAGCGTGCAAGTAACTGTTAGGTCTTTTTACCGTCTATCAATGTCAAAAATAAAATATTTTAGAAAAACCAATTTGGTAATTTGGTAATTGGTTCTATGTGAATTTGGTAAATCTAGTATCACAATCATCAATGTTTTCAAAAAATATGTGCGTATATAACATTTATTTTTAATTTTAAAATAAATAATTATTTTGATTATTATTTGAAACATGGTATAATTTAAACACATTATGTTTCAGTATTAACAAAATAGGGAATAGAATTTAAATTTGAAATAAAAATATTTTATGAAGTATGAACAGCTATTTTGATAATATCACAATCAACAATCCAATGGAGTGACAGTAATATCTCGTCTTTTAATCCTTGTAATTTCATCAAAGTCAAAAGCTGCCAAATTGTACACTTTAAATTATTTCATTAAGTAATAAATAAGTAGTAGTATAATTAAATAAGTTCAATCTCCTTGGAGACAATATAAGATTTAGGGCCGGTTATGATTTTGCATATCGTAAAGCTAAAAAAAACTTGGTACGGCTCGTTGGTACGCTTAGTGCAGCTCGTTTTTCATCTTTAGTCTTCAATGAACGAGCTTAATTTTTATTGCTTATATGTATGTCGTATATGCCAATTTCATATCTTAAATCGGTTCAGGTAATTTTTTAAAAACATGGCATGTGTCACATATATCTTTTTTTCAAATTTGTTTATAGCGATCTAAGTTCAATCTCATTGACAATGTCTCGATATTGTCGCATCGATCCACGCCTTGTTGGATACTTATTTGGATTAAAACATTCTTTATAAATATCGTATACAAGCATCTAAATGTGAACAATCCATCCAAATACACTTTGCTGGAATCCTTTCGACAGTAGTGAAATTCTACTGGGACATAACTTCACATCCATCACGCTCTCGATTATAGCGCCAATAGTAACTAGTACAGGCTGATTTTTGTGATGACCTTTATGATTAGTGGATGCCAAAAAAATATTGTTTTACAAACTCGAGTTTTCTTCTCGTTATGTATTTCATATGCAGTGTTATTGTAGCTGTCTAGTACAGGTAAATAATAAATATAAGTAAATGAACATGCGATGAGAGTGGGAGTAACTGTTGTACGTTTGTTAGTTTTCTGAATATATCTCGTTAAAATACCGTGGGGTATTGTGTGTAGTGCTTTAAATGGTCACCAATAGGCCAAAATTGTGTGATTGCGCCGAATGATTTTGCATAAGTTTTTCAAGTGTTTACGTTTTATATTATCTCAGTCTTATTCTTCCAATGTCCTTTCTTTTAATAAATCTTGGTTCAAACATGGCTGGTTCAATAACTGATGGAATAGATCGCTAGATACGATAGTATCCAGATTTTTATATAGATTACCATCAATAGGTTCGGTTAGCTCTGATTACGGAATTGGTGTAATTTTTAATGGTCCTTGTTTGCTGTAAATGTGTAATTGCAAAAATATCAAAAAATAAATTTTCGTGTGCATATTCCGCATCAGATGGAAGAAGAGACACTTCAAAATATATAAAGCCATATGGGTCCTACATACCAGACCTCTCGTCACGTGTTACCGCTGTCTGAAAATGCCACTATGAACAGAAAAAAGTGCACTTTATCTGATCTAAGAAACCCTCACAAAATAACCCAATTAAGACATGAAAGAAGTGTTTACAATGCAAGTCATTAAAAAACTGTTCCCTTACAAAACGCCTGTCTGCACTTACGCCATAGTAGGTTATTAAGTCAATAGTAAAAATGAACTAATAAAAGAACTGTCATAATATACAAATCTATATTTCTAGCCGTTATGGATAAAAAAAATCTTAATTAGTTCTCATCAGATACAAAAAATAACATATCTTAAAATTAGGTGAACATGATTTACGAAAAACCGAATCACGTAAAAAGCCATATGTGATATTTCGCCTTTATACAAGGTTTTGGGTAAACTAACATTGATAAGAAAATAATTTTACAATAACTAAATAATTATTACTTCAGTAGTGTAATATATATAGAGATAATAAATATTCGACAAATACCGAGTATAAGGACTGAAGTGGTACCTCCGCCCCATCACCGCGCGCCAAACGCAATCACTCGACGCAGTAAATGAACCAAACGTCCGATCGGGCTTTGTACACGGTCGTTCAGTGTACATACGCCTATTTGGAAAATTTTTTATTTTTGATCTATTACAAAAAAAATTTTTTTTCCTTTTTGATGTCATAGAATAGGACACAAGGAACTCATTGCACTAATAATTGGAAAAAGGCTTAAGCGGCAGTTTCGCCCATGTACGTAGGAGCCATCGATATTACATCATGCTACGAACAATAGAAGCGGATCAGTGACAAATATTTTCAATTTCTAGCTTTTAAAACGCGCACGAAGCCGCGAGAAAGGCTAGTATTATAAAAAATTCTAACTCAGTGCAATCTCCATTATGAATATATTGAAATCTAATTGTAAACGTAATTATCGATACAGGCCAAATCAATATTCGTTTATTTGTCTGTGTGACCGCCTCACGATAAAAGCTCCGAAGAGATTGATCCTATTGAGTGGCCATTTTGATGAAATTTAGTATGACGATAGCTGGCTATCCGGAGACACAAGAAACAAGATTCTTTTTATTGCAGGAAACTAGCTAATTTTTGAGAAATCTATACTAACAAATTAAATCAAAAAAAATATGTTATTGAATAAGGCTTATTACACCATCACGGAATACTTAGTAGATGTAAATGCGTGGGATTAATGTCTGGTTGTGTCTCACGTAGGATAAATAGATAAATATTGTAATACAATATTGTTACCACATATTTTTTTAAAGAGCAACTGTTGAGTTTCTCATCGATTCTTCTCAGCAGAACAGCTTTCCGAGCCGGTGGTAGTTTACTCACAGACTTACATACTGACATTTAATTTTAATAATGTAAAAATGAGGATTCAAAAGAGCTTGCAAAAGTCTATTTGAATAAAGAATATTTTGATTTGATTCGATTTGATTTGATAACAGTTAAAACGTATAAATATAATGGAAAGAAAAAAAAGAAAACAAGCCTTTTACGAAGATTTTTTTTCTGTGTGTATGTTTTTTCATAAATCCTACCTTTAAAGAGCTTTTATATTGTTGTACGAAATATTATGTACAAAGAAGCGTGAAACTGTAAAGTAAAATACAAATACTAAAAACGAGCCATGTGAGAGCTAAACTGGCGCTAGGGGTTTCAACCAATATTCAATATAAATTCCTATTTTATCGGTAAATACGTAACACAAATATATTCTGTCGTAGACTTTTCTGTACGCGAATCGAACACGGCGAATATTGACTATTGAGGCGATTTTTCCCCCATATTTTAATTATTTTAGAACACATAAGTTAGACAGTTACATAAGTTAGATAGACCAGTGGTAACGCGCTCGCTTGGATAACCGAGTGATGCGGGTTTAAATCCGGATCATCACTTCTATCATGATTAACACTTGGCTTACGGTGAAGGAAAAACTTCGTGAGGAAATCTGCATGTCTGAGAGAGCTAATTTTCGATGGGACATGGGAAGTCCGCCAACTCGCACTTGTCCGCCAACTACCGTGGTGGACTATGGCCCATCCCATCCCATCCCTCATATTTAAGGAAGGCCCACGCCCAGGTGTGGGACGTTAAAAAAGGTAGAAAGAGAAACTATAAAAATACAAGTTTTTGAAATGAACCAAGCCAAAGATAAGAATATGAGATGAGAGATAAAGATCTCAACAAAGTAAATATTTTTAGTATTGTTTTCCTGAGTCCTATAATAATGTATTTCGATCTTCTGTTCCCCAAGAAATGTGATATTCAAAGTATAATAAATTCAATCAAAATGAAATTTCGATTCTAATAAATTATTTTATAAAGAAAATATGTGTAGGGTGTACATTAACGCATATTATTTACTTACCACGGAACAAGATGGTGTTGTTGTAAAAAAAGTCCGAACATATTTAAAAAAAATATAACTTTAAATACATATATTATAAATATATAAATACACATGACTGTTACGTAAACGAATGACCCCAGCTGGTCACGAACCCACGACCCCTGGCACAGCAAGTAACACACAAAGTGGGCAATGTAGAGTCTAATAATAATATTTTTTGTATGATATTGCTTAGGGCAAAAGGAGATTCTTAGAAAGGAAAGATTGTTACAAACCGTTTTTGATGTAAATACTTTTCTTTATACCTATATCTACATAAACTCATTGAGAACTTTAATCTAGATACTTATAAAGCATTAACAGCGTTCAGCGTTCGTAACATATAAACTATGGTACTCATACGAAAAATACATTTTTTTTTGTTTGTTCCAGATAATCTCCGAAGTGGTTGATTTTGATTTGATTGATGCGACTTTCACGATGGTGGAGTAACGTAGGCTACATTTATGAAAAAATATTGTTTTCTTTCAAACTTACTCAAAAAACCTCTAAAACATTTACGAAAAACGTCACAGTACCCTACGTTTATAAGAATTAGGATCAATTTCTAATCATCTGCAGGGCAGTATTGGATATACCCTTAAAATCAATCAGCCTTTTGCCTAAAGGAAAAAAAATCTTATCAATCGAGTATTTCCATTGCCAGCCGTCGCAAGTATCCATTATCATAATGCGATGGCGACCCAATACTATAATCAGATAACTCTAGAGGCCCCAGTTATGTCTCATATATGTATATTTTTATTATACGCCGTTGGACGCGTTTTGCTTGGCAAATGGCAAGAGTATTTGCGGTGATACTTATGTGGCATTCGATAGCGTTAGTCGATTTGTGGATGTGCTTCCAAAGTGATTATTCTCACTAATATTGTATTTTTTATTTATGTGAACGGTATATAGTTATCGGTTATTGTAATGGGGGAAGTTTATATTGAGATGGATTTTGAGGGAGTCATGTGAGGTATCGGTTTGGTTGGGATAAGAATTGTATTTAAGTTGAGAATAGCAGTTACTGTATTAAGAATTTGTACGTTGTATCTTGTAATAATACAGCTTTTCAAGCTTATTTTAGTTGTTATATGTATATATTATGTTCTCAATAAACTCCAAAACGACTAGAGTGATTAAATTTTTAGGCCAATTTCAAAAATTTTTGATCGCGAGCGAAGCCAGGCGTATTGTTAGTATTGATATTATATATAGATTTGATATTTGTAAAGGATATTTTTTAAGATAGTTATGTTTTTTTATCACACAAAAATTAAATAAAAAAATACAGAAAATGTTATGAACATAGGTGGCCTTATCTTTTATATATCTCATCCATTCGACCCTGCATGTGGGAAATAATGTTAACAGCGGGACAGAAACAGAAAGTGCAAAACGACAAAAAGAAAGTATAGAAGTATAAAAGAAATAATAAGTAAAATATATTATTATTTATTATATAAATAATTATGTTTTAAATTTAATAATAATACCTACATAAACAAATGAACGCTAAAAGGAAATATATTTTTAAGTTTTAGCAAGAAAATATTATTTTATGTTGACTTTAAACGTGGCAATAGAAGGGCTCTCCAGTCGGATTTTGGGGAGTAATAATATTGCAGCACGCACCGATTCATTTGAATTTCGTAAAAACTTGGTGTTACCTGGTGGAATTTAAATAATAGCCCACAATTTTATGTACAAAATTGTAATATGTACAATTTAATAATAAATAATAAATATCTAGTTGATACACTAAAGCAATTTACTAACCCCTTATTTGAGGACCGAAATCCTTGCAGGTTCAAAAAACCTGTACATCCCGACGCCTACAGGCGTCGATCAAAAACCGGCAATTAGGCTGGACCCATCTGGGTGTAATTTTCTACATCACTTGGCCTAATTAGGTCAATCGCGTGTCCCTCGAAGCGACCCTACGGACACTTAAAGACACGTTGGGTTCAAAACTACTTTTCCCTTAACAAAGTAAAATAGAGACCCTTGATGAAATGGTTGGATTAAACTTGAAAATCCTTCGTGTAATTAAAGTTTCAACTTGTCTATTGATGAAGCGGTTTTATAGAGTTATTAAAACTACATCCATGTTGACGGCAGTTAGATTACTCGCTCTACAATCATAAGCTACACTTCCGGTACATATTAGATATGTTTATATTGCATGATGAATTTGATGTTTTAATTTTTTGAGGTTGAAATAGAAAATTTAAGGTTATTGGTGTAATTGTAAAGAAACTTGTCTTATAGATTTGCGAAAAAGAAGATCTTATATTATTATCTATATAATAGATCTTATACAAAAACATTAACAAAAAGACATTTTACACTCTTTCTTTCTCTACGTGTAGTACACAAAATAACCACAGATTTTTCACAATTTTATAAGCAATTATAACTTACATTTTACTTTGTCACGCTAACGACTGTAGATTAACGTAACGTATAATACGTGAACGTAACGTAGTATAACTCACTGTAGTTTGACGTAGAACGGCTTAGGTATTGTGGTCTCTAACGTGGTTTCTAATTCATGCGATAAATAACACATTTCACTCGCATTTACATTCGTCGTAAGGCGGAAATTGCTCGCAAAATCTCACTTTGAACGTTGTTATAACAAGCTATTGTTGAATGGAGAAGGCATTATTATTGAAGAAAATAAAAATTTTCTTCTTTAGAAAAAAAATATGACTCTTTTCAGAATATCATTTTGTATCTAAGATACTGTAAACAAATATGCATAGAACCAATTTTGACCGTTTCATCGAAAGTGTTCGTCTTCAATAAAATAATATATATTATAGCCAGATAAATATATTATAGCCTCTAAATTCACTTATTTCTCGTAAGAAAACGAAAAGTTTAACCTCTAATCTCCAGTTTTTATAAAGAGTCTCAAAAAAAATTGTTGCCATTTCGGCGAAGACCAATAATAAATTTAAAAGTAGATTGAAAAAGGGTATAATAAAAATATAGAGTACGAAATATTACGTGACAGTTTTATTGACTTTTATTTGATAATCCTTAAATTTATCTAAGTTAGTGATATAAGGCCAGGAGGCTGAATTATTAATCTACTAAAGGATTGTTAAAGGCCTTATTTAAAGGCTATATATGATATTAAATTTATTATAGATTCTGTAAATAAGAAATTCGTTGTAGAAGCTTCATTCGAAATTGAATTGAAAATTGAAATTTTAACTAATTATAACATTTGTATTGTTTAAAAAAACACAAAGATTAACTACGTTTACAATACTAAAGAAATATTAAGTTTTACTAAGCAATAACAGTCTCAATATAAAGAGTTTGTAGATCAGCTTGTTTCGTTTTCGAGATGAAAACATACAGGTGAAGCTTTAATTGTGATTTGATGTAATTTTGTGATAATTCATATTTTTTAATCTATACATATAATAAAACTCTTCCTAAATCGAATGTAAGACCAAAACTATAAACCACTGAACAGGTTTCCATGAAATTTGGTACCATGATAGCTACTCGTAGTAATCCGAGTCAAATTATGCAATATTTTTCTGCGGGAAATAACTTATTTCTAAGGAATCTGAACTTACTGTTAAAACTTATCTAGGGACGAACAAAACGGAAACAGGGTAAGTTGTTAGTTCGTGAATATAATATAATTGATCAAATAGAGTAGATATTTTGTTTATTGTATCCAAGACCTCAAAGTAGCATATCCATATATTACCGAGTCATTGTCAGTGGCTGCATATACAATGCGATGCAAATTCTGGCGCGACTGTGGCTGAGAGTTGTCGGAGAATGTGCCATTCCCAAAATTGCAGGTGAAGGAACACTTGTAACCTAATGTAGAAACTTGGAGAAATATTTAATAAAGTAGAAAATGGCTGTCAATTATTATGAATAAGATAGTATAGATATTATGTACGTTCTAGTATGCGTTCAATAGTAATGTTGAAGGTCAAGGGTTCGATTCTCTCATGCTGATACAATAAAAGTCAATCTCAAATATATATATATATATATATATATATATATATATATATATATATATATATATATAATATTATTTTTTGTTAAAAAATAACTGCTTAACTTCTCTCAAACGATGAAAATCGTTAGCAAATGCTAATTACGCGTACTTGTAATCATAATATTATATAGTCCTTTGATCACATTCGCGTAGTAATATGATCTCGCTCCGAGCTTCATGTAATATAATATTAGTTTAAGAATTTACGTAACATTTCGTAAAGGAGAATTATAAGGATTAAAATTGTAATACTCTCATAATTGTAAATTACTAGTCGTAAGACAATCCCCTGAGGCAGTTCCAGGGTTTCACTGAACCGGAATAAATTAACACCTAAATAAAGTATACAGTTAACATAACATTTACATTAAAATCAGTTTAATGTAAATATATAAGTAGCTACCCTTCGTTTTGGTGCGTCCCTAGTTATCTTTTGGGTTTATAATATTTTGTACAGATATCGCCATCTTTAGGCAAAATTGGACTCTACCATTAGCCTATATGTTCTTCAGCGCATAGTTCATTTTTGTACTATTTGTACTTGTAGTAATAATTCCATGAAAATACTCTTCTAAACTTGAAAGAGTTAAAATAAACATATACAAAAACGTATTTTAACGTTGCACATAACAGTAGTAGATGATCATTACAATATTTTACTGGGATTTTTGAAAATATTTAGCTTGACATTTGATTTTGCTTATAAATAGTTTTTTTCACTTAATCAACTTTTTTCTAAATCAATCACTAAGCTCCTGTATTCTTCTACTTCTACTGCAATTTCTGTTGTATTTTATTTCTTAAAGTATACAAGCGTCACATCCTAGTGAAGTGTGTATCTAAATTATTTCTTTTTTGCCCGGAAATGCATTTTACCAATCTCACCTGACTTCCGCTTCCCATATGGGACTCGATAGAAAATAAAAGACAAAGTTTAAACCCAGCAGACCCCAGATCTCGCATATCGCCACTACAAAATTATTTATTTAGTATTAAAAACAGCATGTTTAAGTTTCTTACGGGCTCTTCTTTATCTTCTAAAAACGTTGTTGCTATTATGTACACATACCTAGAATATTGATGTTACAAATCGTCAAAATAGATTTCATTATAAAGGCGTAAAATCTAATTCGTTTTGTATAGTTCCAAACTATTTTTCACTCGTAGTTCATTTCGAGTGAGTGAAATATGAATAATTTTATCCTTTATGTTGGTTTATAACATAAAAGGACTTCCACTTTTGTGTCAATCAAGATTTGAAAGAACCCTTTTAAGGAAGATTCGATGTAGTGTAGTGATTTAAGCATAAGTGATAAAATAGTATTCGAAAAGTCAAAAAATCTTATCCGAATCACTCTCGAGGGTCGAAAAGGGCTGGTTCTCTTAAGACCATCTAATTTTGCAGTGTTGGCCACTTGACTTAAAGGAAATTCGTCACTTCCGAACCCTGGAGCTACGAACGCCTAAAGGTACTAATTTCCGGTTGAGAGAAAGCCCAGCTTTTTGTAGCTTTGTTAATGGCAATTTTCGAGATTCAACGCTCGAAAAGAAAGGTTGGCTGTCGCAAATGACGTCTTTCGTATTGTTTCACTATAATCTATATTCGTTGATGTGAATGTATTTCAATTAAAAGTTGTTTTATATTCATTTAATTATCCGACTACTCTTCATAAAGGGTAGTGCTTTTCATGTTTTAGTAATAAAAACTAAAAGTAAATTTTTTGGTTAAATTTGTTGCTTAAATGATTTAATGATGTTTAAATATGACGTACTATTTATAGAATTGTAGAATCGTCATGCTTAGACGATAAAATATAATTTATCTTTTAATACTAAAAATATACTTTCACTTGCCAACTTAATTTCCGATCAGTATTTTTTTTTTGTTTTTATTTTATCTTATTTTTAAAAATAAAACTTAAATTTATTAGTTAATTTTAGGTAAAATGTATGATATAAATTAAGTTTATTATATTATTTTCACCAACATTTTTCGAATATAGTGAAAACCACAATTTCCCAGAAGACACGTAAATTGATAAAATTAAAACGAAACTGGTCCGCCTGTATAAAATATATTATTAAAAGCAAAATGACCTAACATTTAATATACACCGCATATAAATTTATCGCATGTCTAGTTTTACCAACTTTGGTCAGCCATTTTGAAACGATGGGTTAAGCGGTCATTTACGTGGTACTTCGTACGTGGACTTGCGATAAATAATTTATTATAAATAATGTTCTATGGACAGGTAATACATTCAGTTATCAAAAAACAAAATTTTGTGCACCTATTAGACATTTTGTGATGGCGTTTTCAATTATAGATAGATGTTGAAAATGCAAAAAATGAGTAAAGCAGTGAATAATAATTATTTCGCAAATTTAAATTTGTATTTACCAAAAGCAAAGTCAACTATGGGTCTTTTAAACAACAAAACAAACACACATACGAGTATAACACGTCGTAGTGATTAGGGTTAAAGCGGTCGGTAAACCAATTGAGAGCGGAGTTAAGAAAAGCACTCGGAGACGGTAGGTTGATCCTTGTACTTCTCCGGTAGAAGAGGGGACATAAAGAGTAACGCCCTAATACTTTTGAAGAACAGAATATTAGTAAATATTGCTTATAAGATTTGTTAAATATAAAGAAAAATAACTATTACTTATAATGGTAGTGGTAGTTTTTATAGGTGAGCTTTTTTAAGTGCTTACGAAGTGAAGTAACATTCCAGGTATAGTACTTCTGCTGATATTCAAGAGGGCCGCTCATGTTTTTATGCTATGAAATATCCATATATTATTTAAAAACCAAAAAGCACTTATGTCTTGCCTTTTTTAAATGAACAAATCAAGTTACGGCAGATTACTAGTCATCATAATCAGCCCTTTTTAACGTCCCACTGCTGGGCACGGGCCTCCCTCAGTACGAGAGATATCAGGCTGACATAGAGCGTGTTTTGCGGAAAGTTTATCGAAAACATGATAGGTTCTTTCAAACATGCAGGTTTTCTCACGATATTTTCCTTCACCGTAAGACAAGTGGTAATCATAATAGAAATGAATCGCACATGAAAATATCAGAGTAGCCAGGCCCGGATTTGAACCCGCATCATTCGGTTGTCCAAACGAGCGCGTTACGACTGGGCGACTAGTACTCTATTATTAACTAGCGAATTAGCGCTTCGCTCGGGCTCTTTTTTAGATTTAGCACAGGCAAAGCCGGGGGATCAGCTAGTTATGCATATAAACCTTCCTCTTGAATCACTCTATCAATTTAAAAAACCGCATCAAAATCCGTTGCGTAGTTTCAAAGATTTAAGAATACATAGGGATATAGGGACATAGAAAGCGACTTTGTTTTATACTGTTATTAATATATCCAAATTCATCATATCAACTGCACTGTCAGCGAGATTGATTGAAGTAGTTTACTGAAGAGGTCGTAGATTGGATAAGATCGAATAAATTTATAGTCTTAGAAAATTGGTTAGAAATTTTCTTACCAGAGTATGATCTAGATCAAAACTTTCTCCTCTGCCTCAGTACTTACCTATTACTAATTTTTCGTTATTAATTTGTAACATTATTGATTTTGTCTGTTGGCAATCGCAAGAATAATAGCTTTTTAATAACTGCATACACTACACAAAGTATATAATATTATGTACTCGAACGTAGGTATTTAAAAATAACAATTATATTTTGTGGCAGGCTGTTTCAGGTAATTTCCGAAGTAGCCGATTCCGATGGAATGATTCTGATGGGACTTTCACTCATAGACACCTATTGGCTATTGTTATAAAATAGTAGTTTACAACCAGTACTTTTATTATTTATAAAACGAAATAGGGTTACGCCAAAAATAAAAACCCATCCTTTAGACCCAAGCAAAGCTAGGGTTAGTCTCTAGTTTCTTATATTGAAGTCTTCAAAGTAACAATAATATTCTAAAATAAACACACGTACTCTAGAACATGGAATCATCAATAAGCATTACTATAGCGAAGCACCAACAAATTACGCAGTCCCGCCGCGTCCGCTGAAAAATCTCCACAAATTTATATCTCGTAACATTCTGTTGTTTGGTCTAGTGGGCTTTATGAATTTTTTATTTGACGTTCATGATTATGAATTACTGACTTGAATACCCCTAAACTAATTTAAAGGGAACATTATACAATATAAGAATGATTCTTAATAATTTTAGTCCGTAATAGTATTTTTTACATCACCGTACCTAAGCAATTACCAAGAAAAGTTTATATTTTTATACCTAATTTTGATTTTTTACAGTAAAATCTTTATGCTGTAAAATTAAACGAATTTTCATAAGTAAATAGGTTGTTTTTAATTAATTAAATAGTCTAGCTGTCTGTTTTTGTTATGGATCTAATAAATAATTTATAAACTTAATCCAATTTGAAGGTAAAAGTTGAAAGTGTAATGAAAATTGTATGAGAAATAAAAATATATTTATAAGTATTTTTGTGGGAATATTAAAAGCCTAGGATTTTTAAGGTACGTCTTAAAATATGGGCAAAAATGCGGGAATCATGTCAACATATCAACTAGAAATTTCTTGATAGACTCCACATAAAAAGGCTTTTCTTTCTGCATATTTTATTACTTATACTAAAAGTTATTCATACTTCATCATAACTCATTTTTCTTTACATGAAAGGAAATAATTACTTTCAGTTTACTTTCACTCTCTATTTTTACCTGCCTCGTTGATCTTATAACTAACTAGTGTGTCGCCCTCGCATCGCTCGGGTTCCTCCCTAGATTTAGCGCGAGTGAAACCGCGGGTTCCGCTAGTAAATGTAAACAAAAACTTGAAAATTTATATACTAAAACCTTTCTCAAGAACCACTCTATCTATTAGTTAAAACAGCATGGAAATCGGTGAATTAGTTTTTGAGTTTATCGCGAACAGACAGACGCGGCTGATGACTTTGTTTAATAATACGTAGTGACATCACAGAATATAGTGACATGTAGATACAGCCATTAGACTTATAGTGAGCCTATAGAAATTCTAACCAAGTATAGTTAAAGAAATTTACTATAGAAAAATCTCACTGGCAACTCGGATTTGAGATATTGGAAGAAGAATACCCTCATATTTCAGAGAGAATTCAAAATCGATTCTGCACCTGATACGTATATCAACGGTCATGTCTACTTATCGTCTCACCGGACTTTGAGAGAAATGGAGAGTTTACTTGTATTTGTATGAATACTTTGTAAATTGTACAAACTGTGCTTAATATCTTGAGTGCGATTGCCTAGTCTTCGTTTGATTGACTTAATATCGATAACGTTTGTTCAGATGTTTATTTATACGTCAAATACTACTTATAATTTGATGAATCGTTTTTTTTCAAAAATCTTTACAGCCGCTATACTACATACATACTACATACTATATATACAAAAGTAATCATGTTAGAAAATATCAGATGTGCAAGTCTCGAGACCCTGCTTAATTATTTTCCTAAGAAATCACGTTACCACTGCGCTACCACTGTCTTTCTCACAACACTTCTATATATTCGATATAATATGTACCCACATAACATATCTTCCTTACAAAAAACTTCACTAAAAAACTTAATTCAGGGTATATAATATAAAAGTAAGCAAATAGAGATTTTTCTTATTTTTACTGTGGTTAAAAAAGTATAAAAGTGCAAACTACTGTCCGTGCCAACACAATTTCCAACATTAACGAGTGCTGAGATAAATCATGAGAGTCTAGATTTCGGAAAAGCGTATCTTGGCTGAGTAGTTTTCACTTACAACTGTAGAATAACTTAAATGAATATAAATTAAACGTAGTTTTTTCAGCTGTTACGAATTCTGGCTGATGTATAGTGTTGTTGCCATGCTGCGTTTGTCGAAATTATATCTTTTAAAAAAATAACTCTTGTACATTTAACATTATTTTTATTGTGTTAAATAGGTAGTATTTACGAAATAGAATAACTTATGTTAGTTGTGTGGTCATTGTGCGATTTATTGCCAAACTAGCGACTCGCCCTCGCTTCGCTCGGGCTCTTCCCTACATTTAGCACAGGCAACGGCGCGGGTTCCGCTAGTTATGCATATAAACCTTCCTCTTGAATCACTCTATCTAATAAAAAAACCGCATCAAAATCCGTTGCGTAGTTTTAAAGATTTAAGCATGCATAGGGATATAGGGACAGAGAAAGCGACTTTGTTTTATACTATGTAGTGATGTGAATTGATCACTATAGTTTTTGTTGTTTGTTATATAACTTCTCAAAAATGATAAAGATTTAATTAAAAAAAAAATAAACAATAATAAAGTCTATAATGTTGAAACCAATTTCCTTCTTACAATTAAAAAGTTGTTATTTAATTTAATTAATAAAAATCAAATCACAAAATTATTAATTTATCAACATTTTATTAGTAGTTAACAAGTTAAAAACCGTGGTAATTTTTATTTCTAGTTCTAAATATAATTGTGATATCTTATTTAATTCGGAAAGAAATTTAAAAAAGCGTCTCGAGCAATTTTTATTAACAAAATTAAATATAAAGGTTTTCGTTAATAACTGAAATACTAATATATTAAATCATAACATTTAAAAAAAGGTTCCTAATTAAGATGAAAAATTATAGACTTTTTGATGTAAATTCGATAATTTTATTAATTATATATAATACATATAATTTATTATAAAATAATAATATAATATATACCAACTTAAAAATATCAGTACAAAGTCTTAATTAATTAATTTTCTCTTTACTATATCACATTGTTATTATATCAGATTTCATATTAGAAATTATTTCTCAGAGGTTAGGTGTAAAACTTGTTATATTGTTACGTTTGCTCTATTTTAATTTATACAGTGCTTCTAATAAAAGGAAGACGGCGTCAAAGATTTCTGAGAATGTGAAACCTTAAAGAGAATAAAGGAAATGATAATTTCGCAAGAACTTCTTTGTATTTCAATAAGAAACTTAAAATAGGTACAATCGTCAACAAGTTCTCAACTACTCGTAGATGTATTACAAATTATATCACGTTTTTTTAATGTATCACGCTTGCTTCACTCTAGTTCGCTTTTAGGCGCGTTTTAACTAGTATAGGAAACACGAAATTAATGTTGATATTTATGGCCATTACTCTATTTCAATGCCTATCACAATAAACGGGCTGCTTAATGAAAAAGGATTTTTTTACCTGGATTAGTAGTTTATGAGATATGCGCGTTGAAACAAACAAACTCTGCCTTTTTACAATTTTACTATAGATAGTCAAGGTATGTAGTAACAGGTTCTATGGACAGACGGCTGAATAAGTATTTATATAAATGGAGATCGCTCACCTCATTTCATATCTGGTTTTCTAACATGAAAATTCTATAATATCGGTAGAAAGCGAGAAAGCATGTTGGAAGACTTTTAATACACTAGTTACTTTAATAAGTTTAAAGTTTGACTAAAACAGTTATTTTTCCATAAATCAGTGGAGTGTAAGAGTCAGTTTGAATCTCAGCAAACTCTTAAGCTGGTTGAAGTTAAAAAGTGACTACCCACAGAGTTCGCTACAATCTAGTCTAACGAGCTCCAACTAATTAGCTATTTGTTTTAAACTCAAAGCCTCGAGTTTCGTATTTCTTATTGTGGGTAAGTGAAGGATGATTCGCGGAAAGGGACAAGTTATGTTTATAAATGAAACTATATTTTCGGATTTTGTCGCGGATTTATTATGATTTTTGGTTCCCGACGTTTCGAATTCTTTACAGCAATCATGGTCACGGGAGAGACTGAGGTCATAATAAATCCGCGACAAAATCCGAAAATATAGTTTCATTTATAATGTCAAACATTCGCGTAAACCTAAGAAAGTATTAAGTTATGTTTAATTAATTTGTGAAATTATTAAAGCCGAAAACTTGTTTTACTCACTTCACTAGCGACTCGCCCTCGCTTCGCTCGGGCTCTTCCCTAGATTTAGCTCAGGCAAAGCCGCGGGATCTGCTAGTTATGCATATAAACCTTCCTCTTGAATCACTCTATCTATTAAAAGAAACCGCATCAAAATCCGTTGCGTAGTTTTAAACATTTAAGCATACATAGGGATATAGGGACAGAGAAAGCGACTTTGTTTTATACTAGTACTGAGATACTGTAGTGATGATAAATCTCTAATATTGTAAATGTTTGTTTTAAAATTTTCTTAGAAATGTTTGTGTATCTGACGAGCAAAGTAGTACGTAGTTATTACATGATATTTATTTTTACTGTAAATATATTGTCCTGGGTTCGAGTTCCGAGTTATGACATGTGACTGAAACTGAAAATATTAACTTTTGTCTTTACACTCGGCTTTGGCCGTCGGTGTGTGATCTATAATATGACCTCTTAATAGTCAATGTTTATATAAATTATAATTTAAGTCTTTATTTTTTTAAATGACTTATACCTTATTTTTAAAAAAACACACATTTTCTTTTTCCTTAACACAATATAAAAGGCTTTTAGGATGTTTCTTTGATGTGACAATAACTGCGTGGTATTCGATTGTTTAGAGAAGAAATCTAATTTTTCTCAAGTGTCAAAAAGTGATAAACTCGCTTGATTTGTTTTCATGTATTTCCTACTACGCCTTTGAGCGATCATTCGTAAAATGCTACATTCTTTGTCTGATTGGCGGAATTGTCAGTATTTGAATTTCTTCAATGTAAAATCTATTTCTATATATAATATTTCTATATATTTAGAATTAAGTCGGACTGTTATTATAAATGTGAAATTTTTAACGACACATTTGACTTAATTTGAAGTGACTTGCTGCGTCATTTAAGTTAAAAGCTGATACCCGAATTTTAATTAAATATTTGGTTGTGATATCTCATTACTCGGTTCAACCTTTAGGGTACTTTTAACTACAGGAAAATATTTAATTCCCACGTGAATGCACTTAAAATACTTCTATTAGTCGTCTCTAGATAATGCTTATATGATAGATAATGCCTAGATATGCTTAATAGGGGACTATAAAGTTGTAGATCTTAGACCTACTGAAAATACACTAGCATAATGTAACTATCTTCTTAAGAACAATCCCTATTTTTATATCTAAAATGGACTAAGGGTAAATCCAACATTATATTTACATACAAACCAAGAGGTAATCTCAATATTATAGAGTAAGATTTGTTTCCCATAAGTATATTAGGCTACAATTTCATATCGGTTAATTTACCTTGCCAGGGCCGTAATGAAGAGTTTATATAATTAAATAAAGTATTTTAGTAATTAGATTTAACAAACAAAATTAATGCAGTAAATGATCTCTACCAGTCCTAAGCACACAAATCAGCAACATCCCATCGTATTACGGGAAAAGGTATTTCAATTTGTATTTATAGGAAAAATCAGAGCTGGATCACGAGGCAGTGCGCATTTGCAGATCTAAGAAGATAGAATAGAAAGTATTTAAGCAAGCCATATCTTACTTAAAATTAAACTATATTTTTGGTTCTATTATAGTTACCGGCGTTTTAAATCAAAATAAATCCTAGAAAAAATCTAAAAATTTATTTAAAATGTCAAATATTCATGTAAATCTAATGAAGATAACATTGTATTGGTGCTTGTAAATAATTAAATTATTATAATTAAGCTGAAGAACAAGCACATTTGTATACGCTTATAAGTAGTGTCCACTACAAGTTAGTATCTTTTTCTTTAAATAGCTGTCCCTTATTCTATGTTTACTTACGCAACGTTTTTATTCGCAACCAAATTTGAAATTCTAAAACTAAACAATTGAAGAATATTCATTAAAGAAGTTAAGTTTAAGTAGTTCTCCTGACAGATTTTGTTCAGACAGACAGATTTCGCTCCAGTGCGGCGATTGATACTCTTTATATATATTTTATACTAAAATAAATAATAATAATATGATACTATAGTGCTATATTATAATAGTTATTGTAAGGAAAAAAAAATAAAGTAACTCTATTTTTTCTAAAACATTAGAAACAAGCTGGTTATATTTTAAAGATTTTGTAACAATATTTTATTACTGTCTCATTTACAAGAGGATGTCACTTCTGATTTTCTTACATTCTAGGTTAAATCCGATTGCGTATTTGCGTTAGACCCATAAAAGGGCCGGAAAGTCAGACCGTTTCAATTCATACACGAGCGCGCGTGTCGTTGCCATGAATAATATACAAAATGGTAGGATGCTGTTTTAATAGCTATATACGATATTTTTCAGGCTAAGATTAGAGCAGTAATATGAACACTCTAAATTTATTTATAGAATTTGATACTGTTGAAGCTACAGTACGGAATAGTTGTTATCTTTCAAATGATACTTTCTTAGGTTTACGCGAGTATTTGACTTTCTGTAACAAGTATATAAACCCCTGAGACGTCAAATACCTTAGTCTCTCCCGTGACCATGATTGCTATAAAGCATTCGAAAGGTCGGGAACCAAAAATCCAAGTAAATCCGCGACAAAATCCGAAAAAATCATTTATAATATTTCAAATGAGTTAATAATATTTTAGTTGCTTCGAGTTTCAGAATCGATGCTTCAGTTTGCAGGTTCGGTTCAAAAGGGTAGTGTTTTCTCTATGAAATTATGAGAAATGGTTTTTTTCGATAAGAAATTTTCAGGTGCAGCTCAGATAATTTAATTGAAGATTGATCCTTTGTCTGATCTCGACTTAGTTAGATAAATTTTATTTAGGCGACAACTTTTTGTAAATTTGTGCTGAGATATTTTTTTAAACTGTATTACAGATTGTAATTTTCAGTAACCAAAAACTTTAAAATAATATTCAATGTCAAATTTAATCTTGGTACAATTGTATTAAATATACCAGTGTAGATGTTATTATTCAGGTACGTGCAGTACATTTCGTATTTCCGCAACGAAAATCGTAGTTTCGATATTGATATTCGTAGGAATAAATTGAAATTAAATACTTACGGCTGGCTTTTTAAAATTATTTCTACAGCTTTGTGTCATATTTTAATTTAAAAAAAAAACAGTTTTAGTTGCAATCAGAAAACCCAAAACTTATATATTTAAGAATATTATATTTTACCTTTAAACAAGAACATTTATTTTCGTATTAATAGGTAAAATTTCATGCTACGAGTAAAAATGAAATGTTTTCAAAGCAAGATTTACCACACACGTTAGACCCAGGCCTAATTCCTTCGAATCATACCGTTATGTGCTGCATAAAATTCCTTCCATTAAATTTGGCGAACAATAATGCCCCCGGGATCCAGCATGAATGGCCGTTGTTATCCCGACTGACCACCGAGCCCTAATCTAGACGGATGTAGCTCAAGGCATAGGAGATCTGATATAACAATACGTTCATTACATTTGGTTTGATGGAATGGCATGTGTATGTTTGTTACGCCATAACGTAGTATGGCTGGACGAATTTTAATAAAATTTAGTATTTTAAATATTTTAAATTTTAAATATTTTGGGACATATTCCACGGTAAGGTACGAGCCTTGTGTTATGGATACTAGATGGTTGATATACTACATGTATATAAGTTTAAATACATACATATTATAAATATAAACACCCATGACTGGAGTACAAACATTCATGCTCAACAAATGAATGTCCCCAGCGGGACTCGAACCCGCGACCGCTGGCGCAGCAAGTAGGGCCACTACACACTGCGCCACGCGGGTCGTCAATACGTACGTAGTATATACGTCTTTACAGACGTAGTAAGTCACATGTTGCATATTATATTATTCTACTAGCGGCTCGCCCTCGCTTTGCTCGGGCTCTTCCCTAGATTTAGCACAGGCAAAGCCGCGGGATCCTCTAGTTATGCATATAAACCTTCCTCTTGAATGACCCTATCTATTAAAAAAAACCCCATCAAAATCCGTTGCGTAGTTTTAAAGATTTAAGGATACATAAGGATATAGGGGCAGAGAAAGCGACTTTGTTTATACTATGTAGTGATGATGAATGGTTTTAGGATATAAGAGATAAAACCTCTTTTTTTACAGTCAGGGAATATATTTACGTACACCACCTTATTGTTGTGGGGCACATCGGCTACAGAAGCCAAGAAGAAGAAGGACGTCGCATACGCATTCTACCACGACGAACCTTAAAATGAAGAAAAAAAACCTTTTTAGGATTTACCTGCAAATTTTTAACTTGAAATTTTTGCGATTTCATAGAAAATTTTACATAACAGTCTTGTTGTCAGTTGCTTCTAGTTCCTTATGTTATTCGAGCTCGATAACGTCCGCTATTCTTAAAATATAATAATATTTTATCCTTCTATCCTTTCGATTTTTTCGAAAACTTGAAAATAAATAAATATTCTAAGTAATTAATTGATACCATAAACCCACTAATAGCTTGTAGTTTACACCGAGGCCTAGTTTCCTGATTAGCATCGAGGCTTTTACTCTACATTTTGATGGACGCTCACGTTATAGCCGTATGTTTTGTCTCCTGATTAAGGTGAACCACCCTTTTTCGCCATATTTATACAGGATATTGAGCTGCTCAAAAATTTATAACGAAATAGCCACGCATATTAATTTATATTTATTTTTAATTAATATTTAGGTGCTTTGTATGTTTAAATTTAATTTATGAAGGTCGAAAAACCTAAGAAGTACCAGTTTTTAATTATTTAAATTTATAGCTATAAAGAAAAAGTACCCTGTATGTGGGCTCGGAAGCCACAGGTTTCGCTACTTAAAATACATAAAATTTCTACCTCCACCTATTTACCTTATAACTCAAGCTATTTGCGAGTGAAAGTCCCGTTAAATTGGTCCAGTTGTTTCAGAGATTAGCCGGGACAAACAGACTAACAGATAAAAATTTTAAAAATTGATTTTTTGTTGCTAGTATCCTATATACTTTCATATGCATTTACTGAAAAGCTGTTAACTTAATATTAAAAACAGACACTCCAATTTTATTTATATGTATAGATGTATACGACATAGGTCCGTGTTATAGTGGTTTATGTTAGGAATACATTTATAATCAGCGACCGCACTCAGGTAATTTAATTACACGATCAACGGAAACTACAGCTGAGCCTGCTTTATGAAAGCTTACCTCTCGAGACCCGAACTTAGGAGTCAATCTTTATTTTATAACTAGCTTTTGCTCGCAGCTCTGCTCTTAAGAATTTTTTTTACTAGCGACTCACATTCGCTTTGCTCGGGTTCGTCCCTAGGTTTAGCTCGAGCGAAGCCGCGGGATCCGCTAGTATCTTTATAAATTATAACCTATGTGATGTTCTGATGCGTAAGCTATATTATTGTAAAGTTTCATTAAAATCCATTCAGTAGTTTTTTCGTAAAAGAGTAACAAGCGTCTATCCATACTAACAAACTTTCGTGTTTATAATATTAGTAGGATATGTAGACGTAAGGGTTATAAAATTTAAAAAGTATTCTTCAAATTGGTATTTAATTTAAATAAACTGTTCAGGTTAAATATTCTATAGCAACAACTATTATTTAGCAAAATTCTAAAATGGACCGGATTAAAGCGGTGCGGCGATACACGTACTATGGCGTTGTCAAACTAATAAACTATGCTAGTGTTCTCGTGTGGTCGAATATCTACCGATAGTAATCATTATTGCAAAATGAGGAAATTATTTATGTACATGAATAAAATTTTCAAAATATATAAAAAATAAGCGCTTTCTAAAAATTTTAAAAATTGAGAAAATTTATATCAACCAGTTGCTTAGAATGAAATGAAAAATGTAAGCGATATTGACTTCTTTTACGTAGCAATTTGCAAAAAAGATGTGAATGTCGTTCTAATGTTTATTTTAAACAAGACTAATTAAACTAGCATAAATTAAAGCATAAATTAAATCAACTGACCTTCAATTTGGTGTAGAAATGAGGAATAATTTTCTTAATATTACAAAATTATGTTGGTGAAATGGCAATTGGAATGACATTGCGCAACTTTCCATCCAGTCTTTTAAAGATACTGTGAGATTTGAGCTTTAACCAACTTTAGTTTGTTTTCGTTCGAAGTAACCCAGTAAATTAGCCTATGAGATTGTAATTCAAGTCTCTCGAATGCTAATCATGGCATTTAGAATGTTTACTTTTTGCCCTGTATTGTGTTAATACCTAATTAATATGCATGAAGCCGTCCAATTGAAGGTGTTTGACCTGGCTAATTACGCAGCAACACGTTCCAGCTAAGATGCATTTCGATACTACTCATAGTGACAGGTATTCTAGAATATATCAAGTAGTCAGTCATCTGCTTAGAAATATTTGATTTTCTTGTATGTCATATAATAATTGTGTTAGGAGAATGAAAATCTCCTGTAATAATCTAATAATGTAGAGAAAAACAATGCAATGTATAAATTCATATTTCAAACATTCATCTTTTAATCTTGTAAATGAAACTGAATCTTTTCGGATTTTGTCGCGGATTTATTTTGATTTTTGGTTCGAGACTTTTCAAATGCTTTACAGCAATCGTGGTCAGTCGAGTCAGTCTCTCAGACAAAATCCGAAAAGATAGTTTCATTTATATTATCAAGTATTCGCGTAAACCTAAGGAAGTACTATTATCCTTCAATCTGCTTAAAAACGATGTCAATTGCTTTTTTAGTTTTTCTATTAAAGTATTTTTTTGGGAAAATGCATTATTTCTCAAAGAAAACCGTCGAGCAAAGCTTCGTTTTCTAGGTAGTATTTTCATACATTTTCATGCAAGTCATACTACTAAGTTTGGAAAACTTTTTTTTCAACTTAAAATACATTTTGTATTAACATACATACAACATACATACAAATATATTCACCATTTATTTTAAACGAGCATGAATTTTTCATTTTACTCAGTGTCTTGCTGCGATTCAAGACGCTCAGCCACTTACTGCCATTACCTGTTTTGATATAACGCCAATAAAATGTAGATGTCCCTGCCGTAGGCGCACCATGCTTTATGTTGGACGTCACGAGTACTAAATATTTTGATTCTTGTTGAAATCTTGTCACTTAAAGTCTTAACAAACTTTGTATCTATTATTTTATTCTAGTATTGTTGTTTTAGTTTTTAAGATTTTTTTTTAAATAGGTAAATTCTTTTTTTATAATTTTACTTTTTTACAGGATTTAAATGAACATATTAAAGGCGCGAATGAAACTCGGGATTTGAAGGTTATTTCTTCGGTTGGAACGCAACCGCGTTACCACTGGTCTACCGCTACATGTACATGTACCAATACATGTACAACATATTGAACTTAATTTTGATAACATATATGTTTGGGCAATAACTTGCCTAACATAATATGCCAATATCAGTGGAGCTTTTTTGTGTATCTGCATATTCGGTGACAGCACCACTTTATGATGATGATGGAGACAGAATGTAATAAGAACTAAAACTAGCAAGAAAATATTAAAGCTTCTTAAAAGCTTTAAAAACATAATGAATTTTTGATACTGCTATTATACTGTTCAGGAGTAAAATAGGATTTTTGCTTTTCTTCTTCAACTGAAATATATAATATTATTATATAAAAATTGATTATGCTAATGTTCTACAAATATACACTCTGCATAAACTAGTACATAAACTAGTAAATAAAGAAATAAATTATACAATATATATATTTTATTTAGTATTATTATTTTTTTCCAAGAAAGCTCTAACGTGAGGTCACTTCTGTTTTCTCGTAAGCTGTTTCGTGTCCACAATAGGCCATTAAAAATAGCACCCAATATTGCGCATAGTTGCTGTTAAACATAAAATTTTACAACACCTTTAAAGAGTATAAGGGGACATCTAGAAGATTATCTGAGTAAGAAAAGGAAATATGAATAATTACATTATAGATGCATTTTATTCTTTGGTGCTACAATGATATTTTTGAATGTGTTTTGTTTTGTAAGAAATAAGTTTAGATCTTAAGCAGTGTTAATTGATAATTTATTCTTACTCGTGTACTTTAATTGAAATCTATTGCGCTTTAATGAAATAAAGAAGCAAGAAATACAACCATTTACGCACTCACGAACAATTTTAGCAATTTTGTTTTTAATGTTTGTTGTTAAGATTACAGGATATGAAACAAAATATTTTAAATAAAAACCATGTTAGATGTCTTAGATATGTACATAATATGACAAAGGCTCAGTTTGTAGTGACTCTACTGGCAGTTCCAATGGTCACGGGTTCGAATCCCGCTGGAGGTATTTATTTGTGTGATGAGCATGAATGTTTGCAGACACAAGACGTAGCTTACCATTGAACTAGATAGTTATGTGTATAGTCTTTACCAAAGATATTGTATTTCTAGTATTCTTAAGTTAATTTTCAACTGAAGAAATATAATTGTCTAGGAATATTATAAGAGAAAAAAATAATATTTTGATAAAACCGCATTATTTTAATTTAGCACGTAGTTTACTGGCACATAAGTTTATAAGTAAGAAGCAAGAAACATACGTGTCATTTAACCTATCCTTGACAATAAACAAGACGACTTTAAGGCATGTTATGCGTCTGAATCCCACTTTTGGGACCTATTATGGCTGATATCCTCTTTTCCACTGCGAAAGCAACTCAAAAATTTATTATATAACGTATATTTTCCTTTACATGTAATAAAATGGCTGTTTAATTAATATTAAGCTGTAGTACATAGAACAAAAGATCTAAAATCAAATGTGTTTACAAATCTCAAAGGAGCGACTTACAACATGTTCTGAAATGCTTACGGTGAAAGCTTTCTTGGCAGAGTTCAGTGTTTTATTTTAAATTGCGATTTATTCCAGAATGTTAAGATGCACTTCCCTATTGTCTTTGTATATTTGTCATTTGGATGACATGTTTGGAATGAGATCCTGAGGACAGTGCCGTCACGTGGTACAAGAATGTTGTTGCGAAAAACGTTTATTATATACTTATATAATTTCCTAGATAATAATAATATATTACTAATACTTTCTTAGGTTTACGCGAATACTTGCCATTATAAATGAAGAAATGATTTTTTTTAAATGCTTAGAATTAAAATGTATAATTTTAAGGTACTTTGATGCCATCTTGAAAATTTATGTAAATTGTGGGTAGGTACTGTCTGTAACAAGTATATAACCCCCTGAGACGTCTAATACCTTAGTCTCTCCCGTGACCATGATTGTTATAAAGCATTCGAAACGTCGGGAACCAAAAATTATAATAAATCCGCGACAAAATCCGAAAAGATAGTTTCATTTATAATATATAACTAAATATTATTATAAAACAAAGTTCTCCGCCACATCTGTCTATCTGTCTGTTCGCGATAAACTCAAAAACTTCTTCACCGATTTTAATGTTGTATTCATAAATGGATATAGTGGTTTTTGAGGAAGGTTTTAGTATATATTTTGCTAAGTTTTTGTATACATTTACCAGCGGAACCCACGGCTTGATTTTCGCTAAATCTACTCTATATATAAAAAATGTACATTAGTCTTATGTGTAAATATAATGCTTGTTAGTCTTATTTAAAAGCTCATTATGACCATTAAAATATAGACGATGTGACCGAATCTAGTTTCTAGAATGATTGTCTATCTGTCGGTTTATTCATTACTCTAAAATCTCTTCACTCTCTGTCCAAAACCGACAAAAATGAAGGTAAAGAAGCAAAATTCGCTGTTATAGTAGATCTTTTTATTTCAGTTATTTACATAGTTTTTTCATAAGTTGAATGAGTATGATGAATGTCTGCTATAAGCGAATGCCATCTGTTTAACTCTACTTTCCTTCACGAGGTCCCCCATGTCACTTTGAGAAGTGTAGCGCTACAATATTTTATTTTTACTCCTTGTATTATAAAGTAAAAGTAAGTAAGAAAGTTCTCACTATACATCGCTTATCACTATTTTGTATGAATTTAGCGGTATGCTTATAATAATCCCTTATAATGTATTTATTCCAAATATTATTCTGAATTAATTTTAAAATCGATATCCAAACCAACACGATGTTTGAAGCTTATAATAAACATTACGTACATTACATACATACGTATGTATATAAACCTCTTCACTTATATTGTAATATTATGGTATGGTATGTACTGTTAATATTTTTTAATATATTTGCCAATTAAACATATAAATTAGTAATTATAATTGAAATTTTTACCAAAGCTTTCAATGAGCTCGAATAGATTTCCATATTTCCAGTTTTATATATACAGAAATTCAATCAATTTCCTTATTTCTAACTTCACAAATGACGAACTTTGACCTCTTAATTAACCTCTTCAAAGTAAAATATCCTTTCTCAGTGCTCGCAATTTGGATAATAGATTTGATTTTTGAACAAAATTTCATGCTTTTTTACACTCTGAGGTTAAGATCTGGCATTAATTATATTGTAAAGGTTTTAATTACCCTTTTTTAATCAAAATAGCACAATACAAAAATATCACAGTACAGTAGACAGACAGCAGACGCCACAGCGACTTGTGTGTATTCAAGGTACCAATGTGAAAAGTATCTACGAAAATTTTTCAGCCCATACTTCCTCATTAATTTCAACCACGTTGACCAAACTCGATTTAAAAGACAAGTCACCTTAAAAGACAAGAACAATTATAAGGCACAAGTGACACTTTCCTTTCGTACTAATTCTTTTGGATTGGTTGAATTAGTTTTTCAAAAAATGTTTTACATGGGACTTTCAAAATAAGCAAATAATTCTAATAAAAAAGCGTAAGTACATCGAGGAATCAGCGCATTATTATATATTGAAAATCACATTTTCATAATGTTTAATGTTTCATATTAAGACATATCTTTAGTCTCTACCAAAATTGGACTTACCCATGCATAATGCATATACCTATTAGCAATAATCACTGAACATAATTTTACAATTTTATAATTACTGTAAGGCTACGTCCGCACAGGCAGGCGGCTTTCTTAGCGCCTAGAGCCTAGTGGATTGCGCTCTGGCAACATGGTAGGTTACACAGTGGCCGCACTGCAGGTTTGCGTGGTTGCTTGTCGGCACGTTGACAAGATGTCATTTTCAAAAATAGCTTTCAAAATTATTTCTTGAATAAAATGCCTCGCGCCTAGTGTCAAAAAGCCAACATGTTTGTTTACTTAGATACACGCTTAGCAACTAGCTAGGCGCTAAGCGCGCAGTGCGGCCGGTCGCGAATATTTTAGAACGTTCGTTTTAGTAAGCTACTAGCTAGGTGATTCGTTAGGCTCTAGGCGCTAAGCAAGCCGCCTGTCTGTGCGGACGTACCCTAGACGAAAAAATGAACAGACAAAATTTTAGAGGTATAGTTTTTACACTACACATATATAACTTAAGAATATATATTATACTAGCAGTATCCACGGCTTTGCCCGCGTTCATTTTTGTAATCCCTACCAAAGTTCACTCGATCACTCGCTGGGTTAATCAATAGATTAGAATTTTTTTCAAAATCACTCCAGCTATTTCAGAACCCATCGTAAGTCTATACTAATATTATAAAGAAGTAAAGTTTGTTTATTTGTTAAATTGTAAGGGGTAATCTCGGGATCTACTGAACCGATTTTAAAAATTCTTTCACCAATAGAAAGCCACATTATTGCTGAGTGTCATAGGCTATATAAAACACCGAAAAATAAAAAGGCTTTTACGTCCGTTTTGCAAAGTGAATCGGAGAAAAAACGGTCGAATGAAAGCGTTTCTACGAACGCTGCCTTAACTATGAAAGATATATTTTTGAGTTCTAGAGAAAAGATGTGGAGCTTGAAAATGCCTACAAAAAAGTCAACGACAGCATATGTCTAACTTAAAAACACTATGTACTAAAAAGGATTATTTAAATTATGCCCAACGAAGTGGGCACGGGTCAGCTAGTATATTATAAATAAAAAACTTAAAACAAACATTTCGAACCCGCAACAGCTGGCACAAAAAGTAAGGTTATTATAGCGTACTGAATCAACTTGTGTTCACAAAATAACTAAATTAATGAAATTAAACGGTCTAAAAATGCTGGCACAGTCACTCTTGTTTTAGCTTGATCAAAGTGCCTTTTTGGGTTACGCAGTAAACTATGGGATTGCTCTCCATCACATCCTGATGCATGCTTTTTTTACGATTACGAAGAATTTTACGATTTTATCTTTTTATTCCTAAGTTGAGATCTGACTGTGGGATTTACGACTATTTTATAACTCTTAGTGAAATAATAATCTTAAGGGAAATGTCGTTTACAGTATAAAAATATGTGTTGAATAAGGATTTCTTTTCATATGTCCGTAATGTATGCATTTGTTTTGAACTACCTCGGTGGTATGGTGGTAAGTAGGTATTCTGCACGGCTGCTTTCTTAGGAGGGCACGGCTACCAGTCCCGGATTGGTTCAAGTTTAATGATAATTAGGTTTCAGTTGCCTCAACAGACCGGAGTTGGGAACTTGACGGTGTTCCACCGCTGTGCGTGTTTACGTAAAACCATCGGTAAGCGGCGCTTTTACTGGACGTGTTGTGTTGAGTAGGCGTCACACAGGACAGCTTTTTTATATATGTTACATGGATGGTTAGTCCTAAAATGATACTGGCTTACATTATTATTTCTATACAGTAGTCAAACTTAAATCACCAAAGTTTAAAGTGTCAATGACACTGTCCGATGACCTTGAAGACATCTGATAATATAGTCTATCAGTTCAAAGTAGTCTAAGTGTCTTATGCCGAATAAATATACTGTATTCTTTTATATATGCCACTGTTATTAGTAGCTAGTATAGTATTATATAACATGTAGTGAGAATCATTTTCGACATAATTAGTAATTGTCTTAATGTGAAGGAAAACACCGTGAGAATACCAGCAGATCTGTGTAAAGAGTCTGACTATATCATATAATGTTTTTAAGGTCGTGTCGTTTACTACCGACGCGTAACCAGAATAGGTGTCCAGTAGTATATAAAACAAATCACTGTACGACAGGGGTTGGGCAGTTTAGCATCGAAAATTTAGTGAAATATGTAACGCGTTGGAAATATTGGTTTCAAATATAAATGTTGGATGTCGAGGTCCGTAGAATTGACGATGGATCGATGTCCGATGAAATAAAAGAGAGCCTTTGAAGGAGTGTTGTATTTCCTACTAATTTTATAATTAAACATATAATAATTACTAGATAAGCCAGAGATGCAAACAGCTTGATCGACTGACCGAGTCCGAGAGGGAAAGTGGCATAGAGAAGCGAGTACTATGATAGCATTACCAAAAATAATTATTGTCATAGATTACAAAATAAGGCATAGCACACAATATTGTCACATTACATTCTACAATAAATACACCATATATTGAGTCATGTTAAAACCTTTTAAAAATATAATACTAGTAATATATACTATATATTATAGTAAAATAACTTAAGCATATTTCTATTTAATCGTTAGTTAATAAAAGTTCTTTATATATTGGATGATTACAAGCGTTTGGGTACAGACTTAACTACATTCTTTTTTACCACTCTCAAAAGTCCTATGGGACAACATCACTACCCGTGAGATATAGGCCTCGAGACCGGAATCTTCCTATGCTAACTTTCTAACTTCAGGACGTTACTGCATGTTACTTGGCAAAGAATAACCATATTTGGTCGAATCTGGTTTCAAATACTAAAGCACAGGATCTGAAGAATCTGGAAGCAGTGATGAACCAGTACGAAGATATATACTTTATGTTTTATGTTATATCGAACATACATACAATTATAATCAAATAATACAGGTTTTTACGGAAATTACAATAATATATTATCAACCCATGTAGCTGCTGAAAAAATCAATTTATCAAGATATGCGTAGTGACGATGACAGCTTGATATATGATAGTGGAGACGAGGACGCGACGTGATAATGTAAAAATAAAGAATGGTAGGCAAATGAAGCAGTGTATGTAGTCACAAATTCGAATCCTGTGCATTGAAAATATTCAATATAATACATTTAATTATTCGTGTATCTTTAACAGTTTTAATGGCCGTAAATAATCTGGACCCATTTGCCTTATGCAATAGGTTATAAATTCTTTTACTTATTAATACAGCAACAAAATCATTTTCATTTTAATTTCATAGATAATATTTAAAAAAAATTCAAAAAAAATTTGTGATAGGGATTAATCATACAATAGAACAATAACTTATGTTTTAATGTATTTTTTCGGCTTCACTCTTGGCGTATTTACTAAAATTAGAAAATAATATTATTAATATTATAAGTATTAAACCACATATTGAGATTTTAGTAGATTTAAATTAAGTACAGACAGACCTTCATATTTTTAAAATTGTTTTCGCCTTAAGCGAAACCGTTGGAACGCGTTCGATAAGTTATTACTCTTACGAACTCGTGATATGGAAGTTTTATGGCGATGATTTGATTGAATTGTGCTTACACGAAGGAAACATTTGAAAGGAATTTGTAGTAAGAAAGATTTTTATTTTTTATTGCTTACTTTAAACTTACTGACTGGTGCATGAATAATAGTACATAATATGTAGGTATACCTATGTTATAAGTGAACATAAAAATGGTAAATCCCATCTTATGAAATTGGCAGCCATTTCGTGAATAAGCAGATAAATAAACAGTCAAAGAAACAAGTAATTGTTGTTTTTTATTATTGGTTAGTTGAAATAATCACAAACACTAATACTCTTTTAACATATACTATCGAAGCAAAGTCTGCTTGTCCTTGCGATATTTGTCGTCGCAATAAGAAAAAATGTGGACATGAAAAAATCTCAGTAGTACGAAGCCCGGTCTTCGATAAAGCACAAATTTACCATTTCACTATTTAGAATCAGATTTTCTTATTAAATTGATTTAAAATTCTAAATCGAATAGCAATATTGCAGCAAATCAAGTGATGGATGAAGTCGCTAAGAATTTCTTTGAAATTTAAAATGTAATATTTTTAAAATATCGTCCGTCACATTCATGCAAGTTTACGTGAGCATCACAATTTAAGGCTAAAATTTATTAAAAAGCAGCGATTTTCCTTCGATGTTTATATAACCTATTCTAAATTTTCACAATAGTAGTCTAATTTAATTAACATAATATCTTGCTAAGTAGCTTCAAAATAATTTTCGAATAACTATAACTATGATGACAAATTATTGTATATTAAACACTATTCTGGCCTACCAATACGTAAGTAGTAAGTAAAATGTAGTAAGTATTTCTACTCGACGTTGGCGAAGTAATTTGTGCCCAAATGGCACGTCTAGAAGCCACAGAATAAAGAACATGAACATAGTAAGTATGGTCACATAAGTGTTTATTTACTTATGTTGCTTTCTTTTATATTAAACTAGCTACTCTAGTACAACACAACAAAAAAATCTATGTCACGTATACTATACGTTTTTCCAGATAAAAAGCCTACGATCCAGACTTTAATCTATCTAATTGCCAAATTTCACTCAGATTTATTAAGCCGTTTGAGTAACAACTATATTAACATTTATTAATAATAGTAGGAAATAAGATAAATAATGTTATTCCCACAGAATTTCTGTCATCTTTCCTCACAGGTCTGCTCAAGTCTCGCGCTAATTAGCCCCAATAAACAAAAATATTGTTAAATTTAAAAAACACCTTAATTGGTGGGTGAGTCTGTCAACTTTCCCGTTTGCTTCTTTACATTGGTTTATCTTTATTTTTTTTTCAAATCTTTGTGAGCTTAGGAAGAGCAAAGACCGACTAGCTTTAGTGGAAAATTCAATAAATCTTCGTCTAGATCTAAAAATGTCTTACCATTTTCTCAAATAACATTGATTATAATTTTATTATTAATTCGAGTTTTGATATGCAAAATATTTTTTTCAATATCTCATTAAATCCAATACTTATAATAAAGACGAACTGAATGTAGCACAAATTTTATAACTAGTTAATAAATTTTACTCGGCTTCAGTGGAAATGTTATTAAATTCGAGTCGAGGAGACGTTGACGGAACGTTCTGTCTGCGTAGGAATGGAGCAGATAGGCTAAGAGTCGATAAAAATATTCTTAGCGTATTATAAAAATATTATAACTCTTCTCCACATACCTACAGATATTTTTAAATATTGGTGTAAAAAGTTAACAACGGAAGTATGGAGTTTAGTTTAAGTTAGTTAAATTGCATAAATATAACAAATTATCGAAGATTAAATTTCAAATTGATATTTTTAGATTTTTTTTCTATTATAATAGTTTTATTATAAGAAATACTTTTCTTGGCATAAGAAATAGAATAATTTACAAAAGATAAAGTAAATTGCATTTGCCTCTTAAACTATCAGCAAGAATAAGTCCTGGCTTGCATCCAGGCTTCAGACGTAGACATTAAGATGTACCATGTTTGAACGAACACACACGTCTTATTTTAAAAGATTCTCTTTATATTTTGGAGTCTCTAAATCTGAATATTTTCTTCATTTCAGGAGTTTTAAAGGTTGAATAATTTTAATATTCGGCGCTTCTGACCGATTATTATTCTGAAAAGAACTAAACGTAACGTAAATTATTATTTTTACATATTTAATATTCTTTAAACTAAGTTTTAAGTATCAGATATTTTATGTATTACAAAATTGTACATTTATAATAGTATGACTTTCTTGACACAGTTCGATAATTGGAAAAATTAAAAGGTATTTTTACTTCTTCACACATAAGTTACCTTGAATACCATAAAGGCTATTTTCAGCCATCATAAAATTTGCCAAAAACGCAAATTATCTAAATAATGCTAGAGACATATAAATATGAATCTGTGCTAAGCGATGGTAAGTCCATAGAATAATATATGTTTTTTTTATTATTATCTTGACGGAATCACATTGTCACTGTACTGTCTTACCAGTCCATCCGTTCTATCTTGTCTACACGAATGTAACTAGGCAATTGAAAGTTTCTCAGAATATACGGTGTACCAGTCTTCATATCAGTGACACTAGTGACAGAGCGTTTTTGGTCATCACGAAGTGCCTTCTGTAGAGCCAGACGTGGGTTGCTTTACGACGCGGGATATCAGTAGATTTCAAAAAATTATAGCTTGATAAATAAATATTATGTCCAAACAAGCGAAAGAATTAAAAGGTTTTTATTATCTTGAAAAAATATATTTTTACTTCATATATACTAGCTATATAATATGGAGGCTACAGACTAGCTTGAAAATATTTATATTAAATTTTTCATAGTTTAAGAACTTAATTAATACAATTTTAAAGGAGTAATCTAACTAGAAGTAGGTATTCTATTAAAATTACTTTTAAAAATAAGAGAACGGTAATTCATTTGTACAACTAACTTCATTATTTTCATCATTCATTAAAATTTATAGAGCTCTTTCAAATTAACTAAAGTAGAAAAATAAAGCCGCAATAAAATGTAATAAATAAATTTCACCCAAGCCTTTTATAATAGATTTACTGTTGAAAAATATTTAAAAGGGAGAAATAACTTGGTTTCACATTTCGTCAGCCTATTAACGCTTCCGCACGAATTGCCACAAAAAGTTCGCCAAATATTTTTTCTTTCTAGTTCAGCTGTTGACAGATGAATAATAATGCTGTTGAAAATATTGCCATCTTCCAAACTTTAGATTCGTTTTATATTATAATATAATTATTTTAAAGTTTAAACGACTTTAGAGAAATCGCTGTTGAATAATGTAAGTCCTGTCACTTAATTTGGAGACAGTAGTTTTGTATAATCTGGTTGCGATTCTCTGAATTGCTTGATACTTTTGATATATTAAAAAGTTAATTGAATAATTTTGATAATTTTTGATGTTATATGTTTAGGCGCATACTTGTGTGCTTTAGAGTAGTTTAGAGCTAGTCAATATAGCGACGACACGTGTGGCGCAGTTTGTAGTGACCCTAATTGTTGCACCAACTGTCGCGGGTTCGTAACCCGCTGGTGGCACTCATTTGTTAAGCAAAAATGTTTCTACTTCACTCGTATGTGTAGTATATCAACCATCTAGTATCCATAACACAAGGCTCGTACCTAACATGTAACTAGATAGTGCTGTGTGTAATAGTGTCCCAACATACTTATTTATCTTATTATTTATTTAATTAAGAATAATTTTAGATAAAAAAATGACGCCATACGTGTATCATCATACCTAGGGTTCACAATCTATGCCTTATTTAAAACTTTGTATGTATTCTTATGAAATATCCTTAATAATACGGAACAATCAAAAATATCTCTAGTCCCAGCGGTCTAGATACTGAAGAATGAATAAAATATTCCACCTATTCAAAGATATTCAGTGCACGATCTCTTTGATCGTTGGTTTCCGAAAATAAAAGTTTTTTAGGCAACGCCCGAAATGTTATTGATACCGTTTGCGTGATCGTTTACAGAAGCCTATTATTATTATAATAAGATAATCTTACGTATTAGAAGTAATATGTAGCAAATTTATTACATCTGACATTCGAGTATGTTCTAATACAAACTAAGTAGTAAATAGATGAAATATTTTTATAATAAAACTTGTCTAATATGAATTTAGTCTAGCTAGGATTGGAACGACCTGACCTTCAATATAATACAGGGTAAAATGGCGAGACATATTGAGTAATGTAACAACCCTTTCATTACTTTTTATGTTTATTTAATTCATGATATTACGATTATTTTAATACTAATTAGATTTTTTTATTAATCATTATTATTATTAATATCAAAATTATACGTCTTTTTTTACGCAATTTACTTTTTCTTAATTATATCGAGTAATATATTGCCAATGTATTGGTCAGGTCGAGCTATCCATAGCTCCGGAAGTAAGAAATTCTATTTATTTAAAAACTTAATTACTATATAAATTATACATTTAGATTGTTACTGATGATTAAATTTATAATAACTTATGTAAACGTAATATAATATGCACTGTTCATAAAATATGTCACATGTATAGTTCTCTGTATGACAGAACATATTTTATGTATTATTACATTTATTTTGTGAAATAAACTCTAAAAGTTTTTATTTATGATTATTCACTCACATAGCAATAATTGGAAATTTAATATGTTTGATGCTGGTAACGTAGCAAATGTTGAACTTAAATGGAAATTTAAAAAACCTTTTGTTTTTTTTAATCAAAATTAATATGAAAGAACTTAACATAAAATCCCAAAATAGAAGTAACAGAAAAAAAGCCATTGCATCGCTAACCCTTACATAAATTTAACCACCTTAAAATACACCGCACTCCATCTTTCTACGAAACGAATATGCTGGGACAGTACAGCTCCAATATTCAATTTATTTTATAACTACTGCCCAAGCACCGTACAAAACCGTTCAGCCATAGAGTAAAAATATATATTTAAACCCCGATACACAAATATCAGTATGGCAAGTTTTTTTTCAAGTCTCTTAGTCTGTGGAGTCGCAAATATTTTTGAATCGACGTTCGTAGATACATTCTCAAGGGACAGTTACTGATTGAAAAAGAAAACAGCTTTCCCGCTGTCCGATTGATTCTTTGTGCCCTCGCTGTGTATATTTATGGTGTAAGAGCTTACGTCTTTGTAAAGGTATCAATTATAACTCTTATGATAATTATTTATAATTAATTTAAGCCTGTTATTTTATAATTAAAATATACTAACAACTCGCCCTGGGTACACTCGGACTTGCCCCTGGATTAAGCGCTAGGTTCCGCTAGTAATTGTATACGAAAACTTGACGAATTATTATATATTAAAATCTTCCTCGGTGTAGTGGTTTTTGAGTCATCGCGTAACTAAAACGATTTATAAATTATATTTGTATAAATAGTGTAAAAAACTTTTTTTGACATTTGCTAAGTAATTTGGTACTAAAAAATTCGGCCAAGTGCGAGTCAGACTCGCGCACCGAGGGTTCCGTACAAACCTGTACGGAACGGTGTATGAGTAAAGGGGTAATAAGTTTAAAATTATTAAAAATATTTTTATTATATGATGTAACTAAAAATTTATGCTTTTCGCAATTTTTCCTTTATCTGTGTTATAAGACGTTGCTTCGTACCAAATTTCAAGATTCTGAGTTCACGGGAAGTACCCTGTAGGTTTTGATTCCCTTGCGAGTGTCGAAAATTTGCGGCATAAACGGGAGTATCTTTTGATCGCGTTGACTTAGAAGTTTGATTTTTTTCACAGCTCCAAGAGACCATAGACTTGAGTATTTGATATGAATTTCAGCTTGATACCTCCACGCGTTCCTGAGAAAAAAGGTCTTGACAGACAGACAGACAGACAGACAGACAGACAGACGGACAACAAAGTGATCCTATAAGGGTTCCGTTTTTACCTTTTGAGGTACGGAACCCTAAAAATAATAATAATCAAATCTTAAAGATTATTAGACAAATTGTGAACTTAAGGACTGCTATCTTTTTTCTTTTTTTCTTATTCTTACAATACATTTGATGGTACTATGGAAATCGTACCAAAACAAATCTATCTTTCGATACAAGACCGATAGTGACGTAAGTTTAAGGCGAGTTCTTTATGTGCATTTGTTTTATATGTTTGAATACTTATTTACATCGAATGTAACCTATTTTTTATCGTGCGAGATGTTTACTTTGTTTATACTCAAAATAACAACAGGTTTCGATTAACAAATTGTTTTAAATAATCTTGTACTTTCAATGAGCAAAATAAAAGAAACTGTGACATTTTTAGTGTACAATTTAATTATTTTTTGTAACATATTAATGCAAAAATTAGATAACAAATAAAACGCTTCAGCTGCTGACATTTTTATCATAGCCATGTTTTAGACGTAGTGAAATCAAAATAACCAGATAATTTGAATATTACCTCCTACACTACTTAATCATTGAGCAAGAATAAAAATGCAAATATATCAATAATTATTATCTTGATATGATATTCGAGTTCAATCAAAGAATAATTTTTAATCGACGTCAAACTAGTAGTTTTTAATAATTATGTATAAGAAATAGCACTCATTTAAAATATACTGAAAGATGTGTGATTCGAAATAGACTCTAATGAAATCGTTATGTAAATTTCTAACTTTATTACATAGGGAAGATTGTGTTCCATTCAGATAAAGTTGATGAAAGGACTGGTACAAAATAAGTATTCTACGAGCACAGTTGAACGGTGATTGGGCAATTGCTTGAAAGCATTCGTTTATCGCGAAATTAAATAACTTTCTAGGACTCTAAAACATCGCCAACTGTCCGACTGAGTGGGTCCGATTGAATCATTGAATTGGTAATTCGTTAAGATTTCTGGAGAACTTGCTGCAAGCTGAAATTGGTTGTGCAATCTTGACCTTTTTGTTTGGTAAATGTTTGTAGATAATTCATTAGAATACCTATTCAAAGATAGTGCTCGGTACAGCTGTAAGTAATTCTTAAAATCGTATGTTATTACTTATAGGTAATTGATAAATTATAAAAAATTTAAATGGTACCTTACAATGTTCGAATTATGGGTGTTTTTATGTATTATTCTTAAATAATATTTTTAAAGGGAGTTTTTGGATAATTAACAGAAATTATCATTTTCACCACGGACCATCCACCACCACTTCTGTATAGGCTAAATCTTGATCTTAAATATTATTTCCAACAGTCAATAGCAACTCGATTTCTATATCGCCAAGTAATCTAGAACAGTATCTACGAAAAGTGGTCCCAAATCGTCACAAAAATGACTCAAATAACGTCAGCTCCGCAATGAAGACAAATAGTCTTGCATTCGAATACGGCATGATCCCTGGAGACTAGGCCTTTGAAACTTGACCCACTTACTGACACTTACAATCTCTGAATTACTGGATGCCTTTGTCTAAAAGATTTCATTTAATATTTATTAAACGCTTTTGAACATACTCTATTTTGCTGGATTTTTGTATTTACTTAAGAAAAAGATTACATGTTTATCGACTTTCCAGATAGTAATGGTTTTGTGTTTTTTGTAGCTAGTGATTTTAATAAGTTCATAGTAACTTATTAGTGATATTGTACTAGAGTACTAAAATATATTTATGTTCTCTGTCTCTCAAAAAGTCAGTTTCCAATTATAGCCTGATGATAGCACCGTTAGTGCAACAACTTTTGACCTATAATATGACTAGTTTGCAAAGTTTTGCACCTTTGATTTTTACAAGTGTGAATCACTTTTGATATACCTACTTAGTACTTACATTTTTGAGAGTACTTAATCAAACAAAAATGGAAAACTAAAAGACGTGTTAGATCATAGCCATACCCCACACTTAGCAAGCGTGTGATCACCCTTGTATTGAAGTCAGTTTTAACAAGTAATGCGATGTTAGGGCTATTTTATAACATTAATAGCCATTGTTCACTATATCTAACTATATTGTAAAAAGAAGCAATATGATTTTACTTGTGAGCTAACAATTTAGTCCCGAACTTAGCAGTGTTAACCTCGTAAAAATATTAAAGAGGCCCTTTCATAAACCGACACTATAACATACCCAATAGTTATCGTTCCTTGCCATTGCACACAACTTCAATAAAATAGTGGTAGATTTTACTACGTTAGTGTAAGCAAAAACGGAATAGGCAATATCAGTTGGAGACAAAGAACGGAAAACAAAGGGATCCTGTAAACGTTTCTCTAAAACACATAAAAATGCCGCATCAAAATTCACTTTCCTCGCAGTAGAAGCAATAAAGCCGCAAATGTTCGCGGGGGTGATAAATAAAGAGATGCGCGTCAATCTCATCTGAAGGCCCGATCGGAATAACTTACACTGTTCCATTTGATGGTGCTATGGAAATGGTACAAAAACAAGTCTGTCTTTCGATATGGGACCGATCGTGACGTAAGTTTAACGAGAACTTTGATCTGTATTTGTTTTAGCTGTTTGAATACTTATTTACCTAAAACGTTGCCTATTTTTTATCGTACGTGATGTTTACTTTGGTGATACCTTAATTTTTATCAATATGATCCATTTCACAGTTGTTTTAAATAATCTTGCATTTTTAAAGATAAATAAAAGAGATTTAAGCATTTTTAGTTTGTAATGATTTTCTTATAAGCTAACACTAAGGCTTAATTGAGATTGAATAAACTAATTCCACTGTCGTGTTGGGTGCCGACATTTTATTCATAGACATGTTTTAGGCGTAGAGCTATCAAAATAAACGGCGAGCATAACAGATACGCATAACGTGTAGCCAACTAAGAGCAAGCAACTTTTCTGGCACGATTTCAATCCAGCTTGAGCTATAGTACGTCAAATTTAGACAAACACCAATTCGCCTTATGAATAAAACATTACTCAGTCGACCGATCCTCACAGATCCGATATATGAGCAACTGAAGTACGGTCTGATGAATCAAAATGAACTTTACCACCTTATAATAAAGGCGGATAAGATATTTGAAGGTGAAAAAAATATTTAACAACTTTTTAGGATATCGCGTAAGGGTTATGATAATTTTAACACTCTATATTCGATAGCATTAAAAATTATGTTTAGATATATTTTACTGATTGCATTTCGATTTAATTTTATTGGAAATGGTAATAGATATTTTTAGATATGAATTTAAGTGACAGGATATTTCAATTACTTATTCAGGCCTTTTCGACGTGCTCACTTTTGGACATGGGTAACACTTCAATCAGAGCGAGCTCACAATTTATACTAAAACGCTGGCCAAGTAGTGAATTCACGTGTCTCTTGAAAATTTTATTTCGCACTCTACATTGTATTAGTTTCACGTTTATTATACAATAAAAATAAAATATATCCTAGCGTGAAGCTAGGGATGGCTAACTTCGGCAAACATGGAGGTGGCCAACTTCGTTGGGCAAAGTGTCGTATAGGTAATGTGTAATTTCTGATATTTGGATCTGGATTATGGAGCAACCCATTGGTGGTGGTCTCCTTCAGCAGATCTGTCTTGGGGCCGTTGTGAATGCGTAAGCGATCTTGCAACGCGAGGTCTGTTGGGTTTTAGTGGGTAACACTGGCTTTTATAGCTGGGGAGCCTCACATAACTACTTATGGTATGCGATAATGCTAGTTATTAGATAATTAATTAGTTATCTGTCAAATCAAATCAAAATTTGAAATTATTAATACACAAGCATACACAAAAGGTTAAATTATATACAAAATATTATTTAATAACATCAATATTTTTATCACGTTTCATTATCATAAGATACGTTTTAGATATTATTTATACCTAAATCTGGGTCATGCTCAATTTCCATCTTATATTTCTCTTCGATATTGCTAGAGAGTCCTAGATATTTACGAGGTCCTCACAGACACATTAAGTTTCATTGCCGAATGTTGCCTTCTAAAAACGTTTGGTCTTTATTTTGAGGAAATTGAGCTCTAAAGGTTTATGGCTTCCCATTTGTTTGGTGATTTTTCATTTTATACTCTTTTTATTCGATCTATTTACCTAATTCGTATACAAAAATAAACATTATTATTTAATTTAAAATGTTTACTACAGAAAATAACATATTTATTTATTATTATTTGTATTTTTTTCTATATACTAGTGAGAAGTGTTAGATAAAACAAAATACATTAATTTAGAGATAATTTAGGCACTCTTTTAAACAATATGTACTATCAAAAAATGGAAATTACATTATTAAAAACATTTTTATATCATACTAGCATTTTCTGCGGCTCCATCTACGTTCTAAAGACCGGGAACAACGTAGATTTCACAAAACGTGTGATGTTTTATAGCCGGTTCGTAACGGTTAGTTGAGATTTCTCAGAAATGAGATATTTTCCCGTAATAAAAAGTATTCTATGTATTAACCCGGGTAACCAGCTATCATCATACCAAATTTCATCCAAATCCATTCAGTGATTTTCTCGTGATGCGGTCACAGACAGACAGACGAAAATTCTAAAAACAATAGAATTACCTCTATTGTTTTTAGAATTTATTATATATCCATATTAATGTCTATTTCAATTAGATTTTCCAAAAAATATTTCATGTACAGATTTGACGCGGTTTGAATTTTATTATATATATATATATATATGTATAGATTATAAAAACTTGAAAACCTCTGAATTAGATGTTTAAAACTATTTTATATATATTTAGGTGTTGCAATCATAGTAAAGCTGTAACTAAGCTGTGTCCAAAGCTGTATCAACATTAGATCAGGTGAGCCAGGTAGGTTAATTGCTCCTCATTTAGTACAGATAGCCGCTACAAGCCGTTGATTGTGCAAATGAGCAGACAATACAAACAAATCTATACTAATATTATAAAACAGAAGAGTTTGTTTGGTTGAACGCGCTAATCTCAGAAACTACTGGTCCGAATTGACATTTTTTGTGTGTTGGATAGTCCCGTTTATCGAGGAAGGCTTTAGGCTATATTACATCACGCTTTGACTAATAGGAGCGGAGCATTAATGAAAAAGGTTGCTAAAACGGGAAGGACGGACGTTAGTTTTGCGAGGTACCATACCACGCGACTCAAAAAAAAAGATCTTTAATACGCGTGCGAAGCTGCGGGAAATGCTAGTATAACAATAAGAATACTGAATTTAGTGTAAATTATCATCTCAGAAATAAAAGTTAAAGACAGTAATGTCTTGTTTAAGAGACAAGTTTGAGCAGTCTGGCTCACAGCAAGTTTGGTGATACCATAACAATATTAGTGGAAGTCTAAGGGCGATATCAGACGGGTAAAATTTTGTTAATTTTCGTCTTTATTTTTTTTTCCTCATGACACACTCGTGACACATTTTGATGAAATAGAACATAAAATAAAACATTAGTGCCGAATGAATTCATTAATGAAACGATCCCTAAGCCATGTGAACATAGAATGAAGATGAATGAAGAATGAAAGAAAAATGAAGCATTCACTCGAGTGAATAATTATTCGTGTGAACTGGCTAATGTCATCTTAAGTCTTCTCCTATAAAGTGACGTTTTACTAAATTTTCTCTGCCTGACTGATAAAATTAATATCTAGGTCTTGTTGAAATTTGAAGTTACTAGCCGCAATCTTAGCTTTGCCAAATCTGTAGACTAAAAGTGTAAACGTTTGACGTTACGTTTACGTAACGTTAGGTTTATTGAGCAAAATGCCGAATTTAAGGAATCGATTCGCAAGTACTTCCCTACAAAAGGCCAAAGTACAAGGAATTGGATTTGGGGAAGCTGGTAGAGAACTATAATATTAATTTTAAGCTGTTAAAATTAAAATTTAAAAATATTAAAAATGTATTACAATTAATTTTGCAATAGTGTTGAATGTGTAAGTACATTTCAATAAATTACTTAACCCATATTTCGCATATTCAATAGATATATTTTAGTTCATTCAATAAATTTAACACTTTCAATTGAGTGAAATTCTATAGGCAACGAGTCTTAGAATATCGTTTATTTCACCAGATTCGATCAAAAAGTAGAAGTGAAGAATGAAGATAGAAATACGAGCATTTATAATTTATGTCATATAACTTTTCTTTTGATTAGATTTAACTGGTATACACAATTGTCTATAAAAGTAAAGTTTATTCATCCCATACCCAATTCTATTGATTTACTTTAATAAAGCTATATATATGTAGCATTTAAGGTATTTTGTTACAACAAATCCTTTGTCCTCACATCAAATTGTCTTTACAGCCACCGATCACGTGATTGCTATCTCGGGTAGGATTGCACACATCAGTGCAGATTAGACGTATTAATTTTGCATGTAAATAGATGAAAGCAATAAACAGAATATTCACCTGGTATTGGAATACTATTGTGGAAATATAATTCAATATTGCGTCATAACATTATAATGATCTGCTTTAGCTTTATTCAAATTGTTAAATGTCATTGATACGTAATAATATATTATGTGAATTTTGTATACAGTAATACAAATTATACTAACAATGAACTAAATAATATAAGATCGATCATTGTTTCTATATTTGTAGATAAATATGTAAAAAAATTAACACATATCACTACGTGGTGGTAAGCTGACCCATAAATGGATTACAAATATTAGCTCATCACTGAAATAAATGCCCCCAGCAAGATTCGAACCCGCGAGTAGGCACAGCAAGTAGAGACGAACAAACTGAGCCAATCGTGTCGTCATATAATATTTATTTTATTTATATTTATTTTATTAATAATATTACTGGTTAGTCTTCAAGTATATCACATAGTCAAATATTTAAACGTAATCAAAATAAAGTGGAACTGCAAGTTGGTTAACCGAGAACTTTAATACAATTAAAACTAACTAGTAGTAACCTCTAACGTTACCTAACACTCATTTACTTTTACCTAGAAGCAATTTTCCAGCACGTTTTATTAGATAGTAGGAAGGACGTTTAGCTGCATCAGCTCGCAATAAAGCGATTACGGTGAATTTATAAGCGGTGCGTGGCAAGACGCGCCTTCCGATGTACTGTGAACATGGGTGCTTCGAGAATGACTTCCGGTACACAAATTACCTAGAAAATGTAGACTATTTGTTATTTTCCCATGCAATTTTACATTTTCCACACTTAGTTCCTTCATTTATTCACGACACGTTCTCTGTAAGTTATTTTTGTTTAGATATGGATATGTTATTTAAGTAATATTTCTAAAACAAAATATATTTTCTGTATGGGTGATTCTACTCGCAAGGGAATTTTCCGTGGCTCACCTTATTTTGTATCGTTTTTGTAGGCAAATTATTATTGATCTACGTCGAAACTGTACAACTAAATGGTTTCTAGTATGACACCAAAAATTAGTTTACTTTTAAATATATATCTTTAAGAAATTGTACTTTAAAGTGCCAAATTCTAAGTCTCCTGGCATGTCTCTCCGATGAAGTGAAAGCTTAAAGGCTGCATCATAACTTTATTTTGAGTATGTACGTAATATCTGCACTAAAATAGAAATGTATAATATATATAGTTTTGATGTGTTTATTTAATTTTACCTTACATGCGAAAATAATTTAAAAAAAAGACCATTATACTTTGTCTCTCGGTTTTTACCTCAGTCTCCTGCTACATTAAAACACGTTAATATCTGTTTGAATTTATGGCATCTAGCGTCTTGTGTTCGGTCTGAGTGAAAGATCGAAGTAAAGTTAGCTTGCAACCACTCGCATCCGTCTCGACTCGCGGTTTGATTAGTCGTTACGGCGAGTCGTGTGAGTGCGTTTGTGCTGCGGCCAGTCAGCTTAACAGTATCCTGGTACGTATTTATTTAAAATCCATTGTTTTATATATACTTTTTTTGCATTCATAGGCAGTAAATTCGTTACATTAGAGTACAGAATTGCATAATTTCAATATTAAACGTTGCACTGACGCAGTTATTGCCTAAAAACTTAAAATAATCTCAGTATCCTGTCCTCAGTCTCCTGGAAACATAATATCCAGGAGACTGAGGAAGAATCAGGAGACTGAGAGTCATCAAGGTTCCGCACGATAAGTAATCCAGTTAGCTTTGATGATATATTAATTATTGGTACATTTATGTATTATTTGATTCGTTACATATTATTTATCATAGTTATCATAAATTAATAAGCTAGGAATTTTCAGAAGCAGGTTGTGTGCAGTCTAGCAGATCAGAATTAGATAATCAAAGCACTACGACTAATCTCTCTCTCAATTTGGAGAATCTGGAAATATTAGCCGGTATGCCAGACTTAGAAATTGACCCTAGTGATCTTTTCTCAAATGAAACCATTGCTAGTCCAGCCCAAAATTTTAAAATTTTTATGGATTCCTTAGATGAATCAAACAAGGGTACTCGAAAAATGAAAAGAAATATAGCTAAAGACTCTTCAGAAGTTAATAAGATAAATAAAACAAAGAAACTTACAATTAAGAAAAAACCCAAAAACAAACCAAAAAAAAAATAGTAGAAAAAAACAAGAAACAACATTCAAAAGCTGGAAAATCAAAGGGAACAAGTGACAGAGAATCGGATGATTATTTTTGCCTTATCTGTGGTGCTTTATATAGTGAAGATACCACGGGGAACGATTGGGTCCAGTGTATTTTATGTCGTCAGTGGGCACAAAGTGGTTGCATCAAAAGTGACTCTACATTATTTACATGTCCCGATTGCTCGTCGGACTGTGACTACAAATAATACTTACTGTCTATTAACTGGAAAGTAAAATGGTTTTCTTTTAATAGGATTGATGTTTATTTGATTTTGTTTACTTAAATATTAAAAATTTGATATTAATGTTACCATTTTGTAGTTGTTTAGAAAACTTGTTATTTTTCATATTTTATGCAAAGTTCCTTATCTTATAATGATGAGACTGATTAGGTACTTTTAAGTTAATTTTTTTTTTGAGTTTTGAACTCTGTAAGTAATTGATGTTACTAATAAATAGTGAGATTACTGTTAAGTTACAAATAATGAAGCTATTGAAGACTGATGAAACCTTAAAGGTTTTGTATTAAATAAATGTAAATTGATTTAATTTTCAATAATTATTTTGAAAAAATTGACAATGTTTGTTGTGTAGAGAATACTAAAAAAACTATTTCATTTGATTTTTTTTTTCAATTTTCCTTATTTTGCAATAAGTAATAATATGTGACATTTTGTGATTATTTTTAAGTCAAGGTCTTACAATAGAAGTATTCCATACTCGTAGAAGACACTATTTCTATGCCATTGAACTATTTTTATTAATAAAACAATTTTATTTAGATAATTACAACAGTTTTTGAGTTTTTTATGTATCAATACTCAGTATCCTGTTCATAGCCTCAGTCTCCTGGGCCCATATTTTTTTTAAATGGTCGTAAATTTGGTATATTTTATTTTTTTGACTGGCCCGTTTGAGATCAATAAAAGAACGACCTAAGCTAGACGCCAAGCTACTTTTCTGACCTTAGATGCAAAAAAAATGTTGTGCCAAAAATCACTTCATTTTCGTCCCTCCTGAGTAGAACCACCCGTATGTATTTCTTTATAAGAGACATACTAGTAATTTAAGTTTAATTCAAGTTTTACTAAAATAACGCTCTTTTATTAACCTATACTAAAAACTTTTATCCTTCCTTCAATAAAAGTTTGTCATCAGTTTATTAACTCTAAGAAACCGCATCGATCGCTGTATATAAATATGTTCCAGTAGAAAATAAGTGCTGAATTTCAGAATTTTATGGAATTCATTTCTTTTATATTTTTTTTACAACTTATAGCCATAAACAGCTAACTTCATAGATATTGTTCACTGACGCCACTGCGACTGCTATTTTGAAAATGAACTATAAAATTGTGTAGATTTATGAGACAAGCGGGTAGATCGTTCTCATGTTCCACCATGATTTAAAGTTAGTAAACACATACTCGGCAAAATTAAAAAAACCTTAATAATATAAAAACAGTTCAAATTAGTCATTAACAAGTGTAGAAGTTCTCAATGTTTATTATTATAAAATATAATTTAAGAAAAATATAACAAAAATATCAAATAATTATTAAAATACATATCCTCTACAAATGAAGAAGTTATTAAAAAATAAAAGTTTTATTTTCAGTTGCACTTGTAAGAATAGCTTCGTGACGTCACACGCCCTAAACCATAACTTCAACTATTAATAGAGTTTAACGTCAATTTTTTTAGTTATGCATTAGTTTTATTATAATTCCATTGAGTTTAATTTGATATTAGGAACATCAGAAAACTTCTCCATTCTCTTAATTTGTTCTCCAAATATTTTAAAGGCACATTATACGTGTTTAGAGAAATAAAAGGCGTGAAAGAAGTTAATTTAACTGTATTAGTCAGCCATAAACCGATTAGCGTTTAAGCGCGGTGTGGCGCGGCCTCGAAGCGGCGTGAAGATACCGCTCGTTAAGTGTTCCGTTGCACGGCATGGTGTTGTAAATGAATGCAATTTGTAGCAGCCCTGCCCGGACAGGGGCGGAATATACTTTGTTATAGCTAAGATTAATTTGTTTACTTGCTGATTTATTTATATTTCATATAATATATGGAAATATGCTCGATTTTTTTAACCCCAGTTACTCTATAACATCCCAGTCCTGGGAACGGACCTTCCTTTAGTACGAGGAGGATCGGGCCTTAATCCACCAGGCTCGACAAGTGTGAGCGGGTTACATATTTCGACAACTTGCTAAGTACTCTCAGATATACAAGTTTTCTCGCGATGTTTTTCTTTACCGTAAGACAAATGTTAATCATCATGTTATCAGATGATAACTGAAATTACTTTATCCACTGCCTATATCGAGCTCTTGTTTTAAAACTATATTTTTTTACACAAGTTTGGCGCAGTTTGTAGTGACCCTACTTTCTTGCGCCAGCGGAGAGTGGGAGCGGGAGTTTGAGTCCCGTTGGGGGTGTTCGTTTGTTAAACTCGGATGTTTGTCCTCCAGTAATGGGTGTTTATATTTATAATATGTAGGTAGGTATGTATTTAAACTTATATATGCAGTATATCACTGGTTTAACATTAATAATCTGGCTTTAAATGCCAAGAAGACAAAATATATGCAGTTTTAATTACCTAATGCAAAAATACAGAATTTGAATTTGTATCTCAATAACGACACATTAAATACGGTAGATTCCACGGTCTTCTTGGGATTGACATTAGATTCGGGTCTGCAATGGGGTCCCCATCTCTCGTCTCTTGCGAGTAGACTGAGCTCAGCTGTTTTCGCTGTTAGAAAAGTCAAGCAGCTAACGGACATTGATACTGCCAGACTTGTTTACTTCAGTTATTTCCATAGCATTTTATCTTATGGTATTTTGTTGTGGGGTAATGCAGCGGACATTAAATCGATATTTATTCTACAAAAAAGGGTCATTCGGGCTATTTATAACATAAGCGCTCGTGATACTCTCCGCGGACTTTTTAAAGAAATAGGAATTCTTACGGTTGCTTCGCAATATATATATTGTAACATTATGTTTGTTCGGCAAAATATTAATTGCTATTCAAAGCACAGCGACAAACATAGTATAAATACAAGAAATAAGGGTAAACTTGTAACACCCAGTTTTCGCCTACAAAAGGTAAACAGATCGTTTATGGGGCAAGGTGTACGCATGTATAATAAAATTCCACAGTCCATATTGAACTTGCCTTTGAGGCAATTTAAATCAAAAATTAAAAATACGTTATTGAATAAAGCTTATTACACTATAGCGGAATACCTGGTAGATGTAAATGTGTGGGATTAGTGACTGGTTATGTCTCACGTAGGATAAATAGATAAATTGTAATACAATATTGTTACCAAATATTTTTTTGAAAAGAGCAACTGTTGAGTTTCTCGCCGGTTCTTTTCAGCAGAACAGCTTTCCAAGCCGGTGGTAGTTTACTCACAGACTTACAGACTGACTTTTAATTTTGATAATGTAAAAATGACGATTCAAAAGAGCTTGTAAAAGTCTATTTGAATAAAGAATATTTTGATTTGATTTGATCAACTATCTGGTATTCGTAATACAAGCTTCGGCATTAGATGGCGCTGTGTGTAATAATGTCCCAACATATTTATAATTATTTATTGATTGTTATTATAATTAATGTTGAGCTACAGTCATTTTAGAGTGCAAAAATTGACACCCAAATTATTACTATAAGTATTTTATTGGTAATATTACTATTTGCATATCACAATCACATATATCACAAAGTAATCGGTGTACATACATAAAAACAATATCAATCGAATTGATAACCTCCTCCTTTAGGAAGTCGGTTAAAAATAGTAACTGGTTAGTCTGGTGGTTAACTGGTCTCATTGAGGGTAGTAAAAAGTGCACACGTGTTTTTGCAGCTCTTTAATAAATATTTATATATTACAAGTTTTATAATAATTTTAATAGTAGACTATGCTTATGTAACAACAAATACCTGCCAGATAGTATATTCCTTTTAGTTTTTTCACTTTTCACAAAGTTTAGTACATTATCAAATATGGATGCTATCAAGGAGTCCCTGTCCGCTATGGCTGATACATTCAATACCAGAATGAATGAATTTCAAATGGACCTTAATAAAAGTTCTTCACCAGCCACAGTCAGTTCCATTGCAGCCGAGTTCACTTCCTTCAAAAACTTCATCCACACAGCGCTGACTACCTTGCAAAAGCAAGTCGAAATTTTGTCTAGAGAAGTAGACAAAATGGAAATGAGTAGAAGGCGTAAAATGCTGCTATTCCACGGAGTGGCAGAGAAAAAGAATGAAGACACAACTACTGTTATAACCAGTGTAGTAGCTGAACATCTGGATCTGCCTAATTTTGCCAGTACTAACATTACTTCTTCTTTTCGCCTGGGACGCTCTTCTGGTGACAGACCGAGGCCTATAGTGGTGAAGTTTTTAAATGGTCAAATACGTGATAGTGTGAGGTTTGCGAAAACCAAGCTTAAGGGTTCAGGCATCACTGAGTCAGAGTTTTTGACCAAACGTCGTCATGAGGCGTTCTTAGAAGCAAGGCGACGCTTTGGCATAGGCAAGTGCTGGACGCGTGATGGCTCGATTTACATCATTACTCCCAATGGATTGCGTCATCGAGCTGAGTGCATGAGTGACATACAGTGCATTCCCGATGCGCCGTCAGTATCACCGAAGCCTAGTACCGTGGTGCCTTCCAAAAGTGCTGACAATAAGGTGGTAATTCAACGTGCTAAACGTTTTGTTAAAAATAGTAATTCTATATTCACTTTATATTATATTAATTATTATTCACTTTCTATTACTTAATGTTTTATAATATGGTATTTCTCATTTTCATAGAAAGTTATTTGTTTTACGTGTCACTAGCTCAATTCTTATTTCCTGGTTGTTTGATTTGTATTACTGCTAGTTTTCACTATTTATATTTATTATATATAGGTAGTACTTTATGTTTTTTTCATGTTAATTACCCGCAAACTCACATTGCTCATTGCTGATGTTATGACAAGCAAAGTGACATTAGCCAATTGCACTGACGTTTGACATATTTTAAAGAAGTGGATTCGAGTCTTTTGAGTATTCATACAGATAACACTTTTTATTTTTATTATTTTTTCGCTTAACTGTATTTATTTTACAGTATTTTTATATAAACTCCTCACTGTTTCATTTTGTTTTTATAAATTTTGTGTTAATATTCCTTCCTCGCAACTGGCAGGTGTTTAGTATGTAACACTTTTATTTATTTATTTATTAATATATTCTTTTCCTTAAATATAATTAACAATAATTTATTGTATAATTTCATTTAAGTATACTACATATTTATATATATTTTTTAATATTAAGATATTGTAATATATTTATTATTTTTATCTAATTTTATTTTTATATTTATTCTTATTATTGTTATACACATTTTCAATGACAGATAATTGTACCAGCTTTAGTGACTCCTTTCAATCCTTTTCTTCTTCCTCCGATGGATCGAGCAGTGATGACAGTTTTTTAAGTATCCCTTCACTAAACGAAACTTTGCATTCTAATTTCTTAGATGTTCTAAATAATTTCAACATTGTCCATATTAATGCTCAGAGTATTCATGCACATTATCCAGATCTAATACTTTCTTAGGTTTACGCGAATGTTTGACATTATAAATGAAACTATCTTTTCGGATTTTGTCGCGGATTTATTATGATTTTTGGTTCCCGACGTTTCGAATGCTTTACAGCAATCATGGTCACGGGAGAGACTAAGGTATTAGACGTCTCAGGGGGTTATATACTTGTTACAGACAGTGCCTACCCACAATTTTTTACAAATATTCAAAATGATAGACTATAAAATTATACATTTCAATTCTATACTTTTAAGATTTTAAAATTTTAAATTATATTATACATATGGCAACATATAACCCCCTGAGACGTCTAATACCTTAGTCTCTCCCGTGACCATGATTGCTGTAAAGCATTCGAAACGTCGGGAACCAAAAATCATAATAAATCCGCGACAAAATCCGAAAAGATAGTTTCATTTATAATTATCCAGATCTTTTAACTTCTTTCGATAATATATATGTTCAAGCAATATTAGTATCTGAGTCGTGGTTAAAGCCTTGCTTACCTTCGACTTCTTACGCGCTTCCGGGGTTTCACTTGATACGTAACGATCGTATAGGCCGTGCTGGTGGCGGAGTTGCTATATACTTACGCTCACATATACCATTTTCCATTATAGACCTCTCCGAGCATCATTCAAATGTGGGACCTGAACATCTATTCATTGAAGTGACTTTTAGCAACACAAAGGTCTTGCTTGGTGTATATTATAACCCTTGCCTTACGATCGATTACTTTTGTTCATTTGAATCCCTGTTGGAGCGTTTTAAGCCGTTGTATAACCACACTATTATTATGGGAGACTTTAATACTTGCCTATTAAAGGACGACCATCGTTCCTCGCGTTTAAAATCAGTTGTCAACGGTGCTAATCTAAATATCCTCCCTCTTTCAGCTACTCATACTTTTCCAAATTGTTTACCCTCATTATTAGATTTAATTTTTGTTTCTTCTGTTGACCATGTTGAAAAACATGGCCAATATCCTGCTTCGGCATTTTCCTATCATGATCTCCTTTATGTCTCTTACAAAATAAAGCCCCCTAAAGCTAAATCAAGAATTCTTCTGCTGCGAAATTTTGATGGAATAGACTTAGACAGGCTACGGGAAGATGCAGCACAAGTTGACTGGTTGGATGCGCTTAACGGCGCTTCTATCGACGATCAAGTGTATCTTTTTAACTCACTTCTGACGCAACTTTACGACCGACATGCCCCATTACGCCCTGTTCGGCTGAAACACCTTCCTGCCCCTTGGTTGACCGACGAAATCAGGAAACTACAAGTTAAGAAAAATGCAGCGAAAATTAAGTTTAGTGCAAATGCTAATGATGCCAATCGCCTCAAGTACACGAAAATTCGCAATCAATGCAATAGGTTGTGTAGAGACAATCAACGACGCCATATTCATAAATCCGTGGTTGATGAAAAAGACACTTTAAAAGTCTGGAAATTTTTAAAATCTATAGGAGTGGGAAAACCTCGTAACAATGTAAATCCTCAAAATATCAATTTAAACGAGCTTAACAAGCATTTTTCCTCTTCTATTGCCATTGATGAGGCAACCAAGCAAATAACTATTAATAACATTTCAACTTCATCCCCTCCTAGTTATCCAAGTTTCTTCTTTAGTCAATTTACAGAAAGTGATGTTAAGAAGAACATACTTGCCATTAACTCTAATGCAGTTGGTGCCGATTGTATTAGTCGTAATATGATCATACCCATCCTTGATATCCTATGTCCAGTTATAACCGGCATTCTCAATTTCTCCATTGATTTCAATGAATATCCTACGTCGTGGAAGGACGCTCAAATTATACCCCTACCTAAAAAAACCAATCCTAAAAGCTTTAGTGACTACCGTCCCATATCAATCCTGCCGTTTTTATCCAAAGTCCTTGAACGTCTTGTACAATGTCAACTTTCTCAATTCCTTTCTACTTATAACCTTCATAATCCTTTGCAATCCGGTTTCCGTTCGGGTCATAGTACGACTACTGCTCTTGCTAAAATAACTGATGACATTCGCTTAGGCATGGAAAATCAGCAAGTCACAGTACTGATATTGTTGGATTTCAGCAATGCCTTTGGTACTGTCGATTTTGACATTATGCTCGCTTCTTTAAGTTCACTTAACATATCTCCTAATGTAATTGACTGGTTTCGTAGTTACCTGCACGGACGCCGGCAACGTATACGAATTCACGATTCGTACTCAGACTGGCTCCCAGTCAAGGCTGGTGTTCCGCAGGGTGGCGTGTTGTCTCCTCTATTATTTTCAATGTTTATTAGTTTCATTTGTCAGCACATTTCTTCTCTCTACCACCTATATGCAGATGACTTGCAAATTTATATGCAATCAAAAATTCCAGATATACCTACTACTATTAATGCTATCGATTACAACCTACAAAAAATAACTGCTTGGAGTGAGTCCTTTGGGCTGCGACTAAATCCTGATAAAACGCAAACAATTATTATAGGTAGCCCCAAGCTCATTGCCAAGATTAACTTTGATAATCTACCAAATGTTGTCTTAAACGGTGTTATTATACCTTACTGTAAAACTGTAAAGAACCTAGGTATAACCATGGATCAAAATATGTCCTGGAGTCCACAGGTAAGTGAGGTGAGTAGGAAGATGTTTGCAGCAATATCATCTCTTCGACGATTAAGCAACTTTCTCCCTATTTCCACCAAAATTTCGTTAGCACAATCGCTCCTCTTACCAATTCTTGATTATGCTGACATTAGTTACCTTGATATTAAAGAGGAGCATTTAAATAAACTTGAGCGCCTTCAAAATCTCTGCATTCGGTTCATATTTGGCTTACGTAAATATGACCATGTATCTCTTTTTCGCAAGAAGCTCAAGTGGCTCCCGATCCGACTTCGCAGGAATACTCACATACTTCATCTTCTGTACTGTGTTCTGTTCGATCCCTATACTCCACCTTACCTTAAGGATCGCTTCCAGTTTCTTGGAAATTCACATACTCGTCTTCTTCGCTCTGACCTTAACCTTATCCTTAAAATTCCTTCTCACTCCTCTTCCTTCTATAGTAATTCATTTACTGTAACAGCACCACGTCTTTGGAATTCTCTTCCCGTAAATATCAGGCGCGCGAAGTCACTCGCAATATTTAAAAAGCTTTTAAAGGAACACTTTCTTACTTTCTAACGTACTTACTATAATTTTATTTTATTTACATTTATACCTTTGTAAGCTATCTTGCCATATCTGTGTATAATAAGTATATAGTTACATGTATAATATTTGTGTGTATGTGTGTGTATGTATGTATGTATGTATGTATGTATGTATGATGTATGTATGTATGTATGTATGTATGTATGTATGTATGTATGTATGTATGTATAATTTATATGTATGTACGTATGATGTATGTATATGTATATATATATTGTATTTTTTTTTCTTGTGAAAGTCTCTATATTTTGCACCCCTTCCCTCTGTAAAATTTGCTATTTCCTACACCTAAAGGTTGCCTGGAAGAGATCGCTGTTTTAGCGATAAGGCCGCCTTTTGTACATTATTCCTTACTATGTATATTTTCTTTTCTTTTTGTGTACAATAAAGAGTTTTATTATTATTATTATTATTATAATATAACTAGCGCATAGATATTTTATTATTTGTAACATTCTTCACCCACAAGTTGCCTCAGAGCATAAATGAACGATTATTATGAAAATATGGTTTCTAAGTTATAAGAAAGGAAATTACTCTGTAGAATGCACTAAGCGCTTCGCATAATGTATTACTTTATGAATTACTTGAGTATTATTAACCACGTTAAAAACCGGTTTCTCATTTCAGCATAATATTGCAAAATATTGGAATAACAGTGTAAACGTTACTTTGCTAAGTTTATTTATTGCTTTTTCTGAAATTTGTTTTCTTTAATAAAAGATAATTTAGAAGTAGACATTATACATTGTGGTAAACTTTTGCCGCAGTAAACAATGCATGGTAAGATTATTACGGAAGACGAGTTTTTATCTAGTTTATTTTTATTAATTATGCGATTTTATTATTAATTAACTAAATTTTTATATAGTTAAAATTTATAAATATATAAGACAGTGGTAACCCAGCGGTAACGCGCTCGCTTGGATAACAGAGTGATGCGGGTTCAAAACCGGGTCTCGCACCTCTTATATTTTCATGTGCGAATCATTTATATCATGATTACCACTTCAGTCTACAGTCTTACGGTGAAGGAAAACATCGTGAGGAAACTTGCATGTCTATGAAAACCTAGTAAGTTTTCGAAAGACATGTGAAGTCCGCCACCACCACCAGTCGGCAAACGCGGTGGACTATGGCCTGATCCCCTTCATACTGACGGAGGCCCGTGCCCAGCAAACGTTAAAAAGGGCTGATGATTATAAATATGCTACAACAAAAACTAGTAAGAAATCGTTAATTTTAAATTAATTTTATATGTGCCAAAAAACCGAAAACCGTCACTGTGTTGATTCAACTGAAGTAAAGCGAGAAACTCGCCAATTACTATTTAAATTGATTGAAAATAAGTAAATTATGTCGCAGCTGTTCTCCTTTACAATGAATTCCAATATATTCAAGTAATTAATTTAAAGTACCTACATACATATGTGTAGTAATGAAAGTGTGATAAAAAATTAAAATATTCATATTGCCTTGAATCTCGTTTTCACATTTATTTTCTCTCTCTTGCAAAGTAAGTCCGATATATTTTAATTCATATATAATATACTATCTACGATCTACAGCTTTGCTTGATTTAAAATGTGTTTTTTATATAATTCATAATTATTTAAAGGTACCATAGCCGACAGTAAAAAAAGGTTACGTTAGTACTGAAAATACGTTACGTTAGCTATTAAGCGCACATGGTAGTGACCCACATCGATGGGGGTGTGCCATGCAGGTTTCTCCAGGTACTTTAGCAATAACAGAGTGGATTGTCGAATCAACCTCATGGTTATTGTGGTCCTGAAACTGAAACTGTTCAATGCCACTCTCGCAAAAAGCTGGATCATAGCTAAATCATCAAGTATAATATGAAGAAACCAACTAACTTCCTTAAATCACTACATAGTATAAAACAAAGTCGCTTTCTCTGTCTCTTTCATAGCTATGTATGCTTAAATCTTTAAAACTACGCAACGGATTTTGATGCAGTTTTTTTAATAGATAGAGTGATTCAAGAGGAAGGTTTATATGCATAACTAGCGTATGCCGCGGCTTTGCATGTGCTAAATCTAGGGAAGAGCCCGAGCGAAGCGAGGGCGAGTCGCTAGTATTTATAATAATAATATCAGTAAATGCTTACGTTTATTCTAATTTGTTAATACTACATGACACGACGCGATAAAAGTGCCAGAGATCGCCAAACACGTCTTGCGGCAAACGTGTGAATCATAAATCGTATACAATCTGAAAGCCGAAATATGGGCCCGATGAGTTATATAGAGAAGTCTTATCTCGGTCGACCTGCCTGCCTGCCTGCTACGCGAGTGGCTTCCACTTGCGTCTAATAGAAATTTATTAAAAAATACAATTATATTATTTCTTAATGTTGCGAAATTTTGCGACACAGCAATACTTAGTTAAGTTTGCATTTGCTTACTAAAACTAAATATTTTTCTAATTGTTTAAGCTATGGTGTTATACCATTTAGAATTCTATTAGGTATAGATTTTCCCATGATAATGAAAATGCAATAATTATAAATATGGTATAAGCACACTGATACTGTATGATTTTTTGTAAAAAAATTAAAATGTATTTAATATGTAAATTCTGTTTAGATGTTATATTTTTGGTCATGAATTCTTTTTTTGAAGATCAATTTCAATAATCGTTATCTTTAATTATTTTAATATACCTATATTATTTAAATATTTAATATCAAATCGAATACTTTTAGTTGCAAGTGGAATATACCAAGGCAATCGTGTTAAATTGTCCACGTAGCACAAACATTAAGCCGTAGCAGTACGCTATGTGAGTGTCGTAAATATCTACAATTACTTAGATTATATTATGTATAGGTACTTATCGCTTATATTACTCTGCCAAATTGTGAAGTTTATCTTAAGGAGGCTTCACACAAATATTAACTTAGGTTCGAGTAATTTTGCCTGTCTGAACTAAATAATACTTTTTTTTATGGTAAAAAGGCGGCAAACGGGCAGGAGGCTCACCTGATGGGAAGTGATCACCTCCGCCCATGGACATCTGCAAGCCAAGCAGATGCGTTGCCGGCCTTTCAGGAAAGGGAGGGATGGATGAGGGAGGGAAGTGGGAGGGAGGGGGGAACGAAGGCGGAGGATGAAGGGAAGAGGGACGGGGGAAGGAGAGTGGGCCTCCCGGACTCTCACTCACCGGACGAAACGCGACAGCATAGCTGACACTTCACGCCGGTCGTCTGTGAGAGAGAGGTACTAATGAACTATACGGGGCGTGCCGGCCCATTCGGTTGCTACCCGAAGGTAACAAGCATGGCACTTAGGTTTTAGCCAATGTTTGACATTATAAATGAGAATGAGAGAGACTCTCCCGTGACCATGATTGCTGTAAAGCATTCGAAACGTCGGGAACCAAAAATCATAATAAATCCGCGACAAAATCCGAAAAGATAGTTTCATTTATACTGTCTGAACTACTTCGTCCTAATACATTTTTTATTTTTCTTTATTACAAGCTGCAAAAACAATAATTAACTATATCGATGATGTATTCCAATTTGTTTGAATTACATAAAATTTAACCTACAAATTTTCAAGATGAAAAGTACTTTTCTTACGGTAATGGAAAACATCGTGAGTACACTAGGATGTTTAGTAAGAGATAAACCAGGTATGTTTTCGAAAGACATGTGAAATCGCCAGTCCGCACTTGACCAGCGTGGTGGAATGTGTACTCGAGTCCTCGTAATGAAGGGTTCCCCTTTACCCAGCAGTGGGACGATAAACAGGACTGACTACAAAAAAATTAATTATTAAATAAATATGTAGGGATACAGTGCCATCTAGGTCCTTGGTCAGCTACGAGGCTTGTGCTACGGAATCCAGATAGTTGATGCACTACACATATTATATAGAACTTTAAATACATACATATTATAAATATAAACACCCATGACTGGAGTACAAACATTCGTGCTTAACAAAAGTATGCCCCCAGCGGGACTCGAAGCTGCGACCGCTGGCGCAGAAAGTAGGATCACTAACGTGTCGTTTGTGAATACATAGAACGTATAAATTTCTTCACAATATTCATACATATTACATTATATACAATAATATTTACTATACAACTTTTACTTCGTCAATTTACTAACGAAAGCTTCGTGTCGTTCAACATTAAATAACTAAAAGCTTAATTATAAGCGAGACGTTTAACAAGCAACTTTATATTTTTGTTTTCTCTTGATGTTTGTCAATTAAGTTAAATGATTGAAGTCGTCTTAAGTACCTTAACCGTGAACTCTTCTTCTTTGACCTAATTAGTGGCAAATTAAGTTTGTGCTTGCTGAAAAATAAAATTAATGTTTTATAATTAAAATAGAATTATTTGACTATGATTGTTTAAAAATATGCCTCTTATGTGAGAATAATTTTATGATTACCATTTTATTTACTGTGAATGTACGGAAATGTACATGTATGAGAAAACCTAGCAAGTTTTCGAAATAACTACAAAATATTAAAAAATGTATAATTTCATTTATTCATTAGAAACATAATATTTTAATTAAACAAAAGAAAATTTATTTAAAAAAAGGTTAAGAATTTCATAGTTAATTCAAAGAATCTATGGCTTCAACTGCGAAAATTAAAGGGAAACTGTCTTAAACAGAAAGTTTAAGATCCTTATTGCATAGTTTTAATTACTTAGTTAACACAAATGGTAAAATAACAAGGTTTACACAACTTATTGTAATGAAGTTTATCGTAGTCCTTGAAAGTTGATCTTAGATTTATTTATATATAAATAGGCAAGACAAAAATAGTTTACTACATTTTTATCGTTATTTTCTTATAGATTTTGTTATTTTTTGTCTAGGCTTGAAGAGCTTTACAATAAAAGCTTTTATTTTTTAATATATTAGTACTGGGAAAATACGAGTTTATTGAATAGGATTTATTTGTGTGGAAGGAAGTCTGTCTAGGTCTAGGCGTGTGTTTTTGCGGCGTCCTCTAAAGAGCACTTGGTTTTATTTTTATTTTACTTTATTTTACATACTAAGAGTTCATTTCTTAAAATATTGCTTTTTATATAACAAGTATCACTAAGTATAATACAATTATGGAGTAACACAGCATGCAATGTAATATAATTTAGAGATGCCATGTAAATAAACAAAAAAAAATTAACAAGTGATTCCTATCTATATGGAAATACGTATACTTATATAACAGGCTAGCAAAGAACAAGAAGTTGTGAAACGGTGGCTTTAATGCTTATGTAGCGATATAAATTATAATATGTATGAACAAAATTTCTTTTAATATTATTATTTTAGAAATAAAAGCGCTTATAGAAATACTTACCCCAGTTTTAAAACTATACTAAACTTCTATATTTTCATAAAATATTTTCGATATGAAGAGAGACACATTTGGTTTTTTCTTAAATTTCTTATAAGAAAATTTATATCTCTTTTAATATAAGAGTTAGAGCACAAGCGCTTTAAGTTTATTCAAAACTTTGTTAAAATAGGTTCATATATGGCATGGCATTCAACTTATTTTATTATCCCACTGTTGGGCACTGGCTTCCCTTGAAAACAAAGGTGATTAGCCTATTTTCCACCACGCTGACTAAGTGCAAGTAGGTAGACTTTCGTTGTCTTTCGATGATTTATGGGTTTCCTTATGATCTTTCTTATTTACAAGGAAAATGTTAGAAATGATTCGCACCTAAAAATATCAAAGAAAACTGAAGCAGAAATTAGGCCTGCTTCAATGAATAATTATATATTTTTATAATATCTGTTTTTATCTTCCCACTACATGACTAAATTACGGTGAAATTAATTTTTCGTGTGATATTTAGTACACAGATATTATATCATTTGGAGTTATAGTTAAAATTTAGCAATAAAATGCCAAATCTAACTATATAAAATTTTAAGAATAGAAATGTATGAAAAAGCGAGGGCTAGAAGTGAGTAGTGAAGCTTGATTATATTAGAACTTTTAAACTAGTAGCTTGTTTTTTCTATAGTTTGTTAGAAGCAAATGTACTCGAACAGAAGATTATGAACCCATTAGCCGCTGAGATGTAGTGTTGATTTATGTACTGCAAGTCTTTTATTTACTGAAAGCTCTCAACGTGAGGAATGGTGTTCGAAAATGAAAATAAAAATGGTTAGTTTTGTGCTAAACTACTTGAAATGAGTCTTTTCTGGCTATTCAAAAGCATTATTTTGTCAATAGACTTTCTATTGAACATTTTCTGAGTTAATAACATTTATAAGTATATTTAGGTGAATATAACCTTAGAGAGCTAAGTTCGTAGATTTATAGTAATTTTTTAACTTACTAAAGCTTAGTAACTTTCCTCTCTTCATATATGTCTTTCCATCGGTATATAGTATGATGATGATGATAGTATACAACTCAAAAGCTCGTATACCTTAAAAATCTACAAAAGCAAGATATGTTTTATTGCAATAATGAAACCCACAAAACCTACATAGCAATGACCACGAACACATTAGTCAGTGTTCCAATTTACGCTCCAATAATACACTGAGTTCGGGAAATATAAAACAATTTATTATTAATACAAAGCGCGTCCTCGAACAGCCATCATAAATATTTTATAGCACTACAAGAAGTAAGTCGTGTGTATGAAATAGCAGAACGGCATGCCGTAAAGTTTTTATTGCCACTAATGGACGATTCACTACAAAACGTGAACTTTTCGTATGTAGTTTCGTATGCTTTAAAATCAATGTCGGTGTTCAGAAATCCATGTTCTTTGAATGAATTGATTGTTATTTTATTTTTTTATTTTTTATGCTTTAGGTGTCTTTTGTAATATGCATGAAAATTGTAAAGTAAGATATAGCCTGCTTTATATTAACTAGCGTCGCACATTTAACATACGGTCGCACACCAAGAGGTCTTGGGTTCGAGTCCCGGGTCGGGCCAAGTTTAGTTATTGAATCTTTCTGTTTCGTAAGCCTCAGTAACAGCCCGGAGTTGGGAAGTTGGCGGTGTTTCACCCCCGTGCCTCGGGGAGCACGTAAAGTCGTCGGTTCTGCGCCTTAATTCTCACTGGTCGTGTCAAGCAGTCGTCCCACTGGAATATGAGAGTGATAAGGAATAGAGAGTACACTTGTGACTGCGCGTACACTTGTGCACTATAAGATCTCCCGCGCAGATGGCTTTATGTAAGTCTTAATGAGATTGGCCGCCGTGGCCGGAATCGGCCGGGATGACATCATATCCTATAATCCTAATCCTATGTAAGTATAAACCAGCTATCATTATCAAAAAAAACAAAGATAAGCGGTAACAAACATACAGACCAAACTGTTGAAAGTATTGTTTTTTCTGTAAGTACCGTACGCATTTAGAAAAAAATAACGTGTTTATGTTATTTTATTTATCTCTAGATATAGCAAATATAGCAATGGTACATTATTTAAGATCGGATTAAATATTTAATTATAATGTCATATTTCCACCTGCAAAGAGATTCATAACCAAAGTTCAGATATGAGATCAGGCTATCTGTCACAGAGTGTCCGCGGACTCTGACGCTATCACGGGAAAGTTAAATTGATAATTTTTTAAAGGTTTTCATCTCTTATTCTTTTTATGAAGCGCAAGTAATGGGTTTGATATTTTTATTATTAGATTTTGTACTGTTTTCTTTTACCTGCTGGTCAAAAATAATATAATTTATTTTGCATATAACAATGGTACAGGGTTGGTTTCAGTCAAAACAATTATTAGTAATAATGAATCATAGAATTAGCGGTATGTACCTACCCTACCTTTTATCCAATCGATATGGCTCAATTTGTAGTGGCTCTACTTGCTACGCCAGCCGTCGCGGGTTCCCGCTGGGGGCATACATTTGTTGAGCACGAATGTTTGTACTTCAGTCATAGGTGTTTATATTTATATTATTTAATTATTTAAAGTCATATATGTAGATATCAACTATCTTGTATCTGTAACACAAGCCTCGTAGCTTATCACGGAACTGATAGCGCTGTGTGTAATCACGTCCCAACATATTTATTATTATCTGTCCATAAAACTTACATAAAATCACGATTTATAGAAAAGAAAATGAAAAAGTATGTTCTAAGGACATATGCATTAAGTTACTTCATGATCACTCTATCTTTATTTTCTATTAGCGATATTGTTTGTCAAAAACTGTGTAAGTTAAAACGATAATCTGTTCGCATTACTACTTCAACTGTCTTTAATAATGCCTTGACCGATTTCAGCCGTGAAAGCTAAATCTCACTCAAAGTAGGCTGTGTAACGCTTATGTAGGTGATATTACAGTGCATGAGTACACGCGCTAACTCACATAAATAGATAGTTTATTAGTTTCATTTTCAAAACCCGATAGGACAATAATTCTAGGTGTTTTAATATTATTAGTATGTCGCATGAGACTAAAATTTGTTTAGTAATACATTATGTTATATTATGTTAGGAAATAATATAATATACTAATGAATATGTTAGGACATTATTACACACAGCGCCATCTAGTTCCGTGGTAAGTTACGAAGGAAGATTGTGTTACGGATACCAGATAGTTAGATACTACATGTATAAGTTTAAATACATACATATTATAAATATAAACACCCATGAATGGAGTACAAACAATAGAATTTAACAAATGAATGCCCCCAGTGGGATTCGAACCCGCGACCGCTTACGCAAGAAAGTAGTACTACAAAGTTTTTTTCAAGTTGACTTTGCCTACATAAGTAATGTACATATTTATTACTCTAGGCTTTGTTTAATAATTACGTATATTGTCTATGGATTAAGCATTTATTTTTATGAGTACTTCAATGTCGGATAGATTTATTTAGTTTCTTAAAGCTCTTTTTACCCGACCACGCTGAATCCACAGGAGGGTTATGTGTTTTAACTGTATGTTTGTATACAGTATGTAAGTATGTCCGATTTTATACATCAAACTAAAAAAAAACAAAATTCGTATGAATTCAAATAGAATAGGCTTAAAAGTTCTTATAGTAGTTTTAAGTATCCCCAAGGATTCCTTTATAAAACTTTTATATAATATATGAATAATTATATACCTATGGATATATTTTTTTCCGGAAACTACAATACTGAGTACTACTGAGAACTTAACGCAATAAAAAGTCGTTAGCCTTTCCTCAGTAAACGTATAAAAATTGACACTTTTAAATAAAGGCGAGTCATGGAGGAATATTTTCATAACTCGTGCCACATAATCTGAAGAGTATTCCGTAAGTTTTAATCAAAATATCTGTCGTCGGTGCTGCGACGACCCGCCCTGTTTATATTATGAAAATGACTTCAAATATCCCTCAAAAATTGTTCCAGGAATTTGAGAATTACATTCTCTTATATTCTGAATAAGAAATAGATTAAGCAATCTTGACGCGATCTCTTTTAGCTTACACTCAGTAGTTAAACAAGAATATTTTACTTTACAAAACTAACGACTAACCATCGCTTCGCTCGAGTTCATCCATAGGTAAGTTTTAAGATTTTTTGGCAGAACCCTAATTCATTGTTAAATTAAAAGAAGCCTAAGTTACTTTGCTATGTTAAGTTTGTCTGTGAAAGTTTCATTAAAATCGGTCCAGCCATTTAAACACTTCAATTCAAAAATTTTATACTTTCCTATTATGTATTTTGTAACAAGTTTGTATTTTGACCAACGCAATATGTAATTTTTCTTTAGCTGAATATAAATATACATTGTAGCAAATAAAGTTAAATAGATGCATGAAATATTTGAGTGAACCTAAAGCTATATTGAAATAATAACAACTAGTTTTTCGACATTCGTGTCATAGTCAGGATGGCCGAGCGGTCTAAGGCGCCAGACTCAAGGTTCCCTTGCCTACATAGTAGGTGCGAGTTGTTCTGGTCCTCTCTGAGGGCGTGGGTTCGAATCCCACTTCTGACAAATATTTTATTTTCTAACACTATAAAATATTTTTATTTTTTTATGATATTTTTTTATTTGAAAACAAAACAAATGTTATATTTTATGTTAATTTTTAAAATTATTTTGCAAATTATATAATTTATTTTAAGAGATATTAAAATATCCACTAAACGGGTTTTAATTTCCAACATGATTACCACTTGTCTTACGGCGAATGAAAATACTGTGAGGAAACCTGCATGTCTAAGAGAAAGCCTAGAAAGAACTCGAAAGATCTTAAAAATCCGCCAACCCGCACTTGGTCAGCCTAGTGGACTATATCCTGATTAACCTCATATAGGAAGCACGTGCCCAGTTGTGGGACGTTATAAAGACCTCAATATTTATTTATTTATTTATTAATTTATTTATTAAGGTCTACCAACAGTATACAATTAGATACATGTTAATATACATACAATTTGAAATATAGGTTAGTAATTGTAATACTATTTTAAGGTAAACACAACGTGAATACAATATTATTTATCTAATACATATAAATAAAATTAAAATATCTGTTTTTAATGTCAAATTAACAGCTTTTCACTAAACGAATATGAAAGTATATACGATAATAGTGTCAAAAATCAATTTTGAAAATTTTTGTGTCTGTTTGTTCCGGCTAACCTCTAAAACGGCTGGACCTATTTTGATGGTACTATCACTTGCAAGTTATTGTTATTAGGCGTAACATAGGGTATTTTTTAAAGGACTTCAAAAAAAAGAAGAGGTAAAAATATAAATTTTAGAAATTTTATTTCTTTAAGTAGCGTCCTGTCGCGCTAAACCTATAGCTAGCTTAACATATAAAACAAATATTTTTATAAAGGTACATGAGTTAAGTAAATATTCATGAATATTTAACTAACAGTATCTATTATTATGATAGTTAAAATAAACATAACTGTCTAAAGTTTAAACTACTGGCATTGTGAGTCTCCCTGATTGCTCGGCTGAAATCAGTGAGATAACGCGAATCTGTATTATCAAAACGATAAATGGGTTATCATTGGCCAAATTACTTATAACGCTATATCAACAAAAAGTTATTTATGAATATTTATGAATATTGGCTCAGTTTGTAGTGAATCTATGCTGTGCCAGCGGTCGCAGGTTCGAATCCCACGCGTGTGATGAGCGTGATTGTTTGTACTTCAGTCATGGGTGTTTATATTTATATTTTAAAGTTATATTATATTAGTATTTAGTATATGTATTCAAAATTGAGATTGAGATTGAGATATTTTATTGATATAATTACAAGAATTTTACAGGTCATACAACTAATTCATATTTTTTACATTATTTTACGTATTTATAAATTAATATTTATTATATATATAACACAACATTTTGTCTTTTACATTATTATACATATTTTAATTCAATCTTTTTCATCAGTTATATTATATTAGTATTGTATCAACTATCTATAACTAAGTTTAGATGATGCTGCATGCTAATGCCCCTACTTATTAACTGAAATTTTGTACGAATTTATTAATACTTTATAAAAAGATTCTTTTTATATTTTATTGGGTTAAGATTAAAGTTAATAAAAATTTGGTTACATTGTTCTTTTTAATTTTGAAAGAAATATCGCATAAATGTAAGTAAACATAAATTTAAAAACGTCAAACATATTTTTTCAACCGTCTGTTTATAATTTACTGTTTAATTGGCTTACCTTTAAAACTTTGCTGTCTAAACACAATAATTAAATACCTTCGGGCCTAAACTCAAATATTTACAAGCAAGTTCGAGCTCAAATATATTTTTCTCTCAAAATTTTATTTTACGGTAATCCAGTGTTATCTGATTAAATTGAACTAGTCAATTAATCTACAACGCCCAAAATAATTTTTCGCTCGGGAACGTTCTATGAAACTTACAATGGTGATATCTGAATGAGTCGCCGTTATCTCCTCAAAGCTTGACGAAAGCCCGATTTGGTTTAAGCTTTTTGGTCCACGTTTTTGACATTCAAAGTTTTTTGAAATCAAAGGAAGGCATATACAATATGCTGGCAGTGTATTGTGCTCAGTTCCTGTAGATCGGGAGATTAACTCTTAACGAAATATAGCCTAAAGCATTTATCATTGAGAATATTCACTTCAAATAGCAGTTAACTAGGTTCTTCCTTTTCCTGGTATAAATAACATCCGTACAAAAATATACGATAATTATATTAGACTAACGCTATAATATTTTTTGTAGTTGTGATATTTTTATCTCGTATTGCTTTGTTTAGTCTTCTATCAACGCAAAGCTCAAGATATTTACATAATATTTATTATATTAGTTTGTAAATGTTTTTTATATCATATTAATATGAGTTAAGAATAAATTATGAATAGATTTCGATATGTCCGTGGCCTAGAATATATGTGTCATTAGGTATAAAATAATAATACATGTTAAAACTTTATTTACAAAAGTTTTCTGGTCGCAAAAATCTGCTAAAAGAAAAATAAAAATTGAAATTGAAACAATATTTCATATGTATATCAGTTAACCAAATATTCCATAATATTTGCTAAACGTCTACTTCTCAACCCACATGAGATACACAAAAATAATATTTTGATCAAACAAAAATGATTTGGGTAAAAGAAAAACTGGTCTCGAAGTGAATTCGGGTAAAGTTTTCTACATGCCCAGTTTATTTATAGTTTTGCGCGTGAGTGAAATCGAAAGATAACTTTGTATTGTCATCCCGTCGTAACTCTTCAACGGGCGAAACAAAAATGGGATAGATTCGACCACGAAAGCAATGAACTTTACACTTTATTTATACCTTTTAATTTATTTTATAATAGTGGAACATATTTTAAAATTTGTCGTATTTTAATGTCTATAGTATATTAATAGGTAAAGAAAAGACCATGCACTTTTTTACGCTTAATATTTCGCTTGCGGAGGAAAGCTTTGGCATATTAAGCTCATATAGTGAAGAGCTTTAAGAAGCTAACATTTAGTGACTTGTTGTTGCCACTGAGTTCGCTCGCTTAATTAGTTCATGTTTTAGTATAGCATGGATGTTATAGTATAAATACCTGTACCATGTTTTAGTATAAATACCTATTTAGTACCATCTGGTACTAAAAAGAATTCATCGAATGTGCTAAAAAGTTGATAGCGATATAATATTGCGAAGTCCTAAGCTTTTGAAGCTTCCTAGTCCGGGTAGATAGCTCATAAAGTGTCGGAGCGTTCTGCCAATAAAAAGTTTTATCTCGTAATAGCGGCGTCTCTATCAGTACGACAATAGAGAAATATAAGAGTTTTCGACATTTACTTAATTAACCTATTTTTTTTTATAATAAATTAACGTGTGCTTAACTTTTTTGGGTTTTGTAAGGTGTTTTATTTGTTTAATCTTAATTCTCAGAGATATCTTAGCCAACTTAGAATTAAAATATAATATATGATTTATGTTATTTTAGAATATTTTTGTTCGCATATGAAAAAACTTCCGTAAACTGACGTCACTGGTAGAAAAGAAACAAGAAACTAAAAGCAAAAGCAATGCATTAGACACAATATATATACGGCTCCCAATATCAATATTATGATGAGTAGAAGGAGGAAAAGGAATTCTGGAGTGATGGAATATTTTCAGATAAATTTTGCCTTTGCTTTTTTGATCTGTATCAAGAAAAATAAAAGATAAGTCCTTAGAAGATTCAAATACGTCCAAATCAAAATCGATATAGTAATATTATCGTTGCCTTTACTTTGTACGTGTTAAGCTCGTTATGCTTTCATTGCTATCCGGAGCGTATAAATTTTATACCTTTTAAATGTTTTATTGGTGATTTTGACTGTCTTTATGAGTTAATCTGGTAAGTTGAAGGACATTTATTAGTATTTGATAGCGAAATAAATATTGGATTAGTATGTAGTCTGCAGCCATTTTTAACGTCCCACTGCTGGGCACGGGCCTCCCTCAGTACGAGGGGGATCAGGCCATAGTCCACCGCGCTGGCCTAGTGCGTGTTGGTGGACTTCACATGTCATTGGAAAAACTTGTTAGGTTTTTCTCAAACATGCAGGTTTCCTCACGATGTTTTCCTTCACCGTAAGACAAGTGGTAATCATACTAGGAATGATTCGCACATGAAAATATCAGAGGTGCGAGACCCGGATTTGAACCCGCATCACTCGGTTATCCAAGCGAGTGCGTTACCGCTGGGCTACCACTGTCTTATATTGTTGAATACATTTTCATTTATGGAAAATATAATAACAATCACTAATATCTAATGTGTAATACTGCTACATGTCTAGAACTAAATTTTATCACGCTTACGTCCTTACAGCGGAAAAATAACAAAAATATACTTGTACACAGACACACAGACATTCAGATAATTATATATAGCGGTCCCGTTTATTTCTGGCATATCTATTATTATTTTACCATAACTATGATCAACTTTATTATATATACTATAACAAGTTTTTTGTTCTGAAAATGACATACACCAAGAAACTTATTTCCATAACGACCTATTTACATATCATTATCCAAGATTGGCATTTCAACTTTTAAAGGGAAGAAGGGACGCAAAACCTTTACTAATAAATACCGAGCGAAGCCAGGTTAGACTGTTAGTATATCGTATCTACGCTACACAATACGCCTTTATGTGGTTTATTTCAACCGTAATAACACTGTAACGATATCAACGTGTTATTATTATATTTATCCACATCATTAATTTTCTTTGGGCGTAATATAGAAGTAAAGTGGTGAAAAAACCGTGCCACTATTTTGCTATTCGAGCCACGTCTAGTATTAGGTACAGATGGCAATTTAAGTTTTGAATTATGTATATTTAATGAGTATACAAAATGGAAAAAACTTGTTTGTTGAAGCGTCTTCAGTTTATGAAACTTACGGCCTGAAAAAATATTTTTGCATGTTATGGCCATTATTTATAGCATCACGTTATTTCATTACAGTTTTAAACATATCATTTTCAATAGTTTTTATAATGAATAATTCTATATTTAATTAAAATACTTATCAACGTACGATATATTACAATTTTAAAGGCATATTTTTTTAAATATAATATCCACAGAAACCAATTTACTATTAAATAAAATTTTACTACTTCAAAATTCTAGAAATTTTGTTTATATTGAGATTGAGATTGAGATATTTTATTGATAAAATTACAAGAATTTTACAGGTCATACAACTAATTCATATTTTTTTATTATAATTATAAAACTTTAAAATCTCTATTCTTAACATTTTTACATTAAATATTAATAGAAGATTAAAAACTTAGGTCGCCATCCGTATCCGCGCAGTCACGCGATCGCGCCATCTCGGACAGTTGCGTCGTAATTACCGCTGTACATTCCGCCTGGACCTACTTAAAATTGTTTTATCGTTGAACAGCTCTAATTATGTAAGTCACATACATCTTAATTAGGAATTTTATATAAAAATAATATAGTTATTACTTGATATTATTAAATTACTCAGCTTTCAGTTTACTGGTAAAGTTTTTAAAATATCGCATCTAACTAATTTTACAGTGATTTATTTTAACACTGTGAGGAAATGGAAGTCGTGAAGGTTGCCAAAAAAAAGAAGTGGTTGGAAATGTCTGATATAGAGACAACAACTAACAAATAGATTATAATAACAAGTCGTTTCTTTGACAATAGTACATACTCGTACCAATCCAATAAAAATATATCAAAACAAAATAGGTACGCAGTACGTAAGTAATATAAAAGCACATTTTTTAAAATTTTGGTCAGTCTGTCTGTCTGTTTTGGCGAATCTCAGAAACGGTTGAACGGATTTCGATGGGACCTTCACTGGCAGATAGCTGATGTTGTGAGAAATACATTTAACTTAGGCTACTTTTAGAAAAAAAAAAATTATAGTTCCGCTCAATTTACTTAAAACTTATCTAGGAACGAACCCAAACAAAGCAAGGTCGAGTCACTAGTTTTAATTTTAATTATCACCAAAAAAGTAATGCGAATATTTTTATAATTTTCAGCAGACTTAACACATTCAGAAAAAGCCTTTCAAATAATTTTATTAATAAACAAAGCTGGCAAAATTAAATTTCTTAATCTAGGACTCTTATTTCCATAAAGGATTCGTTTTAAACACATAATGCGACGTAAACAAAAAGTAAAACGTAAATGTATTTATAAAAGGTAACCCTCCGGATGCGGCTTCTGAAAAATTCGGGGGAGTTTTATAACAAAAATACGAGAAAGCTGTCGCTAGCTGCTCTGATCATGCACATTTTGAACATTGAATATATTACATTTCTAAATTCAATACAAACATATTCATATCTGTTACAAATTGCATTTAGGTTTATTAACGGTACGTTTGGCTCAGTTGGTAGTGACCCTACTTTCTGCGCCAGCAGTCTCGGGTTCGAGTCCCGCTGGGGGCATTTATTTGTTGAGCACGAAAGTTTGTACTCCAGTAATGGGTGTTTATATTTACAATATGTATGTATTTAAAATGTATATATATATAGTATATCAACTATCTAGTATCCGTAGCACAAGCCTCGTAGCTTACCATGGAACTAGGTGGTGCTGTTGTAATAATGTCCCAACATATTTATTAATTTTATTTTTTTACTTTTCAGGTTAGATACGTGTATAACAGCGGTTAAAATATATTTTATCGACTAGTATTTAGGTACTACTAGAGAGCTTTTTATTTATGAACCTAGTATAGATGGTGAGTCAATCTCCTTCACTTCGTTGGGGTTCGTTACTAGGTGTTAATTATTTTAAATGGAACCCATTTTCTTTTCTGAATTAAAAGTAGCCTAGGTTACTTCCCATAAGATCAGCCATCTGCCAGTGAAGTCAACAGACCGACCAAAAAACTATCATGTTGTTGTAACAAATAGACTCTTCCAATTTATTTATAATAATTATATTGTACAAAAGTTTAGGTTTATTTGAAAATATTGAGCTAAGTATATATCTGTATTCTTACTGCTTATTAAACTTTATATTTATTGAAACTAAAAAATGAAGCTTCTAAGCCATGCTTTTCAAATATAAATAGGTATATACGAATAAAAGAAGTTCGATATAAATATTAATATTTTAGTATACGAGCTTAATGAGCTTGGATTGAGGAAAGCTCACGCGCTTTCTCCATCCAAGTAATTTTCACGGAAAGCGTGACATCATCGAAAAATATATCTGTAGATTTTTATTCTAACGACTACACATTGATTGTGACTTTGCCTTCATATTTATATTTTTGTTATTTTGATTCAAATAGAATTTTATAAAAGTGATTTTATAAAGTAGTGTAAAACTTTTATTTTTATTTTGGTATACATTTATTTTTACTTTAATCCATTTCAAAATTGTGTATTGTATTGTTAATTATATATCTTAATGAATTTCAAGAACCATGCTAATTACACTACTTCCAGGAGGAAGTCCTTCAGCTGAGATGTCAAGAGGATTTTATATTTTAAGTAAATTCTTATAATTAATGTTTTTTTCTTATGTACTAGCAAACCCCACTTTGCTGGGTGTAAGTTTAAATAAAGAAAACGATTTTCTAATAAAATAATACTAGTAGTAGGTACTCCTTATAAAATAAGCTATCTGCGATTTAAAGTCCCTTTCAAAATCGGTCCAGCCGTTTCATAGATTAGCTGGAACAAACAGACAGACAGACAAGAATTTTTTAAATTAGTAAATGTAAGTACCGTATATATTTTTATATTATGCATTAAATGAAAAGCTGCTAATTTGAAATTGAAAACAGACTTTTCAATTTTATTTATGTACTGATGATAATTTTTTAAAACTATATAATATAGATATAAAAATAATAAGTTATTAATATATCTACCCATGTAGGGTACTTATATAACTTTGTTGTGTTTTAAACGGGAAGTAAACCTGCTACTCCGAGGAATAGCGACTATGTAGACCCGGTGGTCAAAAAACGTTCCTTATCAGACACAATTTTTCTGTACATTTTCCTCGCGATAACGTGATGTGTAAACACAGCCTGGGGAAATGGATTTCTCTATTTTTAGAGATAAGTAGTGTTTGAAAAGTATATTATTATGCCGAAATATTTCATTTCGGCTTATAGCTATTGTATTTTTATGAGAGAACGTTTACATTGAAAGGTATTAAATACGTTATGATTTTTATTTCGTTCGTAAATGTTGTTGGCAGTTTACGAATGTTTTTGGTAAACTACAAACAAATTGATTTTCATTTATTAAATTATAATATAATCATGAAAATGTTTGTCAATCTTTCACGTTAAACAAAGTGACTGATTGGCATTATTGTGTGTGAATATAGTTGAAGAACTTGAGAGTGACATCAGACGTGGGTGTTTCATCCCGGTAGATTATCTCATTCCCAGAGATAACATGTTATAATTCAACTTATTATTCATAATGTTATATTTAAATACATATATATGTATAAATATTATATTTTACTTATTCCATGCTAACCGTAAAAACTTACCTGGGGATAGTAGTTAGTTTATACCAGTTCTAGCTCATGAGCCAGAAGCCAACCTAGCCTACTCCCCGCGAACCCGCGTAAAGCGACCTAACCACCTAACCTAACCTAGTAGTTAGTTTATAGCAGTTCTAGCTCATGAGCCAGAAGCCAACCTAGCCTACCCCCCGCGAACCCGCGTCCTACTACCCGCGAAAAGCGACCTAACCACCTAACCTAACCTAGTAGTTAGTTTATACCAGTTCTAGCTCATGAGCCAGAAGCCAACCTAGCCTACTCCCCGCGAACCCGCGTCCTACTACCCGCGAAAAGCGACCTAACCACCTAACCTAACCTAGTAGTTAGTTTATACCAGTTCTAGCTCATGAGCCAGAAGCCAACCTAGCCTACTCCCCGCGAACCCGCGTCCTACTACCTGCGAAAAGCGACCTAACCTAACCTAACCTGCGACCTAACCTATAGTACTTCAGTTAGTTATAGTACATTGTGCACATCAATTATGATGCTATAAGTAAAACACAGTTATACATTTCTAACAATTTTTATTTATTCTTTTAATAATTTTACACATACACATACATAACATTAAGATTTAAGTGTCTCTTTTTTATTTGAAATTCAAAGTGTTTAACTAAACACATTAAACATCAATCTAACATCAATTTTTAGAATTTTTGTTTGTCTGTCTTTCACTGGTACATACATAAGGTTCTAAGAAGTACCTTTTTAATATAAAATTATAAAACCCGTTTAATTTCTTTTAACTTACGCCCAGGGAACTGGGCCTGGTTTGTTAGTTCTCTATAAAATATGAGCGGAACATCTCATCTACTAAAATATCGTTGTATAATGTGTTCTCTGTAAATATGTTCGTAAAACTATACATTGAATAACCCAGGAACTTATATTGCAAATACATTAAGCAATATTCACCACAAACTGAAGTCCAATCATTCTGAATCCTATTAATATTCCAGCCCCATCTTTTACAATTCCTTTTTAAAAACTCTAGATGATATCGTGTAGGTGTTCGTCCATATGAATCAAAATATTCACCTATGCTATTCGTATCGATATGTAAAGCTACCCAGTGTGAGCCTGGTTTATCATCCGTATCCAAATTGCATATTATACACGTTGGTACATGTGTATACATGGGTAGTCTATTAGCAGCATAAACATTATTTTCTAGACTAGGATGAATCTTTTTCATATGTCGCTGAACATCTAGTGTATCCATGATATTACTGCTATTGGTAAATTAATTATACAGTACCAATCTATTCAACGGTTAACTTAGGAATGTTCACTTATAGTGCTTTTTAATTATTAAATCGCATCGTATCGATATGTAAAGCTACCCAGTGTGAGCCTGGTTTATCATCCGTATCCAAATTGCATATTATACACGTTGATACATGTACGCATTCTTTTGTGATGATTTTGCGTGAGTCATGGAACTGTGGAGTGCATTACGAAGGAATGTGAGATAACGCATCCCAAAGGGATGTAAGATAAGTTTGTTGGGTCATAAGGGTGGCCTATTAGTTTTTTGTGCTTAGGAATTTGCTTTAGATAAGAAATAGCTATATAAGACCGCGCAGCTGCATGCATGCAATCAGTCTACGGTCGTCTGACCGCAGTGAATTGTATATATATACCAATACTACGAGTACACGTGTGTTACTTCAATCCATCAATACCCATGGAGGTAAGTGTTTATATTCTATTGACAAACTTACTTTTCTTTCTGTTGTTGTTTCCTAACGTGTGTGTGTGGCGTTTAATAAGCGTAAATAAATTGATATTAACATGATAACTGTGTTGTTGCAGAAATCATTCAGCTTCGATGAAAATACATATAAACAGTATTACTACTCGTCACTCTCCCCTCAATGCGAAGAACAGAGTGATGACATCGTGATTAATAACACAAGCGATTGTTGCAGTGCTTTCTTTTCCACACCAATGGAAGTAAATATGGCACTATTCAACAGCGAACTCAATCAGGATCTGTATAAAAGTTGTGATGAAATAGAGAAACGTGAACTGTTCGATTCATCATATGATGATGAGTTGTATAATCACTGTGCGATGGTTGAAACACTGCTAAGTAAGTAAGTAAAATAATCATAAATTTCAACCATAATTTACTCATTGTTTAACATTGTTTTTTAATAAAATAAAACATTTTAACAGTCAACCACTACAACTTGGTAGAGGAATGAAGCGAATGAGTAGTGAAGACCCCCAGATCGTTAAGAAACCAAGAACAGAAGAAGAAGCTTCTACCTCTGCAGGGACCAGTGTCGCTAACGATGATCAAGTTGAATGTTTAACGTGTCATATATTGATCAAGAAAAGGTATTTAGCTAATCATTTTAAAAGTAATGTTCACAAAAATAATCTTTTAAATACACATAATTCGTTATCAAACGTAAGTGTTATTGAATCTGCTTTTGGAAACAGAATTTTAACTTATAAAATCAAGAGTAGAGTAGATCGTTTACAACCGTTAAATTTTGAAACTCCCGAACTATTTTTTAATTCTATTAAAGATGATATTTTATTTTTAATACAAGAGTGTATTCATCAACACACAATTTTTAAAGTAAATTTCATACTGCATGCTGATTTTGTTCAGCAAACTAAAGATATTCATGAAACGTTCGATTTTCAAACATTTAACTATATTATTTGCCAAGGAGATGACTTAAATATTTTTCTTTCATCTTTAAATGATACAATTACAAGTAAAATTAGTGCATTCGAAAAAAAAGATAGTGGATGGAGTCTAAAAAACATAAAATCTATAGACATGAATGTCAATAAATTCAACCCCCTTCGCGGTACTTCATACATAGATCTACCTCATGATATAAAATTAAAAAAGGCTGTTTTAAATGTAAAAAACAAAGATTATTTTTGTTTTAAATGGGCGTTACTCTCAGCATTATATCCCATAAACAAAAACGCAGATCGGGTATCATCGTACGTTATACATGCAAATAAACTTAAATTTGACGGTATTTCCTTTCCTGTTAAAATTACTGACATAGCAAAAGTAGAGAAGTTAAATGATATTAGTATTAATGTATTTGGATTAGAATATAATAAAGAAAAACGATGTAATTCTATAGTAGGTCCATTATTTTTAACGAAGTGTCGTAAAGCTAGACATATCAATTTATTATATTTTTCTAAGGATACGAACAATCATTATTGTTACATAAAGAATTTATCACGGTTAGTTAGTAAACAAATTTCAAAAGACTGTCATGCCATGTACATTTGTGATGCGTGTCTACTTCATTTTCCATCTCAGGAAAGGTTAAATAACCATGAAAAACATGATTGTGCTCACATTTGTACAGAATTACCAAACAGTGAAACTTTAAAAAAGAATTGGTTTGGTCAACCTATTTCAAATGATAAAATTAAATTTGATAGTTATGAAAAAAAGTTAAAGATACCATTCATAGTTTATGCTGATTTTGAAGCATTTTTAAAACCAATAGAATCATGTTCTAACGATCCATCCAAACCATTCACACATAATATTCAGAAACATGAAGTGTATAGTTTTGGTTATTATATAAAATGTTCATATGATGATAAATTATCGAAATATGTAACATATAGTGGACCCAACTGTGCACAAGTGTTTATGGAAAGTTTATCTAATAATTTGAAAGAAATATGTCAAAAAAATAGATTTCAAAAATGTCCAGTTCCGCTAACAGATAAAAACAAACACCAAATTTCAAATGCCGCCATTTGTCATATTTGTGAAGTTGAGTTAGCAGAACCTTTTTATGATTTTGATTGGTACACCGGTAGTTTTATGGGTGTGGCTCATGAATCATGTAGCTCGAAATTCAGAACACCACGTCATATACCAATATTTTTACACAACCTTAGTCACTATGATGCTCATTTTATTGTTCATGCATTAAACTTTTGTGATGGTGAAATCGAAGTTATCCCTCAAAATAAAGAAAAATATATATCCTTTTCCAAAAAATTAAAAATAAATAACCATGAAGTTATATTGAGATTCGTGGATTCATTTAAGTTTTTATCGTGTAAATTAGATCAATTAGCCAAAAATCTCAGTAATGATCAATTTCAAGAATTACGCAGAAATTTCCCTAAGGATGAAGATTTCATTCGTTTAAAACGGAAAGGGGTTTATCCATATGAATTTATGACTAATTATGATAGTTTAAAGCTAACATCGCTCCCTGATAGAAATGATTTTTTTAGTTCACTCACAGATTCCCATATTTCAAACGATGATTACAATCATGCTAAAGATGTTTGGGAGCACTTTGGTTGTTGTAATATGCTAGATTACTCAAACTTGTATTTAAAAACAGATGTTTTACTTTTATCTGATGTATTTGAAAACTTTAGAAATCTATGTATGAATACCTATCATTTAGACCCAGCCCATTATTATACAGCTCCAGGATTAAGTTGGGATGCAATGCTAAAATATACACAAATAGAATTAGAACTTTTAACAGATTATGAGAAAATTGCATTTATTAGGTCAGGTATCAGGGGTGGTGTATCTCAATGTAGTAAACGTTATGCTAGAGCTAATAACAAATACATGGAGGATTATGATGTAGAGAAACCAAATTCATATATCACATATTTTGATGCTAACAATTTATATGGTTGGGCTATGTCTCAAAATCTTCCTACTGGTGGATTTGAATGGGTAAATCCGAATACAGATTTTAATGTGTCTGAAACATCGGACTTCGGTTTCATTTTAGAAGTTGATTTAGAATATCCTGATGAACTTCATGATTTACATTCGGACTTTCCTTTATGTCCCGAAAACATTTGTTTAGGCAATACTAAGGAGAGTAAACTAGTCCCAAATTTAAAAAATAAAGTTAAATATGTAATTCATTACAGAAATTTAAAGCAATGCATAGAAATGGGGGTAAAACTAACTAAAATTCATAGAGTTTTAAAATTTAAACAGTCTCCATGGTTAAAAAAGTATATTGATCTAAATACAAAATTTAGAATGTTAGCAAAATCAGATTTCGAAAAAGATTTTTATAAATTAATGAACAATTCAGTCTTCGGGAAGACTATGGAGAATATTGAAAAAAGGGTCAACGTAAAATTAGTCACACACTGGGAGAACCGGGGTAAAGCTTTAGGTGCTCAAGATCTAATCGCTAAACCACAATTTCATAGTGTTTCAATATTTTCGGAAGACCTAGTTGCGGTTCAGTTGCGAAAAACTAAGTTGATATATAACAAACCAATTTATTTAGGGTTTTGTATTTTAGATATTTCAAAAACGTTAATGTATGATTTTCATTACAACTATATGATTAAAAAGTTTAGAAAAATCAATTTATTGTATACAGATACGGATAGTTTAATATATCATATATTTACAGATGATTTTTACACTGATATAAAACCTGATCTTTCCTTATACTTTGATACCTCAGATTATGATACAAATAATATTTTTGAATATCCAAAATTAAATAAAAAGAAATTAGGTTATTTCAAAGATGAAAATAATGGTAAAATCATGAAAGAATTTGTAGGTCTACGATCTAAAATGTACGCTTTTGATTTAGAGAATAAGATTATAGCAAAGGCAAAAGGGGTAAATAAATGTATCACTAAAAAGATGACGATGAATAGTTATAAGTCTTCTCTATTTAAAAAGAAAGTACAATATTGTAGTATGCTTAGATTTAAATCGATTAAACACACAATTTTTACGCAAAAGCTAAATAAGATTTGTTTATCGTATAATGACACAAAAAGACATATTTTAGAAAATAATATTGAAACATTAGCTTGGGGTCATTATAAATTACGCTAAGGGTTGATATTTTTATTTCTATGTGTATACGTGTAATGATTGTAAAATTATGATATTACTGTAATGTTACGTAGAGTTTATAATATATTTAATTATTGTTTAATTGTAAATAATGTAAGATAATAATGTAATTTAAGCAATATATATTAAATTTTTTTACAACAACACTTTCATTTTTTATTTAATCCCTTTGAACTCTAGACGTGTGTAATGTTTCACTTTATTCATCCGTTTACTGCTATTGTAGCAGGACCAAGTGGATGTGGGAAGTCAAATTTTGTAACAAATTTCATAAAATCAGTTAAAGAAATATGTAATTGTGATTTTAGCCAGATCACATGGTGTTTTGACGAAATGCAACCTTTATATAATTTACCAAATGTAAACTATCATCAAGGAATTCCAAATGTCAATATGTTTGATGGTGAAAACCCGCATCTTGTTATTATTGATGATCTAATGAGAGAGTCTGATGGAAGAATTGTGGATATATTTACAAAAGGTAGTCATCACAGGAATCTTAGTGTATTTTATTTAACACAAAATTTATTTCATCAGGGTAAAGGTCAAAGAGACATTTCTTTAAACTCGAGTTATATAATATATTTTAAAAACCCTCGGGATAAAACTCAAATAAGATATTTAGCACGACAGGTGTCGCCAGATAATCCAAAATTTATTGAAGATGCCTACAGGGATGCAACTTTAGAAGCGCATGGATATTTAATAGTTGATTTAAAACAGAATACTAATGATTTTTGTCGTATTAAGACGAATGTCTTTCCATTTAATGGTTATTGCACAGTTTACGTCCCCACAAAAGAGTTTAAATACATCAAGAATCAAGCAATTTAAATCATTTCTAAATGATGCATCATCGAGTCACAACGCATAAACATTTGCTAAACGCTTTGCATACGCTTAAACCAAAATATCAAAGAGCATTACTTAAAACATGCAATGAAGAAGAAATAAACTGTATTTGTGAGTGTATTCATAACGTTTTACAAGGAAAGGTACCTCTTAAAGATCAGGATAAACAAAAATTGAATAAACACAAAAATATACTCCGTAAACTGATGCATAAGTGTAAACATAAACTAAGAAAAAATATAATTATACAAAAAGGAGGGGCTTTTTTACCAATAATATTAGGTGCAATATTGAGTGGATTAGTAAGTGGACTAGCTAGTTAACATGGAAAATGCAAAGAAAATGATACTTATTGAACCTGGATTGATTGAAAAATTAAAACAGGAAAATAAGGTTAATAGTAATTTGTCTCGATTAGATATTGAAATGCAAAATATTATGAATAGTAAGATGGAAGACCGTAAGAAGTGGATGTTATATTTACAAACACTACAAAGATACCTTCACTTTACCGAAGAGGATCGTCAGCCACTCAGACTACCAATTTATTCTAATACATCTAATGAAGATTCAAATGAGTCTAAAATTGGCTTTAAAAATAAAGACAGCGACCTAAAACGTATAGTTGATGCTGAAGCTTTGTTGGAGGAGAATGGATCCATTAAAAGTGAAGAAAATGATACAAATCCACTTTACACACCAACTCAAATACTCAGTTTAATACCAAAAACTTATAATAAAAAAGGTCAGTTATTATTAAACTTAGTGGGAACAAATAAAAGTAAAATACATTGGGATAATGAAGGCACAGTCATAATTGATAATGAAAAAATTCCTGGAAGTAATATCATTGATTTAATAAATGATTCACTAAGACCCTTAAAAAAAAGCGATCCGATAGGGTGGGATAGATTTGCTAAAGCATTAAAAGATATTAAAGTACCACTTACTTATATTGGAAACCCAAAAAGATGTGAGTTTATTAATCAGCTTCAAGCAAATGATCTGAAAATAACCTCTGAGATTGAAGATCAAGAGTTTTCTACACCGAGCAGTGAAGATAAAAGATCTTCAAATAAAATACGGAGAAAGCTCGAATGGGAAAAATGGACCCCGTACTAGAAGAAATTAATAGTATTTATTATGATCCATCTAACCCCGCTGGTTTTAGTAGTATTGATAAATTATCAAAAGCCATGAAGGGTAAAATGGATAAAAAGCAAGTAAAGGAATGGTTACAAGCACAAGAATCATACACATTACATAAACCCATTCGGAAAAAATTCCCCCGGAATAGGTATATTATATCAAACATTAATGAACTGTGGCAAGCTGATTTAAGTGATATGCGAACTTATTCTCAATATAATGATGGTTATAGCTACATACTTTGTGTTATTGATGTATTTAGTAAATATGCTTTTGCAAAATCAATGAAAAATAAAAACTCAGAAACAACTAAAGTATGTTTTGAAAGTATATTTACTGAAAGTAATTCAACGCCTACTCATATACAATCTGATAAAGGTACAGAATTTGTTTCAAAAGATGTACAAAAATACTTTAAGTCCAAAAAGATTAATTACTATACCACTAATAATCCTGATATTAAGGCCAGTATTGTCGAACGATTTCAAAGAACTCTAAAAATGAAAATGTGGCGATATTTCACTCATAATAATACTTATAGATACATAGATGTTTTACAAGATTTAATTTACTCTTATAATCACAGCATTCACTCTAGTATTAAGATGTGTCCATGTGATGTAAATTCTAGCAATATTATGACAGTTTGGACTAACCTTTATGATAGAGGATCAAACAAAGTTTCTTTAGAAAATCCAAAACCAAATTTCAATGTGGGTGATTATGTTCGAATAACTAAATATAAACATGTTTTCCAAAAAGGATATGAATCAAATTGGAGTGATGAAATATTTATCATATCTTCAATAATTGATAGATCTCCATGGGTCGTATATACAATAACAGATTTACAAAATGAACCAATAGTTGGTACTTTTTATGAAAAAGAATTACAGAAGGTCACTTACAACCCCACCTCACAATATAAAATAGATAAAATAATTGACTCTCGTTATTCGGGTATCAGAAAAGAAGTATTGGTGAAGTGGAAAGGTTATCCAGATAAATTTAACAGTTGGATTTTAGTTTCTAGTTTAAAAAAAATATGATTAAAGAAAGTTTTTATTTAACTTTGCTCAGCAATAGTTCAATGGAATATTTTCCTGATAACAAGACTACAAATTTTTCAACAAAATTACCAAAATCTATTAAATTAGAAGGTGAATGGTCGGTTGGAGTTGTCGAGTTTCAATATCCATGCACCATGTTTACTGTTCAAAATCACGAAAATGTTATATACATTACAAAAAACATGATAATGCCTAATGAAGATAAACCATCAACAGTGTACATGAAAAAGCATATTCCAGCTACCAACTATGATAACGTTGAACATATTTTAAAAACGTTAAATGCTTTGGGAGAGAACTTAAAATTCCGTTATGATGAAATAACAAAATTTGTGTCTGTTTCCGTTTTGGATAAAAATATATCATCTGTAACATTATCACCCAAATTAAGTTTACAACTAGGTTATGAACCAAATAAAAATCTCCTAGAGAGAAATTTTGGAAAGTGTCCTGCTAATTTACACTTAGGGTTACCATCTCAACTATTTGTATATTGTGACATAATCGATCCTCAGATTGTGGGTGATGTTATGACTCCTTTATTAAGAATTATTTCATTAGATCCTACAAAATACATTTATGGTGCAAATAAAATGCATGTTTTCTCTCCACCTCACTACTTACCTGTTATGCGAAGAGAGTTCGATACCCTGGAAATAAATATAAGATCGAGCACAGGACAAAAAATACCATTCCAGTTTGGAACCGTGTGTATTAAACTACATTTCCGAAAATTACAATAATGTATTCTCTTCCTGATCATCATAAATGTCCATATCAAAATTATTATACACATCAAGCTGGATCAGGAATTGGAGTAATTTATAAGGGTTCACCATATCAACGTGGTCATGGTATTGGGAGCTTCTTAGGGGGTTTATTTAGATCAGTTTTACCTTTACTTTCAAGTGGTGCTCGAGTAATTGGTAAGGAGGCATTAAACGCCGGAGTAGGTCTTTTATCGGATATGGTTCAAGCGCGTCCAATGGAAACCTCAATAAAAGATCGTCTAAAGCAAGTTAGCACAAACTTAAAACGAAAGGCTGATGACAAAATTGATCGATTAAACATGACAGGATCTGGGTATATAACTAAAAGAAAACGACTGCCCTCATTCATTCCACCATTAACTGCTAAAGTGAAAGCTGCGAAAAAACTTGGTCTAAAACCAAAAAATATCAAAGATATATTTTCAAATTAAATATGTCTTTTCTTCATAATCATTCTTGTGAGTGCGTTAAGTCAGAATTAGATTTGTTTGCACTACCGTCTACACAAACAAGCATTGAAAATGGATTGTGGATTCACTATAAACCAATTTCATCTCTTGCTGATGATGGTCCTATCGAGTTTCAAGTTCCTGGTACAGGCGATGACTACATGGATTTGTCTCATACTTTACTCCACATAAAGGCAAAAGTATTAAATCAAGATTCAACCAACTTGATATCGACTGCCGTAGTAGCACCTGTAAATAATTGGTTGCATTCACTTTTTAGTCAACTTGATGTTTATTTAAACCAAAAACTTGTATCACCACCTAATAATACCTATGCCTATCGAGCATACATGGAAACCCTTTTAAACTATGCACCTGCTGCTAAAGAATCTCATCTTACTTGTAGTCTTTGGTATGAGGATACAGCAGGAAAAATGGATTCTACAGATGGCAAAAACATAGGATTTGTTAAAAGACAGGAATTAGCTACTGAAAGTAAAGAAATAGAAATGATTGGACATCTTCATGGTGACATTTTTAATCAAGATAAATTTTTAATTAATGGCGTTGAAATGAGTGTAAAATTAGTTCGTTCAAGAGAGAGTTTTAATTTAATTGCTGGGTCAAACGATGTAAAGTTTAAAGTTTGCATTACAGATGCAACTCTTATTGTTCGAAGAGCACGCATTAATCCAAGTGTATTACTTGCACATCAGAAAGTTTTAGCTACTACTACTGCTAAATATCCTATTACTCGAGCAGAAGTCAAAGTTTTAACAATTCCATCGGGTGTTCAAGGAAAAACTCTTGATAATATATTCCTAGGACAGGTACCCAAAAGATGTATAATCGGGTTTGTGAACAATTCTGCATTTAATGGTTCCCTTACTAAAAATCCATTTAATTTTGAAAACTATGGTATAAACTCTTTCAGCTTATATATTGATGGTCAACAAATACCTTCAAAAGCTTTACAACCATCTTTTAATAATAATATATTTACATCAGCATATCATACTCTGTTCTCAGGAACTGGTATTCACTTTCTTAATGAAGGTAATGCAATCTCTCGTGAACAGTATGCTAAAGGTTACTGTCTATTAGCATTTGATTTGACACCTGATTTGTCAGCTAACTCATCAGCTCATTGGAATCTCATAAAGCATGGTAGTGTAAGATTAGAAGTGCGATTTGAATCCTCACTAATACAAACAATTAACTGTATAGTGTATGCTGAGTTTGATAACATTATTGAAATAGATAAAAACAGAAATGTTACTGTAGACTATAGTAGTTAAGTAAGTTATAATGTGTGTTGTGTATTAGGTTTATGTGCTATTCGTAATGCATGTTATGTGTATGTAACTATAGGAAACATTATAAAATTAAATAAAACAAATTGTATGCAATATATAATTTTTTATTTCATTATAACCACTTATTTAATATTATAAGTATAAAACACTATTTGAGTTTAAGCTTTACATAAGCACACTCACTAAACCACTGAACATGTTGCTGCCAAGGATCATCATCATCTTCCCAATCTTTTAAACCGCCACCACAATGGAAACATTTTGTCCTGTCTCCATAACCAGTATAAAAGAAACCGGCTTCTGCAAGATCTTCAGGTTTCTGCTGCATAGCGAGAGGCCAGTCTTCAAAACTGAGCAACCGTCTAGATTTTGAACTGAAGAATGGATATTCAGCACTTGGGTACTGAATGTTCTTCTCATTTTCTTCACCACTGAGCATTGTAACCTTACTATTCAATGACGTGTTCTGTACACGTATACCACACTCATCTCTTCCTTCTGCACTTGTCATTCTCTCACGATCACAAGACAACTGGTCCTTAACACAACTCATTATTAATATATTATAGTCTAGCAAAGAATTATAAAATCAGGTAGAATCTAATAAGTACGTAGAAGTAATTTAAGTAAACAGAATCACATTCACTAATGATTGTTATTGTTAAAAAAGTATTTTTTAACTGTTTCACTTTCTGCTATTGTCTTTGTAATATTGTATATGAGGCTGTTTGTGTCGTCGTAGATGCTATCCTTATTATTCTTTACATAATATTTAATCCTCGTGGTGGCATGTTTCCAATGATCAGTAGTTGGAATCTTGCATAGTTTCTTCATATCATACATTTCAACTTTTATTAGATGCGTCGCTTGGTCTCCGTCGTTGGAATTAGTAGAAATGTATGATACACCATCTCTAGAGGCTCGTGCCACGGTTGATGATAACAGTTTCTTCTTTTTTATTTTTGGTGCCACTTCAAAAAACTGATCAAGCGCCGGTGATTTCCTTTTTATACCATCGCTTGTGTTATTAATCACGATGTCATCACTCTGTTCTTCGCATTGAGGGGAGAGTGACGAGTAGTAATACTGTTTATATGTATTTTCATCGAAGCTGAATGATTTCTGCAACAACACAGTTATCATGTTAATATCAATTTATTTACGCTTATTAAACGCCACACACACACGTTAGGAAACAACAACAGAAAGAAAAGTAAGTTTGTCAATAGAATATAAACACTTACCTCCATGGGTATTGATGGATTGAAGTAACACACGTGTACTCGTAGTATTGGTATATATATACAATTCACTGCGGTCAGACGACCGTAGACTGATTGCATGCATGCAGCTGCGCGGTCTTATATAGCTATTTCTTATCTAAAGCAAATTCCTAAGCACAAAAAACTAATAGGCCACCCTTGTGACCCAACAAACTTATCTTACATCCCTTTGGGATGCGTTATCTCACATTCCTTCGTAATGCACTCCACAGTTCCATGACTCACGCAAAATCATCACAAAAGAATACGTACATGTATCAACGTGTATAATATGCAATTTGGATACGGATGATTAACCAGGCTCACACTGGGTAGCTTTACATATCGATACGATGCGATTTAATAATTAAAAAGCACTATAAGTGAACATTCCTAAGTTAACCGTTGAATAGATTGGTACTGTATAATTAATTTACCAATAGCAGTAATATCATGGATACACTAGATGTTCAGCGACATATGAAAAAGATTCATCCTAGTCTAGAAAATAATGTTTATGCTGCTAATAGACTACCCATGTATACACATGTACCAACGTGTATAATATGCAATTTGGATACGGATGATAAACCAGGCTCACACTGGGTAGCTTTACATATCGATACGAATAGCATAGGTGAATATTTTGATTCATATGGACGAACACCTACACGATATCATCTAGAGTTTTTAAAAAGGAATTGTAAAAGATGGGGCTGGAATATTAATAGGATTCAGAATGATTGGACTTCAGTTTGTGGTGAATATTGCTTAATGTATTTGCAATATAAGTTCCTGGGTTATTCAATGTATAGTTTTACGAACATATTTACAGAGAACACATTATACAACGATATTTTAGTAGATGAGATGTTCCGCTCATATTTTATAGAGAAGTAACAAACCAGGCCCACTTCCCTGGGCGTAAGTTAAAAGAAATTAAACGGGTTTTATAATTTTATATTAAAAAGGTACTTCTTAGAACCTTATGTATGTACCAGTGAAAGACAGACAAACAAAAATTCTAAAAATTGATGTTAGATTGATGTTTAATGTGTTTAGTTAAACACTTTGAATTTCAAATAAAAAAGAGACACTTAAATGTTAATGTTATGTATGTGTATGTGTAAAATTATTAAAAGAATAAATAAAAATTGTTAGAAATGTATAACTGTGTTTTACTTATAGCATCATAATGGATGTGCACAATGAGCTGGCTCATTAGCCAGAAGTACTATAGGTTAGGTCGCAGGTTAGGTTAGGTTAGGTCGCTTTTCGCAGGTAGTAGGACGCGGGTTCGCGGGGAGTAGGCTAGGTTGGCTTCTGGCTCATGAGCTAGAACTGGTATAAACTAACTACTAGGTTAGGTTAGGTGGTTAGGTCGCTTTTCGCGGGTAGTAGGACGCGGGTTCGCGGGGAGTAGGCTAGGTTGGCTTCTGGCTCATGAGCTAGAACTGGTATAAACTAACTACTAGGTTAGGTTAGGTGGTTAGGTCGCTTTTCGCGGGTAGTAGGACGCGGGTTCGCGGGGAGTAGGCTAGGTTGGCTTCTGGCTCATGAGCTAGAACTGGTATAAACTAACTACTGGGGATGAAGGTGAGAGTAGCGTTATGGTTTTAAGTAATTTTACACCCCAAGCGGGACTCGAACTCGTGACCGCTGGCAGAAAATAGGGTCACCACAAATTGAGCCAAACATACGATACTTACTCGATATGATTACTGTAGGAAAAACACGTTTCATTTTATCCACCAATAGAAAAGTATAGCGTATGTATGTAGGTCACATTTATAGACGAAGAATGTAGAAAAATGAGTGATGTTAATAAGAGGTTTATCTCGTCGTATTATCGCATAAATTTAAGTTATATTTTGAGGCCTTTTCTTAACGTTTCACTGCTAGGTGCAGACCTTTAAAAGAAAGGGGGACAGGTTATGGTTGGTCTAGACCTCAAATGTCATTCGAAAACTTGTTAGGTTGTCTTTAGAGATAGACTCCATCAAGATATTGTCCTTCACCATAAGTAATTAAAAGGTTTTCCCAAGCGAGTGCGTAATTTGTAGTAACATAGTTTTAAGGTATTTCAAAGGTCAAATTCACTATTAACGAATTTTTATTTTTTGGATATTGACATAAATATAATGTTCCCGATTTGCGTGAAAAAGCTAAAAACTTATATTAAGTTTGAGGAGATTTATAAAAAATCAAAGAATATTCAAGTTTTTCAAAAGCCCTCATCATGAATTTGCAAATAATTTGAATAATAAAATTGTATTATGGGATAATGTGGCAAGCTTTGGACTAAAAAATGATGACACTCTTCGATGAAAATTGCTCAGTGAAATTACCTAGTGTTATTTTTTTATATGAATAAGTGGACTCAGCCTTTTATTTACTTATGATCTAACATACACTAGGTTAAAGTTAAACAGGTTTGTTTAAAGTTAAATAGTTACTTTCACCATTTATGGTATTCGACATTTAAGCTGCTTATTTTAAGAATAAACAACAATGTGTATCAGGAAATAAAAATAAGTATGTTCTATGTAATCCTCTTTTGAGAGTAAGTCAAACTCGTGTAATGGAAAGCTCGTGGAGGACCTTGACATGTTTTATATAATAATGTTGATATATTGATATAATGTATGAATGGTAGGCACGAGAAGCTTAAAAGCTGTATAAAACATATTACGATTCGAATGAAAACAGTCTACTTAGCGAATTACTCAGAAAACATAATTTCAAAGATTGATGCTTCAAAAGATACATGCTTAGATATCACTTTGGTAAATACAGTGATTATAATATGAATTCGAAACGTTTCTCAGCGTCTTATAATTTTATTTATTTTCTTCGCAATTTTATATTTTATATTTCCCAAGCTTTCATGATAACTTCGAATTTGGATGCCATTATGTGTAGAGATTTGAAAATTATTTTTCCTCGTGTAAAGTATTACGTAAGAATATACGAATATAGCGAGTTATATTGAGCTTTTGTGTTGAATGTTGAATTTTGAAGAAATTTTGCAAAAAAATATTTTATTAAATACGACAATTTCTCCTCCACTTAAAGCTTACCTGAAAAAGCTTCCAATAAAGTGCTAAGGCCGCCTGCTGATCCTCTTTACTTTGTGCTTCGTGTTATTATGTTTTACGTAAGTAAAAATGATATAACTAGTGTCCGACCGAAACTGGTTTTTACACCGAAACCGAAACCGAAACCGAATTTCGGCGACGGTCTCAGTTTCGGCCGTAACCGAAACCGAAACCGAAACTTTCTTATAAGGATCATGTTTTCAGAGAAAAATGAAGAAAATGTATTACAATCAGTCAGTTTTAATTAATAAAATAAATATTAAGTGTTAATTTTATACGGATAACCAGGTAGGTTTTTATAATAATTATAAGTGTTAATTTGTAAAAAAGAAAACAATTATTATATTGGTACCTACTTAATAATTATTAAATTGAACGCGAAACTCTAAATCCTTAATATGACCACCACTAATGCACTAAATACCATGTACCTAACTAATGTTTGTTTACATATCCAGGGTTTACTACGAAAACCTGCTAAACTACATTTTTTGAAAAAATTAGTTAAATACGTGAAAATTCTTATCTTTTCAAACTCTATAAACGGGTAAAATCGGCTTAGTCCTACGTTAAATACTTTAGGGTTAGTTAGTTATATACAACAAATCGTTCAATACTCTACTGCTAAAATATCATAAACGACATTACTAATAATTTACCTAATAAATGTTTTATGTAAAAAATTGAAATAGACATTTTTCCCGACTGCACCAGGAGGGTTATTTTTTTCGAGAGTATATGTATATTTTATCGATATAGAGGCCAAATCTATTGTTTTTATAATTTTTGTCTGTATTGTACTATATAACCACTGGACGGTATTGCATGAAATTTGGTATGATGATAGCTGTTAACCCGGGTTAATACATAGGATACTTTTTACCGCTGAAAAATATCTCATTTCTGATAAATCTCGAGTAACTGTTAAAGACCGACTGTAAAACGTCACGCGGTATGTGAAATCTGAAAATTTAGTTTAGGGTTTTTAAAACGCGGGTGGAGCCGCGGGAAATGCTAGTAATGTGATTAAAATAAGTCATACAGATTGTGCATTTACTCTTTCTACTTTTTGTTAATATTTCTTGAAAATCAATAAATATTTACAGCTAAGACCAGCTAACTTTTTTTCTTTGTCAGACCAAACCATAAGTTCCCACTTTTAGCATTATTTATTTAATGATGATAATACAGTATAATATCAAAGCTACCTAATTTTCAACATAAATGAGATTTTTATTTTTTTATGGTAAACTTGATTCTGCTATAATCTTATATGCACTGCAAATAAACTGGTTACGACATGATTACACACGTGGACGCGGCCAATTGTCATCGTCGCTAGGATGTCATTTACCGCGCCGAACACACCCGAGCACAGCGCGGAAACTCCCGAATGCAGTTTCGGTTTCGGTCGTAGTTTCGGCAGGTTTGCTGCCGAAACCGAAACATAACCGAAACTCGTTTTTTTGCCGAAACTCGACCGAAACCGAAACCGAAACCGAACATTCGGTCGGACACTAGATATAACTATGATTATAATATATACCTATTGATATAACTATTGTTGTAATAATTATTACATATTTCAGTGGCAGTAAGCTTAGAGTTAAATATTTTCTAAAAAATTGAAACAGTTACGTTGTTTTCTTCTCCACATGTACTCGTATATATGGTTCTAATTAGCAAATAAATTCGATTGTATAATAATATGTATTTACCTAACTTTATATAGACTTCACTGACACATTATATAATATGCGTGAAATCATATTTTTTTTAATTGTATTAATTGCAATAAATATTACAGGAATACCAATTTTCTCAAAAATGTGGGAAGGATGCTATCAAAATTATGATGGAATTCATTTATTACTAGTTGAAAGAGGCAAGGTTTATAATTTAAGCATATTATATAAGTTTTAAATATATTTCAATATAACACAAATATTTTAGTTACATTTTAATTAAAAAGGTATAATAATAAAACATTTTTAAAGGTAATTTATTATTCATCCCTATAGGGTAGCTTTTCCTTTTTGTGTTAATCGACCCTTAAAGTATAGTAAAATAATAAAGAAGAATCATAAAACTTCATTTATAATTGAAGACGTATTAATTAATACATAGTAGCTTAATTTAGAGTAAATCTTGTTATCAAAATCACTCAAAGTCAAGTCACAGAGTACGAAAAATAAAACAACAGCTCAATTTTCAATATTTATTTGTTTATATCCCACTTCATTCTTCATAATATATTTACAAAATACAAAAAAAGGGGAAAGTGACCGCAGGGATGTTTGATTAAAAAAGACATATAGTGGTACAAATAACCGAATTACATTTATAACATCCTACGCGTATCAAGGAACATAGCTAGTTATTATTTTCTACCGTGCTATAGTATTATTTCAGTTAAATCTACTTTACAAGAAGAAATAGAAGTTTCAACAGTTTTAGGCATACTCGTATTACTAAACTTACGACAAATTTTGTTTTGATGTTCTTAGCGAACCACAAGCTGAGCTTTTAAATATAAATGGGTTTAAAACGATTACGAAAGTTTATTGTAATTAACTAAACTTGTTATTTTAACAAATATTTTTCAATAATGATAGCTCTGTACATATTATTATTTTCTATGGTGAATCATGGTGTAAGCTTAATAATACGAGTTTAACAACAGAAGGGATTATTTACTTTTTAATAGAAAACAGTCGATAGATTTTTTAATTTATTTATTTTATTTGTCTTTATTACCTAAAATTACATGTATACGTTTTAAGACCTCTTTTCAATTGATATTTTAGCTATTATATCATTTTTGTATATGACTCTGAAGTTTAAGCATATGGAAAATTTTGTGTATTTTTTATTACGAAACTTTATAAGAATCAAATTCAATTGTCTTATGCACATCACAACAGTAAAATAATTTATTATTTCCAACAACATTTAAGTAAAATTTAAATCGCAATTTATTATTTTTTATTGTATTTATGATAAAAAGATAGAGCTCTTGGTATATTTATTTTATTTAATTACTGAACAGTTTCCAAATCACTTGGGGTCAAAGCATTACGACCTGCTTGTTCTCTGGAATCCAAGAACCGACAAGCTTTAGCTTTAGTTCACTCGTCAATGAACTTAACACATGAGACTCAAAGTGGGTGATAGATTCTAGATCCTTTAGTTTTCTATGACACTTCAGGATAAGATGTGGTAGCTCTATACTAACCCGAGCTCTACATGACTAAACTTTGTAAATTGAACGAAAATGAAATATTCTTTTGTATTTCTTTGTTTTATCCATTGCAAAGTTCAATTTTAAGCCAGTTTTATTTACTGTTAATTGTGTTTTTTTGAACTTAATATGTAATAAAACTTATATAAACGGCAATTATAAATTTATGCATACAAATATTAGAACCACAGTTCTAACAAACTAACAACTTTATTATCATATACGTTTCTGTTATTAACTTTATCTATGAAACTTTTACATTAACTAAAGCATTTCGCAGACGCTCTTTGTTTTTCCATTTCCGCACTTCAGTTGAATTATTTTCATTTTACTCGTTGCTATTCTAATGCTTTCTTAGACTCGATAGTTTTTTATTTAAATAAGTCATTTTATATTTGCTTTTCTGTGGAGATTTATTTTTATTTTATACTAATAGAGCTTTAACTGTTTTTTTAACATATGAAATGAAATGACGTAAATGGAATTTGGTTTTATTTTATAGTTGTGATTGAATTTTAATCAAAATCTATACTTTTGTCTGTCTGTCCTTCTAGGGACCCATCACAAGAAAACGAATGAGCAGATTTTGACGAAATGTTTATTTAACAGCTGGTCAATCTGTTCAACTTATAGGATACTTTTGATATTGCGGAAAATATCTCATCTTTGAGAATCCGTACTGACTGTTGATGAGTTTTTGTTTTCATTTTTTTTACTTCTTCAAGTTTTATGATACATACACATTAATCGATTGAAAAGAGGCTTATGTTATTTACTAAATTGTTCTAGGAACAAAACAAATATCACTTCAGAACGGTGAAACAACTACTTTTTAACTTAAAAAATAATTATTTACATCAATCCAAATTATGTACATGACATGATATAAACTTTATGCTACTTACGTATCGTTTACTCAGCTTATTTACAACATCTGCAATTTACAATGTAACAAAAACTTTATACTTATTCGCTTACTCAACAAATTTTGATTAAGTTCGTTCAATTTGCTAAGTTAGCATTTCAACGGGCGTCCTCAATTTCATACCTCTGTTCAAGAAAATGTATGTATATTTTAATATGAAATTATATATAAATTAATGAGCAACAGTATGACTGTTATGACAACTGTAAGTATTTATATAAACAACAGTTCAAATTTTTAGTGGAATTTTTGACGTTTGCGAGTTGCTAATCGCAGAATAATGAAAACACTCAAGTGTTTTAATGTCACACCTTATTGACGTGAAATATTAAAACCCATTCGTAGAACAAATAACTTTTAATTACTCTATAACTTTAAATGTAGCTCTCATTAATATAAAGAAGTATACCAACGGCATTCATTTAAAACTAATCTTAATTAACATACTCGTATTTTCCTAGAGACTGGAGCTTTTGTTTCGCTTACAATCGACTTAATATGCGAGAATGAAAAATATTAAAACAGCCATTTCATTTCATAAGTGAATACGTCTATAATTATGACTGAAACTTGAAATTTCTTTTAACAATACTTTAAAAAATCCATAATGATTCCCAAAATTATAAGAAACATATCCACAAAGTATATTGTAGTTACAAGTTAAAACTTAGCCGCTTTAAAGCTAAGATTTTTAAACTATCACAAGTTGGGTTATGGTCTCACAATATTGACTCCTGCGTAGCTTTTACATATTTCAATGCGACAAAGTTACAAATACTATACGTAATCGATAACAACTCTAATTAATCGTTTTTTGACATACATAATTTAACACATTAACTAAATGACCTTATAACTAATTGAATTCATCTTAAAATAACTTTCCAGGACGTAATAGTCCAAATAGCATAACAAAAGTTCCAGGTGATACCTTAAGCTGATCATCTGCAGGCCATAGATGAGAGGAGGTAGGTGACCGCGGCGCAGCTAAGCTGTGACGTGAGGTAGGACGAGGCTCGGTTACTTGTTTGCATGGCCGCGGGGTGTTCACCTAGACAGAATGTTTAATAATAAATAAATAATAATACTTTGTTAGGTTTACGCGAATATTTGACATTATAAATGAAACTATCTTTTCGGATTTTGTCGCGGATTTATTATGATTTTTGGTTCCCGACGTTTCGAATGCTTCACAGCAATCATGGTCACGGGAGAATCAGTCTCTCAGACAAAATCCGAAGAGATAGTTTCATTTATAATGTAAAATATTCGCGTAAACCTAAGTAAGTGTTATTTATTATTAATTTTAAAGTAAAAACAATAAGATATAAAAAATACCTCTACATTCTATATGAATTTCATTTATTTAAATATTTAAACAAACGTGGGACTCTTACAATTTTAAACATCTCATAACCATACTTTATAAAATCTTTTTGTGTAGAAATAACATTGTTTATATTCACGACGAAGAAACTTTAATACAACTAAAACATGAAAGGAATTTGAAAATTCTATCTTCTACAGTTACAGAAAAATTTTAAGCATCTCATGCTCTAGTTTCACAAAATTATAAGAGAAAATTTCAGAAAATATTAGAAGTGTAACTGACAATGTGTTGTTTTTATTCGTTCGTCGAGCGCTTTGTCTGGAGTATACAGAAATAATTGCGTACCTTGCATGCGCCATTTGGGCTTATTCGTTGTTATGTTAGCGTATTCTGTATACAAGTGCAAGTTATACTTGGTGTGCACTGTGCATATTAAAAATGCAAACGTAATATTAGGTATTCATATTACTGCTAAAAATATATTTTTAGAGGTTGTGAAAATTATATTACTTATGAATGAAAAATAAGAATATGAAATAAAAGTATGTTTTATTTTGATTTTCAGTTCCCGACAATCATTATACCCGTATATTTGCTAAAGGCATTATTTTTAACTTTGTTATTGGTAAAACGTCTAAAACCTTAGTCTCTCCCGAATGGTTATAAATGCATTGTTCACGACAAAACATTCACGTTAAGGACTGAAAGTTAAATGAATTTTTGAAAAAATCCAAAAAATTACTTTATACAAAAATATTACAATGTTATAAAGCGTTATCAAAACTAGTCAAGACATTTCTATTTAATGTTTTCGTGAAAACATTGTGAAATAAAAAAGATGGTTAAATAATATCAGTTGATATAATAAACAAATTAAACTAAAACAAAGCTGACTGTTCGAAACGCATTCCATTGGTCCGATGGTCCTTGGATGGAATTTTCTATTCGAGGATGTTCACAAAAGAGCCTTCTATAGATTGAATACTTTTAAATTTAAGAAAAGGTATAGTATTTTCAATTCTAACTTTCTTTACAAAAAAATAATTATACTACAATGGAATGGAATTTGTTACGTCCTAATTTCACATTTTAAACAAAATTGGCCATTCTTCGAGAAAGCGAGAGTAAAAATAAATACGTTAGTTTAAATAATACGTTATACGTTATACGTTATAAGTTTAAAAATTTAACTTTAAATGTATTAACACTTAACTTTTCATTACGCAATTTATACTCACTAACTTTAAAAATTAGATACTATGTACTTATTGTATGATAAATTACGAATAATTTTATGGTATAATTTAATTAAAATATTTATGAGACTGTAACTAAGTAGTACATAAATTAGCAAAACCTACTCATAGCTGTTTATCTTACAATATTATAGTCAAAAATACCAATAAACTGATATAATTAAATAAACCGATGTATTATTAAACTGGCGGTTTCCACGTGAAACTAACGTTTAACTAATATTTGGAAACTAATTTCACACCACGTAATATAAATTCCAGCGCACGATCAGAACCTATTGTTTTATTAAAATGTGGTTAACAAGCGTTTTGCCGCGACTTTGTAATTCATTTATTTAGTACCATAATTTTAAAAATTATCCTCTAATACGCGAATTATGTATATATATATATATATATATATATATATATATATATATATATATATATATATATATATATATATATATATATATGTATGTATGTAATTACTTAATTAAATTATAATATATGAAAGTTTAATATTGCTTCAACAATTTATATTTTATAATAACACATTATACATTTTTTATTAATAGCAACACTACATAATATTAATTTAACAAATATTATAAAAAATTGTAATCATTATAATTATAGAAGCTAAAAATAAGTTAATAATATTGCCATATTCATAATATAGTTCAAATTTTTAAAATTTTAAATGGTTAGAATTAAAATGTATAATTTTAAGGTACTTAATGCCATTTTTGTAAATTGTGGTTAAGCACTGTCTGTAACATATATAACCCCCTGAGACGTCAAATATCTTAGTCTCTCCCGTGACCATGATTGCTAAAAGCATTCGAAACGCCGGATACCAAAAACCATAATAAATCCGCGACAAAATCCGAAAATATAGTTTCATTATTAATTATCCTCTATATTTTACTGTTATGTATGCGCTATGTAACTGTAAAGGTTAATCAAAATCTGTTCAATCTTTTATCAAAAAGTGATATTAGTGTAAAACCGTAAAGAACATCCACAAAAATGAATATTATAAAGGGGAAATTTCATAATTATATTGTGAAAGCATAGATTTGTATTTGGATAAACCATTAAAAATTTACTAAGCACAACGAATAGACGCTCACCATATCTTTTCTCTCAAATGTAATAAAAGCTATGTTAAAAATGTAGATCTTAAATACCAAATTATGTATTCAATTTTTTTATTGATTTAATCACGCTCTGTTTCATACATATTATTTGTTAAGATTTGATTTATATAATGTCATGCATAAGTGTACATATTTAAAAGTTTCATTTAGTTTGCGTATCTTATTTGAAATGGGCTGTATCTAAAAACACCTTTACTATTGAGATATTAAGTATTGCTTTTTTATCCATTCTGAATAAGTGCTTGACTACGTTCCACCTGATGGTAAGTGGTAACGCAATCATAGATGGTAAGTCGCACTAATTCAGTAGCCACCTCTTCACTCTTGTAATAAAAATTAGTAATTAAAGTAAAGTCTTCTTACAAAAAACCATAATATGTTTGACAAAATATAACTAACCATTCAGCACATGAACGGAAACGGAAGCGGGGTGTGCGTTGTTCGGAACACAGGTGTAGTTGCCGGAGTCCGTGAGAGCGGCTTTGGTGACCAATAACTTGCTTGTAGTGCCTCCTTCAGTCTTCTCAGTCTCGAGACTGATGCCCCCTCGGGGCGAGTCGAAGTCTACTACCGCGCTGCCGTGGTACCTGCATTCAAAATAATTTAAGAACACTGTACGTGCACAATGTATAATGTCAGTATTGTTGGGACATTATTACACAGCGCCATCTAGTTCCTTGGTAAGCTACGAAGGAAGCTTGTGTTACGGATACCAGATAGTTGATATACTACACATATAAGTTTAAATACATACATATTATAAATATAAACATCCATGACTGGACGGCAAACATTTGAGTTTAACAAATGAATGCCCCCAGCGGGACTCGAATCCGCGACCTCTGGCACAAGAAGGTAGGGTCACTACCAACTGTGCCAAACGTGTCGTCTATTGTAAATAAATATAATAGATATAAAAATCTATTGAAGCTCTTTAGTTTCGCTAAAACTCAAAAACACTGGACCAATTTAAATAATTCTTTAGTTTTAAGGGGTGTCACTGGTTTAAGTATACATAGGGGAAAAAAGAAAAAAAAAACAGATGGAAAATTGAAAAGTTATAGGTTGCCTGGTGTGTTTACGTACTAGTGACCTTATCATATTTTAAGCAATAAGTTCGCCTTGACACTCTAAACACTATATCAATCTAGGCCTAAAGATTCTTGGTTTGGGCAAAGTTAAGATACTGATTACTGTTGCTTTTGTTTAGATACTTCAATAGAGATACCTGAGGTAGAAAAGTATTTGCCGCCTTGCTACGAAGGACACGAAAAGCCCTCGATCTCTTACACGCCTACATTTCTATGCCCTAAATGCACTTGCACAGTTGGCTAGCCTCTGTGAGGTCTTCCGCCGTTCTCGAATCGGGTCAGACGGTCATTATGATTATAAGCACGTGTACATATGTACCTATATAATATATGAAGTTTATATGTTTTTTTTACATTGCCATATTTTTCATTTAATAAAAGTTTACATAATCTTATAAATTCTAAGGCTTAGGAATAATTTGTTCTCTTAAATACTTTAAATAACATGTAACTTTCACATAAAATATTTCTTTTTTGTATAGACAAAACGATAAATCGGCTATGCATAATCCTTAAGATTATTCTTACTTTCCTATTTATTTCCAGCCACACGTGTGTTTGATTAGCCGTGCAAATACTTAACATGATAAATGGGCCGCATCATACTGAGAGCTAAAGCAATTTTCTTGAATTTGCTCAACCGATTGAAAACAGAAGATTCTATTCAATTTTATTAAGTCAATTTATTCATTGCTGTTACATGTATTCAAGAGTAATAAAAGGTTTGCTAATGTAATTAAAAATAATAGTCATGTACACTATTTTTAGATAAAAGTTTGTTTTTGTATGTGTGTCTGACGCATTTGTATAAAATTTGGTATCCAGTCGAACATCTCTTCATCGGATTAGATATAGCCTTTTTAACGGGAAAAATGGCGGACATCACCATTTTTTTTCATCATTTGTTAATTTCTCTCTGTAGCAGAAGATATTAGAAAATATCAGAAATGTGTGACCTGAGATATGAACCTGCTTCACTTGGTTTCCTAAATGAGACTGCTTAGTCATACACAAATATAAAATAACAAATAAATAAACATCACCCCTTCTAGATCGTAGATCTATATCTATGAATATCGGTATAAAATCATGCAGTTGGTTACTCAAGCAAAATGTTTAGCTATGTTCGTCTCCGGTGCCTTTCATTACAAGCACTGGGGGATTTGTTGTCTTCAATCCGGGAACTAATCGACGTTTCAGATTGATTGGTTCAGGTCTCAAGTGACCATTGAGCGAACTTTCCACACCAACGCATTAGTTTGCTTCCTGACTGACTGACTGACGATATTGATGCTTATGAACGTACTATATCTTCCTATATATTATTGTACTAAAGTGTCTAATTCACCTATTTGGTTAGAAGGTCTATGGTTTATTCTTGTTTATAACAAAAACTTGTAGTTACTTCACGTAGGCCCTAACTACATCTTATCCCATAGAAAACCATTTAAATTATTGATAAATAAAATAACTATAAAATAAAATATATATTTGGATATTAACTCCCAGTACAATCTATTTCAATGGTTACTTTAACCATGAAATTATCTTATGTTATAGATACTAGGTTAATCCAATAACGAACGGATATCGTATACGTTCGATATACGTAAATCCTATAACGAACCCATGACTGCTGGCACAGAAGAGTGCAGGTAAAGTTACTACGAGTACAAATCTATAGTGTTTAGAATTTTAGTCTGTCTGGTACTGCATCATAAGAAACCAAGTGGACAGATTAAACCGGGTCTATAGGATACTTTTGACTTTGGGAAAATATTACGTTTCTGAACGAGCAGAGCTAGGTGGAGTTACTAGTATTAGGTATATATTTTTTGCCTGTAATCCAGCACCAAGTCTCGTTTCCAATGTAGCTTTTAGAAGGACTTATAAATACAAATTCGTTTTGAGTAATCTATCTCGGGTCGTTCCCGAGGGATGTTATCTTATCGAATTTAATCAAAAGAAAAATAAAAGTAAGCTGCGAAAACAGCAATTCAATTTATAATATTTGACTTCTCCCTTCTTTCTGAATTTAAGGTCTATAACGGTTTTCCTTTGGAAATGAGCATTTAAAAAGCATTTACTCCTGATTGCTTTGTAAAAACGTCTTCATCTATTCCAAGAACGGAGATTTCTTATTTTGACGAGCTAAAAAGTTTGCTATTGTTGCAGTAAAATTAAAAGCTTTTGTGAAGAAACACTTCGAAATAGTGAGAGGTTCATATTAAACATAGTCCTAGTATATTGGTCTAAGAGCCGGTGGAAGATCGACCTTCACCGATCTGATAACCAGATGAGACATATTTTTTATCAAATATAATTTATAAACAAATATACCTATAATTACTTGCCTATCTGAAAGTGCTCATGGCTATTTTTAATTAAATTAACTTTGATCGATTTTTTTTCATGACTTTCATTCTTTTGATAACCAAATGAATTTTATTTCACTGTTAGTTTTTAACACACAGAATATGCCTCAGTAGGCTTCCTACTCATTTTTGTGTATAGCTACCTGGCAAGCCGATGTGAACAGGTAAGTCAATATAGGTGACTCCATCGTTCTGCTAACTTATCGAAAGTTGTATCAAATTTTAGATCATTTTATTACAAAATCAGTCATATAGAATTGCCTGCAAAAAATCATACTTAAAGCACTGTTGCCTAGCTAAAAATAGCCATGAGCACTTTCAGATAGGCAAGTAATTATAGGCATATTTGTTTATAAATTATATTCGATAAAAAATATGTCTCATCTGGTTATCAGATCGGTGAAGGTCGATCTTCCACGTCTCCTCTACCATATCGAATTATTTTTATGAATTAGTTAGTCAATGTATCGCCATACAAAATTCAAGAAGTAAGTAGAAGGAATATTTATCTGAACATGAATATTCCTTTACACATGTTGTATGAGAAACCATTTTGTAGAAGAAAGTTAGTATTAATTATAATAATTAAGTATATAGTTATTATATTTATTTTTGGCCTTTTATATATTTGTTTTGTACACGGGCGTGAGAGTAAAGTAAATAATATCTTGAGCAAACGAGTCGTTTCTAAAATAATAATAATATAATACTTTTACGATACTATAGTGGATCTTATTTTGTGTTTGTGAGTTAGCAAATATATAATATATATCTACACTTCTATACTAATATTATAAAGCTGAAGTGTTTGTTTGTTTGGTTGAACGCGCTTATCTCAAGAACTACTAGTTAGATTTGAAAAATTCTTTTTGTTTAGATAGTCCGTTTATCGAGAAAGGCTAAAGGCTATTTTATATCACGCTATGACCAATAGGAGTAAAAAATCAATGATAAATGTTGTAAAAACGGGAAGGATGGGCGTTAGTTCTGCGAGGTCTTATAGATGGTCTTATAGATAGAAGGTCTTTAGAACGCGTGCGAAGCCGCGGGAAATGCTAGTATAATATATAATAATCTTTATTTCAGGCATAACCCGTAATATTACAAAAACAAAATAAAACACATATACAATATATCTAATCTAAGAGTTAGTAATACAAAATACTTAACCTATGTTAGCTTAAAACAACTAGATTGCAAATTCGATATAAAGAGATTGTCATTGAATCTTCTATTTTGATATTGAGTAAATGATGGTCTTGGAAAATAATGTTTGTTATACTTATACTTCAGCCCTTTTTAACGTCCCACTGCTGGGCACGGGCCTCCCTCAGTACAAGGGGATCAGGCCATAGTTCACCGCGCTGGCCTAGTGCGTGTTGGCGGACTGAGCATGTCTTTCGAAAACTTGCTAGGTTTTTTTAGACATGCAGGTTTCCTCACGATGTTTTCCTTCACCGAAAGACAAGTGGTAATCATGATAGAAATGATTCGCACATGATATCAGAGGTGCGAGACCCGGATTTGAACCTGCATCAATCAGTTATACAAGCGAGCGCGTTACCTCTGGGCTACCACTGCCTACCCTGCCTAATGTTTATTAAGACAAAAAATATTGTGATACACTATATATTATAGTACTTAGTTTAAATAAAATGGCTTATGCTTACCATAAAACAGATGCGCTAGAAGGCGGCGACGAGTGCACATTCACTGAGCAAGTCAGAGATATCGTGCTGCCTTTCTTCACATACACATCCTGAGAGCCCCAGATCGTAGCCGCGGCAGCTGCAACAAGGAAATACCAGATTTAGATCATATTATACAATTTTTTAACTATATTTATGTTTGAAATTCAAAACTTGGTATGTTTGTTACGATAATGTAACTGTAACAATCATTTACACTTAATTTATTGAGAAAATGTATCAGCCATCTAATATCTCGCTCGGACCTTTAAGACTTCACAATATATTAAAGAATATAATATAAAAGCAAGCAAGTAAAGCTGAAAACAAAAGCTAGTATTTAAACAATGTTAAACCAAAACTACTCAACTGTTATATTTCGAAAATCAAAGGAACTATTCTGATTACATTTGAGCCCAAAATCCCGATGTAGATTGAAAATTCTTTTATTTATTACTTTAAGTTATTTACTCATTTCGTTCATTTTACTCTCAAACTTGCATATGCTAATTTTTTGTCAGGAGCCAAGTTGCATATCGAACTAAAACATATTCTATGACGTCCAAAGTTTATATAAAATCTATTGAAAAAAGAAACATATTAAGATAAAAAAAAATATTAGTCCCGCTGAGTTACTTTCGCCAGTTCTTCTCAGGTCAGAAGTTTCTTCTTTCTGAACTGGTGGTAGACTCATAACGTTCAGTAAAAAATTGTAATAATTTTATGCTGAATGAAATATTTTGATTTGATGGTATAACCAGTATATCCCGAGCCTACATTCTTTATTTTATAAATTTGTATGAAAACATTAACAAGTAGGCAATATATAAATAGGCAAAAACTAAGCAGCTCTTAGCCTTTTCTCCTTTGTCTTCAAACTGATTATCTCTTTCATTTTGGTAGCTTAGCTTTTTGATTAAGGTCACGTCCATTAGGCAAATACTAATCATATTAAATAGTCGTCTCTGATAAATAGAATATCTTTAGTGTCTACATACAAATGGTTTTGTTTGAAATATTATTGTTGATTGCTTTATTATGACTTATTTATGGTATTAAGTTACATCAATATTTATATTTATTTAAGTAGTTAATTTTATTACTCTCTAAAATTAAACTTTGAGTACAAATAATTTTGATTACTAGAACATAACTGGAGTTCATTAACTGTCGATATTTCTCGACTGTAGCTATGATTCATCGTAAACCAAAATTTCTAAAGACATTTGAAAATTTAATATTTATTAATAAAAATTCAAATTTCTAAACATTTACTTGTCAAATCTAAAATACCGAGAATTATTCAGGTCGTTGCGAGCAATAGAGCTGCTATTATGATATCTACCAAATCCCTTTCCCAATTACTAGCTTTTCTTAACATAAACGAACCATGAATAAAAATAAATGCAAAAAGCCAGTTTAAAATTCAAACTCTACTTTCCCCTAATCTTAACAAAAGCACGGAAAATAAATTGTATTCTACGCTGAAGCTGGTCGAAAATTAAACGGCCATAGTGAAATTAGAACGGGGTATGGAAAATAAATAAATAAAAGGGACAGAGGTAGCACAGCGATATCGCTCCTTTGGATAATCGAGTGATGCGGGTTCAAATCCGGCTTAAGCACCTCTGATATTTTTAGGTGCGAATAGTTTCTAATTTGATTATCACTTCTTACAGTAAAAAAACAATTGCGAGGAAACATGCATATCTGAGTGAACCTAGCAAGTTTTCAAAAGACATGTAAAGTCTGCCAACATGATGGACTATGGCCTGATCTACTGTAGGGAGGTCCATTCCCAGCAGTGGGACGTTAAGCAATAGGGCTATATACAATAAAATACAATAGAAAATAAAGTTAATTGAGGACTAATGAATAAACAAAACGTAATAGGAATAAAGTACCTGAGGATCGGACCGGCGGCTGGGGCGCGGGGGTGTGGGACTCATCTGGAATGCACAAGACAACAGCTTAGGGAGGGGGGGAATACTAAACAGAATACTCTAACGAAAGGATGCATTGTTAAATTACCTCGACGTTTAATTTCAACGAATTATAGTCGGTATTTGGGGCCTTTATATATAAAATAGGTTGCGAGTAACATTTGTTTTGAAGTAAACTGCTTTGTTCTTGAGTATTTAGGGATTGGTTAAGATTATATACTGCAAACTTTACTAAATTTTAATAAACATACTTACGTTGAATAAATCAAATATTCCTTTAAGAGTGTATTTATTATATTCTTTTCTCACTTGTAGCCTCTTATTCTTTTAAAATGTTACGTGATGCTACATTTGATTTGCAATTAAATGATTACATTTTCTAAAACTGTGACAACGTTGTAATCTCATAAAATCTCGCAAAAATAAGAACCAAACTTTTTTTTGTCAAAACGAGAATATGTAAGTAAATATTTCCCTTAAAAATTAGGTATGTACCACATTCATTTATGGCTAGACTTACGTAAATATATAACACATAATATATAAATCTCTCATACTTCTAGCCTCGTGAATATTTCCAAAAAAAACTTAAAGAATTAAATTCTACTAATATAAGTAATAAAATCCCTGAAATAAATGCATATTTCGTTACGTCCAACATTTTTCAGCATAACAAGCTCTGTAATTGGCCCGAGAAATTGAGTCGCTTGATATATTCCTGATAGTGAAGCGTGTACTGATAAATGACTCTCGTATTACAAACGAGGAGATAAAAACTAAAGCTCTATCGCACAGGATACGTCGGCCAATTATTTTAACACGGTTTAAATAACACGAATCTATGTTTAGTATGAGCTTTTCATTATAAGTAAGTAGGTCGATTAGTCAGTACGAGCTTCTAATTATAACTAATAAGTAGTTCGAATAGTTAAGACTAAACGTTTTATTGATAATGATTTCTTTATTATACAAAATATGTTACAAGTATGTTAAATTTACTTTACTTTGTTGATCTAGTGGATACTAAATATCAAGATCAGAACGTGGGTTCGAGTCCCAGGTCTAATAGAATTAGTGCCTTTTCCTACGAGAATACATCGGTAGTTCCGATGTTTATAAAATTATAAAAGAAATAATTTATTTAGATTATAGAGAAAGGAGACCTTTCTAAGGAGAACTTTTGGATTTTTAGTAATCTCTACCACAAGTATTATTTCTCTATCACAATGTAGTATTACAGTTTTTTAGTATCACTTAAAAAAATTGTAGGATCAAGCACATCTCATACAGTAAATAGTACTCAATCATAGGAATGAATATTCTTTCAATACACATTTAGTTATTTTTAAGTCATTTATAGCTTTATAGAGATTAATAAAATACTTATGCAAGATATATAAAACCCGTACTTTACTACCTGGCTCAATATTAGCTTAAAGTATTAAGAAGTGATCAGCGAAGCGAGTTACTTTAAACAAGAGATTTTAGGAAGTGGTGAAAATTTGAACGCAACTAATTGCAGAATTTACATTTAAATTTAAATTTTGACACGTGAACATAAAATTCTATACTATTACGAGCACTTATTTGCTATTTTAATATTATAAACTAGCGACTCGCCCTTGCTTCGCTCGGGCTCTTCCCTAGATTTAGCATAAGCAAAGCCGCGGGATCCGCTAGTTATACATATAAACCTTCCTCTTGAATCACTCTATCTATTAAAAACAAACCGCATCAAAATCCGTTACGTAGTTTTAAAGATTTAAGCATGCATAGGGATATAGGGACAGAGAAAGCGACTTTGTTTTATACTATGTAGTGATACTACCGACTTACGCTTGCTTTACTCGCGTATGTATTTTATTGTCTTCTACACATTCCTTACTAAATAATATTCTAAATTTTAACCAAATTCATATAGCCGTTTTGGCGTAAAGATGTAACAAACATACCTAGAAAAAAATTGTGTGTTCTATGTTTTTAATATATATGTATGTTTGTTACTGTTAAAATAACTTAACTAAAACCGCACCCGGACTAAGTCAGAGTAAATAAGTAGTAAAGTGTAGAATTTTAATAAAATAATTTTATAATATTTAATTTTGAGGTTCCTATTTGCATTCATATAAGAGCTTTATCAAAATTTTTGGGACAAGCACTTTTTGTTAATTATACCATCAAAGTTTAATAAAGCGACCGTTGTCTTTAGCCTGTAAAGTTTTACTCTTGCATTTTATATTGGAGGGGGAGTGAAGTTGTTAATTTATTCAATTCAAAGGCCAATCTTTCTAACGTTGTTATTAGTTCGTACAGACGAAGCCATAAATCACGTTCATTTATATAAAAGGTAAATAGAGCTAAGATATATATTATTATTTTATTCTTAATTCTACATAAGTTAAAATGTTTATATAATACAGTATGTATATATATTATATACTTATTTAAGTAATATAAATCGTGACTTGATCTCGCTTCGCTCGGGCGCGTCCCTAGATACTTAGCAGAAACTTGTACTCCAGGTCTCTCCATCAATGAACTAAATTCTACATAAGTCCGCTAAGCGGCTTCAGCTTGTACATTGTTCAACATTATATATTATGTATACACAAAGATAATTTTTGAAGTTTTGGCTTTAGCATTAACATAGCGTTTACCTAAATGCATATGTACGTAGGCATGAGGCAGTGGTAGCCCAGCGGTAACGCGCTCGCTTGGATAACCGAGTGATGCGGGTTCAAATCCGGATCTCGCACATCAGTTATTTCAATGTGCGAATCATTTTTCTATCATGATTAACACTTGTGTTACGGTGAAAGAAAACATCGTGAGAAAACCTTCGTGTCTTAGAAAAACCTAGCAAGTTTTTCGAACGACATGTGAAGTCCGCCAACACGCACTAGGCCAGCGTGGTGGACTAACGCATGATCCCCCTCGTACTGAGGGAGGCCCATGCCCAGCAGTGAGACGATAAAAAAGGGCTGATGATGATGATGATGATGATATGTACGTAGGTATATTATGGTTCTTAAGACTATATCTTTGTAACAGCTGGCAAACTATTAATAAGACTTTAACTGGCAGATAGCTAACGTTTAAGGAACAATTAAGGCTACTTTTATTATATTTTTAAATTAGGTTTCTGCTATAGACAAAACCGAGCGAAGCCAGATTCTATTTTAGTGTAGTTTATAGACGTCAAAAGACCTATCCTTATTGCCAAATTCGAAAAGATATACAGTATTATTAGCTAATAGGTACGTGTTAACGTTACAGCTAATATAAAAACATATTCGTATCACGCACACATAAATTTAGTCTAGTATATATAGTATAAGTGAAAAGAATTTCGTACAACGTTTCACGAAACTCGGAATGATACCAAAAAATATTCGCTACACGCGTCTTGGCGTAAACCTACTGCACCAAATATAGGCAAGAGAAATGGCTTCCACTTTATATCCCAGCATTACACCCACTTCTAATATGACGAGATGGATATGAGATTACATCGTCACTTTTCATAACAACTTTGTGAATTTGTTGCTAACATTAAAATGATAAACAATTCTTTTTATATATATATTGCCGTATAGAATACTCTGTAGAATTGAAAATATTACATGTAAGAGTTATTTCTTTAAATTCAACGTATCAGAGCTAAGTGTCATTAGTCCTCGTAATAAGCAAATTAAAATATTAAAAATACACAATAGTAAAGTTTTTGAGTTAACAAGATAATTTTAAAAAACCATTCTAAGTATATCTACAAAAAACAAAGGCGGTGTACTATTAATAAAAGTATACTACCAGTGCGAGTGCAGTAATAAAGAGAGCCATTACTTAATTAAAATAATATATTAAAATTTCCCCTCAACCCCTAAAGGTAGGACAAAATCTAAATTAACAGTACGTAAAAGTAACCTATCAATTCATTGCACTTTTAGTTCATTAGACGTTGAATATGAAAGTTGTAGATCCAAAAAGCGTTGAAAATTAGAAACTCTGTTAAAAGATCTGCTAAGTAATTGTTTCAGACATAATCTTTGAAAATTTTGCAATTCTACTAATTCAAAGTTTTAAGATGAAGTTATGTAAAAAAACGTAATTATCTCGTCACCAGTAATTTCTTTCCAAAGTGGTTGAAGAGATATTTAAAAGAGTACTACAGGATCAATTAGACTGCAGTATTCATTTTTTTTATTGACTTTTTAACTTTTCTGTTATACCTCCCACTTAAACATTATTTGGTTTTGCAGGTAACATTAAGATAAGGTTATACTATTCTTTGTATAAAATTAATTAAAATAAATTCTATCAACCAACTAATGTAATATTTTTACCTAAATATAAAAACTGTTAAAATCGGAACCAGACCTGTATTTTGTGATGTCTTCGTCAATTATAAACCAATTTTCATGAAATACTTTTGAAGAAAATGCTAACATACTAATCTTAAAAAAATGCATTTCATTTCGTTTTGAAGTTATTATACTTTAAAAAGTAATTTATTATAGAAAAAAAATAGTAATATACCTTCAACATTCAATACGACTGCCATATTAATTTTTGGCTCGGTATTTATCTGGCACTCGTACACCCCCGCGTCTCTTGGCTGGACGTAATCGATCTTCAAGTCCCAGTCGTCTGACGGCTCGGGATGTAAAACGCTGAACCTCGCGTCGCCAGTGTAGGTAAAGATGTGGGATGTTAGTATGTGGAGGTCCCTTTTCCGCATCCATGATACCTGAAAAAGTTGTAGATATAAGTACTGATGCTTGTTTATAGCTATATTTTATAGCTATAGTTATTATTTTTATAATTTATAGCTGTTTATAGTCATAGGTGTTTATATTTACAATGTACTATATACTAGCGATCCGCCCTCGCTTCGTTCCGCTAGTAACACATATAAGCTTGCTCTTGAATTACCCTACCTATTAAGAAACCGTATCAAAATCCTTCGCGTAGTTTTAAAGATATAAGCATACATAGCGACAGACAGTCAGTGGGAAGCGATTTTGTTTTATACTATGTAGTGATAAATTTACAAGTTATATACATATGTGTAGTTAATCAGCTATATGGTATCCATAACACAAGCTTACCATGGAACTAGATGATGCTGTTGTTGTTAATGTCCCAACATAATATTATATTTACTACAAAATATCTTCAATAAAATAAGTTTTTTTAATTTACATAAGCAAGTTTTAAGTCAAATAAGAGAAACTAAAACGAGTTTTGATTAAAATAAGAAACAGTGAGCGTCTAAATTTATATTTTTTTTATATCTCGCCTCAAAGAAATTAGAAAATAAATTCGCCCCTTTGTTTTTGAACGTAATTAGACTAAGCCCAAGTGAGCCGCGTAAGCCTGCGTCGTAATTAAGCAAGATGAAGCATCCACAGCCTCTTTACAGTCCCTTAAATAATAAAATTAAGTAATGGCTAAGCGTTTTTTTTTTCAGTGAAAATTTTGCATCCCATTTGATGAATTGAATCTGGGTTATTTCATAACAGTATTACGTAGCTTTGTCGTTGTTATTTTTACTCGTGTAAGTCATTTTTTATCTAGATTTTGCTTAGTTATATCTATAAAAGTAATTAATGTGAGTGGAAATCTGAGTTTCGGAGATATTCCCATTGGGCTTAAGTGCACACCTTCAAAGAATTTAAATCCTTGTGGGGTTCTGTTTTGTGGAATATATTCGTTAAAATATTTGGACTAGTACGGTTATTTAATCATATATCATTGAAATATTTTCAGTCACATTAATTAATTCATATTGTGATTATTTTAATTAAAACTGAATATTTTTAAGTTTATAACTAGCTAACTTAACTTTGAAAAGTTTTATTTACTTTCTTATCATTTTTTTGTCTCTAGATGAACAAAACCGAGCTTATTTCACAAAACAATCGCTTTCGCAAAATTATAAGATACCCTATTTACTCAAAACACCTATCATTTTAATTTCTAATATATTATTGTGCTATTTTACATAAAAAAAGCAATTCCGTAACACATATCAGACGATAATAGAATTTCTCGGAAGAGAACCCAACAGTAATACATTACATGCATAGTGGGACATGTCAGAGTGCTATTTATTTTCAGAAATGGGTAAGATCTTACACCATTAATATGGCGGTCAGTGGAGCGGTTCCGAGGGTTATCGAGGACCGACGAGATCGACGTTGAAAAATGATATTTTATAATCTTCAGGTGTCCAGATAAGTTCCAGTGAAGGGTTCACGGTCTAAATTTTGGGTAAGCTGTGATTGATCTCGTTAACACGACGGGGAAAATTAATTTTGTTTTATTTTCTACTTTTTGTAACGTCATATTTCTAATTTTGTTTTATTACAATGATATTTTAAAACCAAGCTGAATCAAAGTATGTAATTATAACGAGATGAAGCGGGGACGAGTCATTGTGTAAGAAATATAATCAGTTTATGTCGGTGAAGGAAAACATCGTTAAGAAATCTGCATGTCTGAGAAACCTAGCAAGTTTCCGAAAGACATGTGAAGTCCGCCAACCCTCATATTGAAAGGAGGCTCCTGCCAAGCAGTAGGAAGTTAAAAAGAACTGAATTTAGAAGGATAAGGATAAAAACATACAAAATAAGCAAAGCGAGGGTGAGTCGTTGTTCTATATATATAAAAAAGTAAATATTAAATTTTGATCTCCTTTAACAGTAGACAGAAATTCTACCTAATATGCTTCCTAGCTTTGATATCTAGGTCGTCGTCTGTTAGTATAACAAACTTTATGCAAAATCGTCCAGTTGTTAGTGTGTAGGTGAGACGGAGATTCACATAAGTACTGTAAATTTTTGCAACTATCAATGGTTCAGTTTGACTGATGATTAAAAATAATATGATCCTATCAATATTCTGAAGTGAACACAATGTCTTAATATTCTTTATTAGTAGTATTATTCTAATTATTTTATATATTTATTTTTATAAAACTTCAATTTTCATTGCACAATTCAAATAATACTGTAAAAATAACATCACGTTTAATTGAATTCAACTGATTTACTCCACTATTCATTCATCTTCCGCAATAAAATTCCTACACACATTCGCTCACAACCGTTCTATTATTAAAAGCTCCGGCATCCATTCACTACTTATATAGATTAGCTTTTACAAATAAAATGGCTTTGAACACTTTGTTTTACTACTTAACAAGCTTTTACTCACTATTTCTGCTTTTTTAATAGTTTACTGTTCATATCGAGCATTTTAGCTCTTAATAGGTTTGACCTTTATAGGATAGAATAGTGAATGATTTCCTGGGACAGTTATAATATGCAAAGAAAAGGTGCATTATTTCTTGCCCACACTCTCGTGGATGCGTCTTTTTAATGGAAAAACAAAATAAAGCTCCATATTTCTAATCTGATAACTACTCATATACATATTATATAAGATATGCGTTGGCGGTAAAACGTTCGAAACGTCGAGAAATAAAAAAACCAAAATAAATCCACCAAAGAACAACAATAAGATAGTGTTATTTGAAATTTGATAGCTGGTTATCCGGGGCAACATGGCTAGGTTGAACACATGAAGTAGTTACCATCACTTCAAATACGATACGTCTTATTGAAGGAAAATACCATACTTCGGAGAAATCTATACTACACGTTAAAACGTACCTAGGGACCGAACCCAGTGGAGCAAAGTGAGTAGAATTACAAAGACAGACAAAGACCAGACAAAGTGAGGGTAAGTCGCTAGTTTATAATCTATTTAAATAAAAACGAATGTGGCAGTGTCTGATAGCCATGTGTTCCCAAACCACTGAACTAATTGTGATGAAAATGTCTTCTTTGGACATTTGTTTATCAAGTTTCTAATTCAAAAGCTGTTAAGCTTATAATAATAAGCTTAATATACACAATAATTTACTTACTGTTCTATTCCCCGTGTGTTTCGCTCGACACCTCAATATAGCGGACTGTCCGACGACGGCGGAAACGTTGCGAGGAGACACGTCGTCAAAGTAGGGCCGCTCCGGCCTGACCTCGCTCGCCACACCCGGTAGAACGCCCAAACCTGAAACAATATATGGTATTTATTTATCTAATTTAAGGCAAAATACAAATAAATATAACAACTTATGTATATATGTTACGTAATAAGTAATTCAGTCTATATCCTATACGAAATAGCCTTAGAAAGCACAAACAATTCTGCGTAAATTCATACAGATTTCATTGAATATGTGATAGAAACTCTTGTCTGTTACATTTCACGTTAATCAAATTGACAGGGATAGCCTATATCCGGTCCCAGGATATAGATTGTATACTATACACGTATTAGGCTGGCTTTGTGACTTACGTTTTAATAAAAATTTAGATGTATGTATGGAATATCAGTAATTTTATAAACTAAGGACATACTTTGTTTAGTTTTTTAGTTCCAGTACCATACTAATCTCAGAAATAACATTTACTCAAATCATTTTTTGCAACTAATAGCTTAAAAAGGGTTCATACGAGAGAAGCAACACGCGAGTTAAAAACAAACGAAGTAAGAAACTGAGGATTTCTAGTAGTAATTTAGTGTTTTTAAAAAGCTTAAAAAGAACTATATAGTAGTGGCAGTTCCACAGTAAAGCTCTAGAGCTAAGCCGCACTTAAAATCAATTTATAGTGGTATTTGCAGTTCATCGCATAATTTAGTTTACCTGAGGGAAGCGAAAGAGGATCTAGTAGTATATAATTATGGACCATAGTGCATTTAATCAATAATGGACTATTAGTCATTGTAATAATACTAACGTTCTCTCGCAACTCCTCCTTGGTTATTTCATATTTTATAGCAGGCTTTATACCTAATAGAAATAGATAATAGTATGTAAGAAGATTTTTTCTAACTAGTAGATCCAGAGATTAACGGTTTTAATCAAAAAAGTATTATAAATATATTTACATATATACCTAGCACATTAGAGATAGATTATTTTGTATTATAATTTAGCTTAAACAATATTCATAAATTTTTAATAAAATAATATTATCAAAAGTTTATTAAATTTTATTACAAAAATTAAAAGTTTTTTAAAAAAGTTTATTAAAATTTAATAAATTAATATTATCAAAAAGGGGGTATGAAAAGCAAGAAAAAGGTTCATTTTCAGGACTTTTACTCAGCAGACAAAATGTAACAGTGTGAGTTTTACGAGAGGGTAGTCCCCAACCGAGCTGGTCGAGTCGACCCAATTTTGATAGTTAAACTTATACTACTGTTTTATTCTAATATTTTTTACTTCAATTACTCAAAGTAAATAATTTTGATAACTTTTATTCGACATGTTTGTTTTGCATGAAACATTTTGTTTCTGTGGCACAAACGTAAATGGGTCACGTGACTTTGGCGTCGCTTCCGGTCCGCCAAAGGTTGCGGCTGCGGGAAGTGCGGTGTCGGTGCTAAAACATTCTATGGGAAAGCTCCATAAATTTGAATGAAAGGCTATTCTTAAAAGGTATGTAACGATATGGATGTTAGATCGTAGACTTCGTATGTGTACATTGTATTGATTTTTGACATACAAAAATCTATGATTTGGCCTGAATTTTAAAATATTTGTAGGTAAAAATAAAAATAAATTACTGAACATATTTTTTGATGATGATGATGATGGAAGTCGACTTTCAAGATTACCTTAGGCTGTACTGCAAATGCCCGTATAAATATTGAGAGTACATTTCACTTGTAAGAATTAAATAACTACTTGTGTGAAAAATCTTATAGCCACGGCAACTTTCGACTAATTAATTAATAATTAATTACTAAGCAATTAGTATTTTAATTTTATTAGCAATTAGTTTTTATACAAAAACGGTATTATGGCACTCTTAAAATAAAATATTAAGGTATTAAATTTTATGGGCTTCTAACAAAATATTATGAACAATAACACAAAGGAATCAGCGTAAAAAATTCACCCGCACCTAATTGAATTTTCCAGACCATTATTTCTCTTTAGCACTTCACGACAATTTTGAAGATAAAAATTTCAATGCCTTGACGAATAAACTGAAGAAACTCATCGAACCTCTTACGTTATTTAAAGTTACCCTTTCCAATACTTAGACAATTTAAAGTTAGTGTAAAGAAATAATCTAAAGGTCATTACTTTATTCATTATATTCAACTTCAGTTATTAAACATTTTCTTTAAAACTTCATTTTCTTATTGAAACTTAGATGTAAGTTTGAAACTCTTAAAAGCTAATTACAAAGTTCAAAAAACTTAGGTAAATATAAATTTAAAAACATATTATATTATAACAATATGAACTCTGTTAATTAAAGTATATAATTAAAGAAACTCAGTTCTTGCAGTATATTTAGTTCGTAAGAAACAAGTAGTCGCCCGGACCTCGCTTTTGCTGTATATTTTTATCTTTTTCTTTAAAATGTTTTAAGTTAGGTTCGAGTTTAAGTTTCATTCGTTTTATTTTATAATATTAATTAATTAAATTTTGACAAAACTGATGTTATTATAAATAAGCTTTTACTTCTTGTATGATTTAATATATTATATAAAATTTTCTTATATCTGTCTCTAACGATCACATTTTGTTATAAAGATTCAAAGGTGCTGTGCCCTAGATTTTAGGTTAAGGAAAAAGTCAATGTAAGCCATAAAAATATGTTGTGTATTAATATTGGTGCCATGTTAGAAATTTCGCTATTATTATGCTATTGTTGACACAATTAAAAATAAATGTTTCAGGATAGTCAAATCCTTAACTTACCATTTATAATAGCTGATATATAATATCTGAGCTTTTACTTACATCTATAATAAATGACTTAAAAAACCAGTAAGCTAAAACAAGGAACTCGAAAAGCCATTGAATATGTGTCTTTTGTACATTTTAGGTTCCCAAAAAAGTTTCTATTGTGTGTTAGGTTAGACAAAAAGCTAACAATCCGTCATTATCTAAAGTCAACCCTGACGCGTGCGCCGAACTGGAAATAAGGCCGAAGCTCAAGACTAGAAAGCTTATTCTAGGGGCCATAAACACAGTATCATTTTCGTATATATTTTAAACTTTTACTGTAGTAAATGACTTTATAATATATTCTTGAAGTTATTCCGGTTTGTACCACACATGTAGTAATAATTAAAAGTATTCATTTTGATAAAAATAGTGTCTGATATTTTTTTTAAATGAAAGGTTAATTTTAAATATATAACTTGACCACAATTTATAATTAATATATTTTATTCCCATACAATAAAAATTGTAGACGAAGCATCGATAGTTACAGTTTAAACATAATTAATTATTTATCATAATTCAGCAATACGAAGTATCTTCACTAAAAGAATCAAAAAAATCATAACGCTATTTTAATGGCCGCACATTGCACAGTGCAAAATGAAAATGACAGCAAGTTCTTTGTGGCGGTGCGAGCACTAAGGTGTTCTTTTGTTTCTCTAACGCTTCGTCCCCAGCCTTCTCACCGTCTCACTATGATAAAGAACCGGCGGTTGCGATATTGCACCGAATAAATCACACACCGTGCAATCTGAAGGCTTTGTTGTCAGCTTTGGCTACATTGTTTTTATTTTTGGACAAAGAATGGGTTGTTTACGGCTCTACGGTTGGTTTATATTTTAATTTATACCTCGGCTCTATGATTACTTGTCCAAGACTGTCGGATTCTTTATTTCTTTAGTTATTATTAGTGGAATTAATTATTTTCAGAATAATAAATCATTATTAAGCTATTGATTAGTTATTGATTGACTTTATTGGTCATTTTTTATTATTTATATAGTTATACACTAGTGACATTTCACGTGAATCTAAGATAATAAAGAATTTTTAAATGTGATTTAATTTAAAGTGACTGAAATCTAATACATTCAGTATACTAAAAACTTGTAACACACAACGTGTATTTTGTCTTCATCTGCCAGGATTATAAATAATTATTCCTATATCATGTTTAGCCCATACACCACCTCTATCACGTATATGCATTACCATTTTACTGCAGTAAGGGAAAACAAATACATATATTATTAGTTTAAAAACTACTGGGTCAAGCTATGTTAAATTTGTATGGGACCAAATGGCAGCTATTCCGCATTAAACAAAAGAAAAATCACGTTAATTGGACCATATAATACAGAGTAATCGTGAACATATATAAAAATACCGATCGAATTGATAACCTCCTCTTTTCGGAAGTCGGTTAAAAAAATTGATCAAAATTTAGAATTTCTATTTTATATCGTATTAGCTGGTATCGGATGAAAGGCAATAAAGCTACCTGTGTTTTGTTCGATCTAAGCAACCAGTGAGTGTAGAGACATTTGTCGGATAAAACAAAATGTGAATTCCTATCGCGTTCCGGCAGACTGGTGGGTCGTTTTGTTTCAACAGAACAAATGGGGCAGATACGGGTCCGACCGTAACTTAGACTTTGACTTTAGTTAGCTTTTTACAGTTTAAAAATAATCTTAATCTCATTTAATTTATAGGTGGATTTATTAGGTAATAACGACTTGTCTTCGCTTCACTCGGTACCTAACAGTATTCTATGTGTTACTCCATGTAAAAGTCTATGTTCTTTAAATTTCATCGAAATCCCTAGAGCATTTTTGTGTTTATAGAAGAAGTCAAATTTAACATAAGTAATATGAAATATATAATATGTAGTCACAGATACCTAGACTATTTTTAATATTATTTCAAAAATAATAGGGCTCCAAAGGGATTATCAAAAATATCAAAACATAGCTATAAATACTGTAAAGTGAAATAATTTGAAAAACAAGAGTAAAACTCAAAGCACAGTGGTAAGAGGTGGGGAAGGGTGTACAAAAATTATGAACTTACTATTTTCGACAATTAGCGTGCCCCCCAAAAAGTGACAAAAAAGCCAAGAAAAATATTGTGACACATAATATAATAAAATTTTAAGATTTTAATATCAACACAGAGACCGAACTAATAGTTTTAAGAATTTTCTTTTGTCTATCTGTGACCTAATTACGAGAAAATCTAACTGAAATCTAAATATTTTAGCTGGTTAGGTTATCTGAATCAACATATAAGACATTTTTCACAGTGGGAAAATATCTCATTTCTGAGAAATATCTATACAAATCTATGTCATTATCATCATCATCATCAGCCCTTTTTAACGTCCAACTGCTGGACACGGGCCTCCCTCAGTACAAGGGGGATCAGGCCATAGTGGCCTAGTGCGAGTTGGCGGACTTCACATGCCTTTCGAAAACTTGTTAGGTTTTCTCAGACATGCAGGTTTCCTCACGATGTTTTCCTTCACCGTAAGACAAGTGGTAATCATGATATAAATGATATAAATGATTCGCACATGAAAATATCAGAGGTGCGAGACCTGGATTTGAACCCGCATCACTCGGTTATCCAAGCGACGCGTTACCGCTGGGCTACCACTGTCTATACATATCTATGTAACGTACATAAATAAAAATTAAATAAAAATATCTTTTCGTATTTTGTGGGGATTTATTTTGAGAGATTTTAGTGTCATGTATACGAGAAAACTCAAACACGTATCAACTAGTATCGATAGCAGCTATTGGAATTTTACAATGAAGCAATACGAAATCATATAAAATATTTAGCGCCGCCCTGCAATATGTATGGGGGCACAACCGTCACATCGGTCACGTGACTCGAATACATCTAACGATTAAAATGCTCTCGATACTTTTGTAGCCACGGTTCTATTGCTCGAGTATCTGATGTATGAAATAGTAAAAATGTGAAGACGCGACTTATTGTATAGTACCATAATAATTAACTTTTATTCATTACGAATTTGGTCTTATGGTCGTTGCGACCAAACTCTTGGTTATCATGGCTCGTTCAATGCGGTAACTTAAGTATAACAGCAATCTTGACTACTCGTTTGGCTCAGTTTATAGTGACCCTACCTGCTGTGCCAGCGGTCGCGGGTTCGAGTCCCGTTGGAGGCATTCATTTGTTAAGCACAAATGTTTGTACTCGAGTCATGGGTGTTTATATTTATAATATGTATGTATTTAAATTTGTACATGTGTAGTGTATCAATTATCTGGTATCCTCACCATGGAACTAGATGGCGTTGTGTGTAATAATGTCCCAACATATAAAAAATACTGAAAATTACACACTTAAGAGTTGAATATTATTATAAAGGAAATATTTCATTTAAGTAGGTATATAATAATTATATCATGGAGAAACTATTGGAATTAGCTTTTACATTGGTATAGCCTTATACATAGGTTATTTAATTGCAACGTAATAAAAATAATGGTGATTGGAAAAATACACTTACTAGCGTTAAAATCTCTATTCAGAGCACCTGCTTGAAAATCACTAAAGATTTTATTATACATAATTACTGAAAAAACTTAGAGATAGTCTGAAAATGCACTTCAGGTGAAGCTCTAGAAAAAGCATTCGCATTAAGGAAAGCCAGCAATCCTTGAGATAGCTAAGATTCTTAAAAAATATTAAGCTTCAAAAGCCCTCAAACAAATACGTTGAAATATCTTAAGAATCGAGAGCAATTTCGCTTCCATCTCGAGGATAGTGAAGGTGTCGACTTATTGCATTCGTTTTATATTTTAAAGTTGCTATTAAACAGTCATTTTGGTCTTATTTGAAGTTGCCAGTAATTGCTTTTGCCTACATACCTATTAGATGCTTTAAAGTATACCAAAGCACTGTATTGCACTCAAAATGCAATAGTGACTCTAAAACAGTCATTTTAAAATCCTAAAAATATTAAAACCGTGAAAGATGATGATAGGATGATATGAGGATGGAAACTACTGAACGGATTTTAGTGAAACTTTACAGTATATAGCCTTTGTTCAGAGCAAAACAAAATATAATATTAAAAGATATAGTTTTACATCAAACTACGCAAGTGCAGTCACAGAAAAAAATACATACTAAGAGATTTATTAATAACACTACTTTATTAACTAAGACTATCCTGTTAAATAAATATAGTTGTTTTTTAACTTTTTTAAGTACTTCTGATACTACCGCACATTATGAATTAACTTTTCGTTTGAAAGACGACGAAACTGGCTTACATAGCAGCAAAGCACGTCATTTAATACTCGTAATATACATTTAATAATCTTGATGAAAGTGAGATTGAGTACACGTATGGTAGCAAGTCGTCATAAAGCGTCGCAATAACCTCTATATTGCCAGGTAACATTGTAATTTATGCTGCGATGCGGCCTCTTTGGGGGCGAGAGACTAAAAATATAAAAATAAATGCGTAAAGTAACAAAAATATAAATTTTTTGAACTATAATATTAAATTATATATACATAGTCTTATATACAATAATAAATGCGTAATGTAATAAAAGTATATATTTTTTACTTAGGATATAAATCTATATACATAATATAATGAAATTTGTAACTGAGTCAATCGGTACATTGAATATTATTTAGAAAATCTAATTGCCATCATTAACGATGCAGGCGAATAGGGGAAGTCTATAGTTTTTAAAATAATTCTTGTCTGTCTGTCTGTGGCCGCATCACGAGAAAACTAATATATAGGTGGATCCGGGTCAAAATACAACTATTTTTTGCTGCTGGAAAATATCTTATTTCTGAAAAATCAGAACTAATAGTCAAAACGCATTCTTCAGTAATATAGTATCAGTATTCGACGACACATTATTAGTAACAATGAATCATAGACCTAGCGGTATATACACACTAACAGGTTTCATAGAGCACATTTTGTCATTTGACCCTACTTGCTGCGCAAGCGGTCGCGGGTTCGAGTCCCGCTGGGGGCATACATTTGTTGAGCACTAATGTTTGTAATCCAGTCATGGGTGTTTATATTTATAATATGTATGTATTTAAACTTATATATGTGTAGTATATCAACCATCTAGTATCCATAACACAAGGCTCGTACCTTACCGTGGAACTAGATAGTGCTGTGTGTAAATGTCCCAACATATTTATTATTTATTTATATAAAATCTTAGAAAGTGATATAAGTATTATATACTTTCTATACCTTGTATTATATTCAGATCTCAAAATGTTAGTTATAAATATAAATCAAATATAGTAATTAGTGAATATCGCACTAGATATTGTTGGCTTTAGCTAATTCTTCAAACATAAAACTCAGTGCGAACAGTAATTCATAATATCTAGCAATATATTTTTATATAATAATATAGAATTTACAATATAAATTATTCTAAGTTGAAATGAATTCATATTGCTTTATTTATACAAAACTAATATTGTAGAGCTATCTCTTGGAACTCATTAACTGTTTGAATGCACAAGAATAATAAATAAAATAAATTGTATTACTTTAATAATATATTTCAATTTTAACATTAAAATAAATAAAATGTATGTATATTTTGTAAGCTTTATAATATATTTAATAAGAACTAACGCAAAAAGTCATCATTTATTATAAGTTACTAAAATGAAAAAAATATCAGTGTTTTAGTGTATATAATATGTACGTAAATTAAATCGTGTTAAGAGTTATAAAATTAAATTGTAATCACATTATGACATTAATTATTATTTAAATAATACTAACATCTATAGTTTTATAAAAATGTCAAAATAATGTAATGTCAAAATAGAGCTACAATGGATGAGAACTGGTCGACATAGCCAACCCAATAATTACGATAAAGAATGTCAAAATAATAGGTATATAATATTTATAGCCAGGCTATTTTAACATATAAAATTATTGTTAATTTACAATTTAATTTTAAAAAAAGAGTGAGATTAAGATAAAAAAAAATATTAGTCCCGCTGAGTTTCTTTCGCCAGTTCTGCTCAGGTCAGAGGTTTCTTCTTTCCGTACTAGTGGTAAACTCATGACGTTCAGTAAGAAATTGTAACAATTTTTATGCTGAGTAAAATATTTTGATTTGATTTGATATAAAATTGTAAATGTGCTTTTAAAACACATTTTTTTAATTATTGTGTGTATAATCGATGTATCTATATTTGAAATTAATGACAAATAAATCATACATTTGAAGTAATAAGATGCATAGATCGCTTACACTGTGACCATAACAGGTTAGAAGTGTCTATTCGTATAGATATAAATGAAGTCTGCATGCGCCAACCCCGTCTCCCTAATCCTTATATTAATTTATGTTCCGTCATGTACGTTTGTTTAAAACGCAGGTATAATATAATTGTTATAAAACAGAGTTATTTTCAGAGTGCCGGTTAATTTTCCTAGTATTTGGAGTAAATGAAAGTTTCTTTTCATTGTAAAGAGCTATGAAACGAGCTTTCAGATTTTAAATACAATCGGAGATTTTTTATATTATTTTGATAAGAGTCTCTAACTAAAGATTATTTTAAAAAATACAAGAGGATTTTATAATGTACAATATGTGTGCTCTTTCAATTATAGGAGACGACAGCTAGCTTATTTATCTATTGTGACTAAGTAAATAAACACACTAGGCCAGCGCGGTGGACTATGGCCAGATCCCTCTCGTACTGAGGGAGGCCTGTGTCGGGACAGCAGTGGGACGTTAAAAAGGGCTGATGATGATGAAATACATTTTGGAATATTTCAAGAAGTTGTAATAAAAAATATATAGAGAATGATTTTTTAATGGCATTACGCTTAACTAATATTTTAAGCAAATTCATGTATATTACTTGAATAATGGAATATTCTCAAAAAGGTTGTAGATCTCGAACTTCTTTTCAACGTCCTTTTGCCATATATGATTTTCAACATATAGTACAGAGTGAAGTATAATTTTTAGCTATTATTGGTCAATTACTAAACCAAATCCGTTCGGAGAATATCTGAGTTTAATGTGACTCGTTAAAACATATTGAGTGTTTTAGCATATTATTATAGCTTATAAAAGTTATAGAAAACTTCTTAACATTATTAATTAGAAATTGATCTGCATATTTGAGTCTTGTGTTATGTTTAAATCTTATTTTACTAAAACATACTTACTCAATCCTCAATATTAACAACTACTAGATCCCAAAATTACACCAACTTTATACAATTTTTCTTACAAAAAGTCATTAAACACCCATCAACACTAACTCTGAAACTTTGTCAATCAATTTAATTGGGAATTGCAATGACTTAAGTACGAAGCAAATCTGACATCCCCTTACGTTAAGACTTTCTAAGATAATTTTCATCTTACATTACGAAGAAGTGCTTACAAAAGTGTCGCATTCGGACAATGGTGGCTCAGAGTACTATAAATTCACTATAATGGCCCTATTCGGAACCGCTATTGAAAGCCCTGACTGATATACTATCAGTTAATCGATTTGAGACTGCAATGCTGTAATGGTATTAGGACGGTGTTTCGTTGATTATAGAATTGGGGTAAATCTGAGGGTTTTATAGAAGTCTTTTGAGTATTCCAGTTATGTAGGTCAAGGTTCTTGACCAAAGCTAAGACAATTAGATGAGAAGTAGCCTACGTTTTAAACCAGGAGTTAATTCTATTTATCTACACTATAGATTTTTGTACTTATAAAATATCGTATATATCTAATCGATGATCTGAACCAGCCATTGGCTTTGAGTTGGCAAAAGATTTGTTAGCAACTAGTAAGCGATGTTGAAATTCCTTTTCTTAGGATGCAAGTAAAATTATGGCGTATAATAATCTTATATGCTTACAATTTATCACAACATTATTTTTTTATGTTGGAACAATATTACACACATTGCCTCCTAACTTCGTGGTAAGCTACGATGGAAGCTAGTGTTACGAATACCAGATAGTTTGATATACTACATTTATAAGTTTAAATACATACCTACATATTATAAATATTTATGTATGCATTAGTATTTTATTATTATAATAAAATATGAACTATAGAAACATTTATTATTATAATTAAGACAGAAAAGAAGTATCTCCTACAACATACATTTTTCGTTTACGAAAGCGTCTAAAGTCATGTCTAAAGATATTAAAAGTAAAAAAAAACTATATATTAAAATATTCAAAATAATGTCTTTTAAAACATTTCAAATATACTGAATAGTATGTTTTTATTTACAAAACGTTGTGAAAATACAAAAAGCTGAGAGTACTTCCTGTTTGTACGCTATACAGTTCAAATGCGGGCCGTGTACTTTACATTGTGTATTTGGAGAGTGAGAGCTTTGTCATCAGTACACAATTTTAAGGATATACGAGTATTAATCGATTTTATTCATTTGATGTTAGAAATTTTGTTTATTATTAGAAACATGTATAATAATTTGTAAATTCCTTTACTTAAAATATTATTATTTTTTTAATAAGGATGAAAAATGTTCGACATTTTTTTAAGGATTAATCATTAACGGCAAGTCGAGATATACGAGTACTTCATTTTTTATGTCTTTTATTTGAGCAAAAATACGGATCAAAGTTTGTATCTAATTTGAACGTTAAGAGAATGTAAATACTTCTTTCTCGAATAAACAACATAAAAGTACGTAAGTTTCTGATACAAATATTTTTATCAAAGCGTATTTTCTTTTAAGCATTCCTTTTATTGGCCATCCATAAATCATACCACGAGCAAATGTAAACTAGTTACAACTATTCCAGAATCACGAATGATTTGCGAGTGAACTTTAAAATGAAAACTTTGAGCTTACTTTTACAAATAAATATAAATAACAGATGGAAAATATCGCAGCATTTCATTCGCAAACTTGGAGTCTCGAACTGTGTCTAAACGTACTGCGGAACTGCTTGCCGACTTTTAATGAAGTTGTATCGAAAGCGAAGAAACTAAACCTATATTCACAGGAACGTGAAAAATATTACAGTTTCAATTTCTTTCCTTTTCTATTACTTTTATTGTGAGGCTACAGAAACAATTCTTGTTTGAAGATAATCCTTAATTAAATCTAGCAACGTGGGACCAAAAAGGAAAGTTAAAGAAAACAGAAAATTAAAAATGTTGATAGATTAAAAAAATAAGATTAGTGACTGCAATATCAGATTTCATAACATTAAAATCTCGTTGTAATATTAAAAAACGTATTCATTGTTTTGCTCGTATACGTAATGTACAATAAAATGCAATATTTTTACTAAAGAAGTAAGAAAGGAAGAAGGTAAGTTAAGTATATAGCGGATAATATAACTTTCTGTACATATAATAAAACAGTAATTTAGCGTACGCTCATAGCGTTACGCGTTTCACGCAACAGTTATTGAATCGATTTTTAATATTTTTTGTGTACTCTTTTTTTTTATGGTAAAAAGGGGGCAAACGGGCAGGAGGCTCACCTGATAGGAAGTGATCACCTCCGCCCGTGGACATCTGTAAGCCAGGCTTGCAGATGCGTTGCCGGCCTTTCAGGAAAGGGAGGGATGGAGGAGGGAGGGAAGTGGGAGGGAGGGGGGAACGAAGGCGGAGGATGAAGGGAAGAGGGAGGGGGGAAGGAGAGTGGGCCTCCCGGACTCTCACTCACCGGACGAAACGCGACAGCATAGCTGCCACTTCACGCCGGTCTTCTGTGAGAGAGTGGTACTAATGAACTATACGGGGCGTGCCGGCCCATTCGGTTGCTACCCGAAGGTAACAAGCATGGCACTACCACTTTGTAAAACATTTACTACAGAAAAATGTTTCATCCCCACGGGATAACACGAGAACTAATTCTATAGAGTAATTAATAATTCATATTATATAATAACGTTGCTAATCCTTAAGAGATATATCAAAATAATATACTAATAATTTTATTATAGGTCTTAAAAAAGTCTATTCAAAACTTTGTGATAGTCCATAACTTTCTCTACATTAGTATTAATTATGGAGAAAGATGTAAGAAAACAGCATGCTGTAAAATAATAAACTTATATAAAAACTATATGTTGTATATGTTACTGTAAAAGCCCGAACTACGGTAAATCCTAAGATTTTCTATCAAATCCTAAGATTTACCAACCTTTAATGGTAAAAGTCCAAACCGTTGTATGCTCAAAGATTATTTCGGACTTTTACCACATTTTACTTGGTAAATCTTAGGATTTACCTCAAAGACACGGTATATGTTCAGATAAAAATGTCAATACGTGTTCGGCGTATGGCCTTGTACTCGTGGCAGTCTCGTTCCACCTCCCTCTGCCATCTACGCTCGCCTTAGTCAATCGTTTGACATGTTGGAACGTTAATTCAAATCCTGTTTGTGTTTTCGATGTCTAAAAGTAATTTATAAACAGAAATAGAGTTTGATTTGTTTTATGTTTGGGTTTTTAGTGTCTGGAAGTCATTTATGAATGAAAATGAGTGTAAAATATAGATTTTATGAATTAATGGACGAAATCGTAGAAATGAATTAAGAAGTATGCATTGTTTTATTTCCAAAACCAACATTTACCAACCGTAACTGGTAAAACTTAGCATGTAATAAATTCTAATGGTAAAAGCCCGATAAAATCGTTTCTTTTTTACATATTCTTACATTTACCGACTCGTGTTGGTAAACCCTAAGATTTACTGGTAGAACCTAAGATTTACCAATATTCGGGCTTTTACAGTAACATAACTGAAGCAATATCTGTGCACGTTCCTAGGAGCAAGGATAAGTAATAATCAAAAGAAAAGATAAAGATAAAAAAATAAAGAATTAGTTCTTGCTTTATTATAACTTTTTTATGTCACCAGTAATTAAATCAAATTCAAAACTCAATTATTATTCAAATATCCAAACTCGTTGTAAAAGTCTTACAGGACTTTTAAATTGTCACTTTTTACGCTATGCTAAATTCAGTTATGGTCAAGATAATACAAGTGCTGTCTTCGCGAGCTCATTCAATTAGTACAGGTCAGAATATTTCATATTGCGTTGGAAAAGAAAAAATAAAAGTTCTAATTAGCTGAGAGGTTTAGTAATGTACAATTAATAGGTAATCTCAAACAAAATTTATCCTAAAAGCTTATACAATTAAAGCTTACACAAATTGTAAACAAGCTCTTACATAAAAGTTGTACAGTTGATACCATTTTAGAAAAAAGCTCAAAAAATTGTCCTCTGTACAAAACTGTGAATAAGACTTTATCACCCACCCTCGGAAACTATAAACAAGGGGTATCTTAATGGTCTATGAGGCCGAATAGTTTTTTGTTCAACGATTTTACGAGCCACGCCTGATGCTTTATCACTTCGAATTTAAATTACTTTGCCAATACTTAGGAGGAAGCGCTTGAGATAAACCTGATTATTTATTTTTAATTGTCCAGTAAATTAAATTTTATTATTCCATAAAAAATAACACATTTTTGTATGATTTACCGTGATATGAAAATCTTTGATTTTGGACTCTTTCTTTTAATCTTCTAAGGCCACAACGCTGGAACATGCTATAAGTTTTCTTAAATATGTAGATTTTTTCATGACGATTTCCTTAACCGTAAGGAAGTGGTAATCAAAAAAATATTGAAAATGATTTTATATTATTTATTATATATTATACGGATATAAAAATATCGGAAGTGCAAGTCTTTCACTGTCTTATGTCATATTTGTAGTTAGATAATTTGTTGACTTTATACTTAACAGAATTACCAATACTATACTGTCATGTAGAATTTTCAGGTTTCAGTTCAAAGGCTAAGCTGAGTAACAGATACTATTTCAATTAAATGGGCCTGTTCTAAATGGGCCTTTTATCTATGTCGTATTCGAATCATATTCAGGAGATACACATCTATCCATTATTGTTAATGTATCATAGTGATAGCCATCAGTATATCAGTTTAAAATCTTAGTTTCACTTCAGTCCAAGCTATTCAAAAGCTTATAAGTCTTCTAATTCCCGTCCCGTAAAAAACTTTTTCCATTTCCCATAATAACATGACAATTTTGATTAAATACTCCATCCTCCAATGAAATCCCTGTAGGTATTGAAATAGAGCTTAAGCCATTATTTTTGTAACAGACTGCATATTTTAAAAAAGAAGAAAATTTTACACGGTTTTTCATAACAGTTCCTTAGTTTTATTTAGTTAATTAAATATCATATAATTACTAATATCTATTATTATTAGATATAATTCGCGTCATGTAAAAAGAACGCTGGCTGTCAAGTTGCGCAGAGGCGATTTATCGGCCAATTTGGTGGTATAACGCGGGGCGCGGGGCGGTGGTGCACACGTCGCATGCTTTTCGGCTCGCTATTGGTTTGTCAGTTTAAAATACCATCGCGCACACAAAAGTTATTAATTACGAAATGATTTTATATTAAAAATAGTGAAAAAATATTTTTGACGTATATTGTTTTATAAAGAGAGAGTCTGATAATAATGCAGATAATAATTTAAAAAAATATATTAAACGAAATAATTTAATTTTTTGTAGGTAGATTAAACATTCTACACTGAATCAAACATATTTTATTAATTAATAAAATTCTATTTAATGACATTCTATCTAATATATTTTTCAATGTACGTACCAATAATCAATATACATCGTAAACGAAAGGCTAGTTAAAAAATAAAAGAATAGGCTTAGGAATTTCGTATGCGAATGTACCGATGCGCAAACACACCCCCCACCACTTTCTCTCAGCGTTCTTTTTACATGACGCGAACTGTACATTATGTCAAGATTAATAATAATACGAGTATTAATAAAATGTATGTATTTAAAGTTATCTATGTGTAGTCTTAACGACACGTTTGGCTTAGTTTGTAGTGACCCAGTTTGAAGTAGTACTTACTGAGCCAGCGGTTACGGGTTCAAGTCCCGGTGCGTGAATATAGCCGTAACTTACTTACCATGAAACTAGACGGTGCTGTGTGTTAATCCTAATATATTTATTTACTTATTATTATCATTTAGATACATTCTTTATATACACCTGACTTGAGACAACACACCTCTTATGTAAATGTTTTATAAAAGCCGATATAAAATCATGGCTAATCGGTCGATGTACCGATAAGTGCCGACCCATTTAGTCTTAATGGCATCAAAATTAAGTTACTCTCAAATTGAAGCGCTCAACACTTAGAGTTCAAGTGTTGTTTGGATCGGAGCGTTGATTTATTCGTGTAACGCTTTATTATGTACTGGTAGAAAGGAAAAATATAAAATTAACTTTTAGGCAATTTAGAGTAAGTTGACATAGATTTTATTTTTAAATATCAAAAGTTTTTTCATATCATAGTGATGATTAAGTCAATGGTATAATATCGTCAAGTGATAAGTAACTGTTTTGGTGGTCTTGTAACTATTACCCTAGGCGTCAGATACGGTGTCCTAAGTTCTAGTCGCGAGTCGGCCCAAGTTTTCGATCGAAAGTTGTTGATGTTCCACCTACTTATTTGGTCTACGAGCGGCATGGGAAAGGTATTAAAGCTATTACATAATATAAATATAATATCAAGTGTAATAGCTTAAATATTAACTTATTATTATATCTTATACTGTTGTTTTTAATATTAATACAGAGTCTTTGCCAATCGAATGTGCTTTGCTCATGTGGGTTCGGATCATCCTATCTTCTTCGCCACTGCTATGTAGTATGCAGACGGGGATAACAGAAATGCTTAGTAATAATTTTCTAGGATCACATTGTGGACGCAGTCACAACGTTTTACTTGTATATACATAATAAACATTTTTAAGAAAATTAAGCTTATATAAAGCTTATTTAAGCTAAAGAACTTCAGCTTGTAATATACATACCTTAAGACTAAAATATTGCAGAGTCACTATTTTCCTTATACAATTAAATACACAAACAAAACGAAAAAATAAGTTATTATTCAAAGAGAATTATTTGCAGCTACAAACATTATTGAAACTATCATTAGTCACAGCTCTAGAACTTTCCGTTACTTTATTACGGCAATGATTCTGTTATTTTGTTTTAATTTATTGTTAGTTAACTCTTCGACTATGAGTTGCTAAAAATATTATATTATAGAAATAAGATTAACGAACTTTATTTTATTTGGAAATCGATACTAAATCTGTAATTACGAACTTAAAAGTTTACTTATTCATCTTTAAGAGATGCATCTTTGGACTTAAATATTTATATATAGCAATCTTTTTGTATTAAAATGAATTAAATATAATTTTAGCAATGTAATTTTCATATTTCCTTTCATTTTTTAATCAAATAAAATGAAAATATTAATTAAAATTCCAGAAATGTTTACTGGAATTGTGCCAACCGTAAAAAAATTGAACAAACTTAAATATTACAGTTGAACAAATAAAAAGTTGATTGCAACAATAATTTTTACTAATACGTCTATAAAGTGATACAATAAAATGTTAATAACTAAAGTTTCGCGATAAGCACCGAATGGGTCAAGAACAAGAGATGTCGTAGAGTCCACTGGACGGAGTTATGGCTACATTACACAGTTGATGGTGGAAATTTTATTCCGACTGATATACTGTATCCATTTCATGTTATCGCTTCACTTTTATATATTTTTGCGAATAAAACTGTTTTTATGTTTCACTCAATAGAATTGAAGTTTTTACTATTAAGACCACCGATAAGTAGGTATTGCACCAGATTGAATTGTATCAGGGGACTGAGGCAGCTACTACTAATACTAATGTTATAAAAGAAATTATCTTTTTGGATTTTATCACGGGAGAGACCATGATTGCTGTAAAGCATTCGAAACGTCGGAAACCAAAAATCCAAATAAATCACACATTTGTAATGTCAAATATGCGCGTAAACCTAAGAAAGTATTATAATACTAATGTTATGAAATTTTTAATAATGAATCCCCTGCATCGGTCATTACCTGATCGATACTTTGCTGCAAAAAATCAAATTCATATTTAAGGCTCTAAATTTTTATATTACAATTTTTGTACACTTTTCTTTATATACAAATCAAATCAAATTAAATAATTTCAGAGATTGGAGCTATATACGATGAATTTCACTACCTTTTATCTTCATGTTTTCTACTTGATAAAAAAACTATTATTATTATGTATAACTTAGAAAAGGGTACATTTTGGCTCTTCGTCCTTTCACGCATCAGCGGAGTAACCGCTTGACGTGATTTTTGCATAGAAATAGATTGTGGACCTAAAAGAGATATATATTTTATTCTAATACATTTATTATTTCTTTATTATAAAAATGTTTTACTGTTATTTAATTCTCTTTCATATTACGTATGTTATATAAGTGTAAATAAATAAATAATATAAATAAGTTGGTACATAATTACACATAGCGCCATCTAGTTCCGTGGTAAGCTACGAAGCTTGTGTTACGGATACTAGATAGTTGATATACTATATAATACATAAGTTTAAATACATACATATTATAAACGTATACGTATGTATGTAAAACTTCCAAAAAGGGCTTATTAAGAGCTTTGTTTATAAAATAGAAGAACTTCACTGTAAAGTACAATAAATATTAGTCGTTTGAACATATTAGCATTAAGGGGGAGATGTATCATATATTTTTTTATATCAATCCATCACCATTTTACCTCTTATTCCATATGAAGTATGTTACATAGTATTCGAAACAAGGTCGTAATGGTTCCACCCCATCGGCTGTATTTTCCGCAACTTGTCAAATAAATTTCCCTCCATTCTATTAGCAATGCTAAGAGCTATCGTTCACTGGCAGTTGAGTGCTAAAACACCGACCCTTCTAGAGCTTAGTCTAAACATGTCGTAAAAGCTATTTACTGATGGATTTCTTTGATTCAAATATTTATATATTAACATATGTATCATATCTTTAAAAAATAAGTTATTGTCATGTAATTGTTAGTTTTTGAACTACGAGTATTTGTTAGTATATGTTTATAATTTAAAGAGAAGTTTTCAGTATTCTTCCATTATTTAATTAAAAACGTGACTAACTTAATTGCCAATGGCGAAATTGAGCGAAATACAAATGTTCATATGCAGCTATAGTCCAGTTTAAAATTGGAGAAGAGAATATAAATTGGCCCTAGCCTGAATCGAATCCGCTACCACTATAGTTTGTCCATTTTGTTAATGGTTTTTTGACAGCTCGCCGACTGACAAGCTATAGTGATGACAAAAGGACGTAATAATCGATTTCTCTTATTTTTTTAAGTATAAAATAATATTTATTTTTATATCTATTAATATGAAAATAAATATTATTATCGTAAAAATCAAGTGTGGTGGAGAGAACTAAGAGAATCATAATGTGATTCTGGCCGTGACATTGCATATTTTGATGATTTATGCACACAAGAGTTAATAATTAATATAACTGAAGACTCCTCATCGGATAAATCTAATATTAAACTATTTTAGTTGTTTTATTTGTATGCCTTATACTAAGAAGAAAGTAAAACTTTACTATTAACTTTAATATTTTAATTTATTGGTTTAAATCTTAATTTTTTTTTGTCTTCCTTATTAAATAACATTACACCTTATTTACATATTTGCATTGATTTCTATCGATTATTTGTAATCTGTGGCACAATCGTAGTAATCGTTATGTGTGGCACAGCAATAAGAGGGAGGTGCCCGTCCATTAAGTACAATATTAATGAGTATGACATTTTAACTTTAATGGCTAACCATTAAATACGAAACTTCGTGGACGTGAGCTGTCAAAAAACCATTAACAAAATGGACAAAGTATAGGAACAAGGAACCTAAGAAACATTATGACTAAATATTAGAAAACAAAGTCCTCCGCCACGTCTGTCTGTCTATTCGCGATAAACTTAAAAACTGCTGTACTAATTTTCATGCTGTTTTCACCAATAGATAGAGTGATTTTCGAGGAAGGTTTTAGTATATAATTTGTTAAGTTTTTTTTACATTTACTAGCGGAACCCGCGGCTTCGCTCGCGTTTAATCTAAAAGTGAATCTGAGCGAAGCGAGTGTGTGTTGCTAGTATCAATATAAACCAAGTTTATTTTGCGCTTAATAATATATTGATTTTATATACATACTAGTTGACCCGTGCCCACTTCGTTGGGCATAATGTTTATAATCCTTTTTAGTACAGAGTGTTTAAATAATTTAAATTATTTTATTAATATTAATAATTAAAAATTAAATTATCTATACTAATATTAAAAAAACTACTTTTCGTCACTTAAATATAAAAGTTAGACATATGCTGTCGTTGACTTTTTTGTAGGCATTTTTAAGCTCCACATCTTTTCTCTAGAACTCAAAAATATATCTTTCATAGTTAAGGCAGCGTTCGTAAGAAACGCTTGCATTCGACCGTTTTTTCTCCGATTCACTTTGCAAAGCGGACTACCACGTAAAAGCCTTTTTATTTTTCGGTTTTTAATATAACCTATGACACTCAGCAATAATGTGGATTTCTATTGGTGAAAGAATTTTTAAAATCGGTTCAGTAGACTCATTAGGACAAATAAACAAACTTTACTTCTTTATAATATTAGTATAGATAATATATAAGATATTACGCTTCTAATACCAAATACGAGTGGAAAGAGGAAAACCAATAACCGTGTCTGTTTTTATAATAACGTATCCCTATTATATGGGATTTGGCGATGATTCATTGAATTGTGTGAAAATGATACGATTCCACGTTTTAGGGGAAATGATGTTTTATGATATTACTTGTTATGTATTTGAGTTTTATTCGCAAAATGGCATGTCGTAACTTTGCTCTATATTTGGAGCTTTTAGTGCAAAAGTGGCTTACAATTACGATATATTTATGGCAATTGGACGTTAACGTATTTACATATAACTTATAAACTTTAGTTTGTGATTTCGCTCGCATTTTACGGTGATAACGAAAAATTATCTTATTCTACTCGTATCTGAATCTAATAAATAAGAGTTCTTTAAATGAACAAAAACTGTTTTTTTTTAATTTAAGAAGTGACTGTGAAGTGAAGTGAGAAGTACTGAAGTTTTGAAGTAAATAAAAATAACATCAAAGATTCCGTTACATAGATAAAATAGATAGATAAATAAAAATATACAGGTGAAGCTATTGATTATATAATATTATGAATACTGATTAAAAAGAAAAGATAATGGGACTGACATTTAGTTATGTAACTAAAAAGTCCCTAATAAAAATCAGATTAAAAAAAAAAGATAAAATATATTATATTATAACGGTAATAATATTTTTGCTTTTCGCTTCTGTGAAGTCGAAGTTGAAACCAGCTGGGAATATTCCTCGAGTTCCCTAGAGACGCTGCAGATTGACAGCATTACTTCTGGCTGCGAGCGGAAAATATTTAAAAGTGTACTAAAATAAGGTTATTTCTTAACATTACGGTATTAATTTTATATAAAAAGCAACTGAATATCTGTGTTTTTATGTAAACCGACTTTTTAATAATTTTTTACTCAATTAGTGGAGAGTTAAAATACAAGGTCCTAATACGGGTTTCTGTTCGAAAGCAAAACAAAACATAGGGAAAATCATACTCTAGTCGCGTATTTTAAAAGCTATGTAGCATGAAATTGAATCTGGAAAGAAATAAAATTAATTGACTTAGTAATTACAAATTATGCAACGAATTTAGCTCTCCAAATGCCACAACTGGCAGTTAAGCTAGCTAAAGTACAAAATTAAGCATGTCCGACAATTCTATTTTTTAGAAATCTTCTATCTTTTTGTCGGTTTTTGCATAACAGCTATAATTTGATAATCTATACTAATATTATAAAGATGAAAAGTTTGTTTGTTTGTTTGAACGCGCTAATCTCAGGAACTACTGATTCGATTTGAAAAATTCTTTTTATGTTTGTTGGCAACAATATCAAAACGGAAGTGGGACACTGCGTTGACAGCTAGCTGTCATTCCCCACTTTGATTACTCTCTATAAATACGAAGTTTGTCAATAAGAACGGCCATTCCTGTGGTAGTTACGTTGTGGTGCATAACCTAAAGTGACATTGTGTGTAATATTAAAGTGAAGTGAATAAGTGAAATATTAGTAAATTAGATAATGTGATTTAGTGATTATATATGTGGTGTGTTTAAATAAGAAAGGTGAAATAAATAAGTGTATAACAGTTTGAGTGTTTATATATTCTCCCATCGTTGACATCAGAAGTGGGATAACTAAGGAAGTGGATTATGGGAAGAAACAGATCACGCCGTAAGAGGGCTCGCTCACGATCCTCTTCTAGCAGCTCTAGTGCTGCCACGCCATCACCACCACGGGCAAAAAAGGTATCACGTAAAGCTGATACCAGAACTGTGAGTACTACTAATGTCATTACTTTAAACAACATTATCCCGGAGTTCGACCCCTTGAAAGATGACATTAATTCATGGCTCAGCATTATCGAAACATACGCTGTAACGTTTGCTTGGTCTGATGAAATGATCCGCTATCAGGCATTGAATAAATTGAAGGGTTCGGCTAAAGTATGGTATGACTCTTTAGTACGTACAGTAAGCGAATGGCCATCATGGAAATGGAATCAATGGAAGTTGAAATTAGCCTCTAGTTTTCAAATAAATAGGAATATGTTTGAATTGTTAAAAGAAATAATTAACAAGAAACCGCTTGAAAATCAACCTTTATATGAATTTTATTTCGAACAAAAATGTAAAATAGATAAATTGAATTTGAACTTTTCGGAAAAGGATATTATCTCGATAATTGTAGGAAATATTGCAGATAGCAATATTGGAGCCACTATAGAGGCCAGTAATTTTAATACATGCGATAGCCTGGCCAGCTTCTTACACAGCCGCATTTATAAGAAGACCTCGAAGCAAAATAGCGGGTTTGATAATAATCAATCTCGAGTTAATATTAACAAGGAACAACATATTGGAAAGCCATCTACGTCTACTGAGGCAAAGATATCAGATCAGCTGAATAATACTCAAACAACCTCAGTTCGGAAATTAACTAAATGTTATATTTGTGGGGGAAATCACAAACGCTATCAGTGTGAAGCTAACAAGTGTGATTTCTGCGGTAAAAGAGGACATGTAGAAACTGTGTGCTTTAAGAAAAATTTTGTGAAACCTGAAAAACAGGAAACTAAATTCATCTCAACATCAAATTCCCGAGACAAATTCATTAAAAACATAAACATAAATAATTTTACCCATGAAGCATTTATAGACACAGGAAGTAGTTGCTCTCTAATATCTGAGTTTTTGATAGAAAAACATTCTTTAGAGAAAATTCTCTTACCTGCACCAGTGGTACTACAAGGATTTTCTGAAGAAGGCACTAAATCTGTTAAATTTAAAGTGAACGTTACTATGAAAATTGATTCGGTTCAGTTATCTAATGTAGATTTATTCATTATTGACAAGATTGTTGGCTGCGATATTTTGATCGGAAGAAATATTACTGAACGAGAAGACTTGATGTACACGCGAACTGGTAATGCATTGAGATTTGATTACGCTGAATCTTGTCTTCATCTAAATGAACTTAAATTAAATACAGATACTCATCACAGTCAATTACTAAAGTTATTTACAAAATATAGAGATTGTGTTGCAACGAATGTAAAAGAATTAGGAAAGGTAAACAATCATGAGATGGTAATTGATTTGATTAGCACTCAGCCAGTACAATGTAGGCCTTTCAGGTCACCCAACGTTAACAGGAAAATTATTCGTGAAATGGTAGCGGAACTACAATTTTACGGCATAATCCGTGAAAGTAAATCACCTTATGCAAGCCCAGCGTTACTTGTGGATAAAAAGAATGGAGAGAAAAGGCTGTGTATTGATTATCGTCTATTAAATAAAATTACTGTTAAAGACAAGTACCCTATGCCACGTATTGAAGATTTGATAGACAGACTGCAAGGCTATAAATATTTTACTAGCTTAGACTTAAAGAGCGGATATTATCAAATCGCAATGAACAAAGACTCTATAGAGAAAACCGCGTTCATTACAGAGGATGGTCATTATGAGTTCTTGAGGCTCCCATTTGGCTTAGTAAATGCACCATCGTGTTTTCAACAAATGATGAATAAAGTTCTGGGAAATTTACGTTTTGGTAAAGTAATCGTTTATTTGGATGACGTTTACATAATAAGTGAAACAATAGAAGAAAATTTATCATTACTAGAACAAATTTTAGAAATATTTCGTGAAAATGGCCTAACATTGAATCTCAAGAAATGTCATTTCTTTAAATCTGAAATTGAATTCCTTGGCTATAAGATAAGACCTGACTGTGTAATGCCAAGTGAATCAAAAATAGAAGCTGTGCAAAATTTTCCTGTGCCTAAAACAGTTCATCAAGTTCGACAATTCATTGGTCTTATTAGCTATTTCCGCAAGTTTATTAAGAATTGCGCATTAATGTCCATTCCCCTAACAAGATTATTAAAGAAAGACGTAGCATGGTCATGGGGAAACTCTCAACAGGAGGCTTTCGAATTATTAAAAAGTAAACTTACTTCTCAGAGTATATTAACTATTTATGACCCAAGTAAACAAATTATATTATATACAGATGCAAGTAGAGATGGCATTGCCAGTATTTTAATGCAAATGACGGACGAAGGTGAGAAACCAGTTCACTATTACAGTAGACAAACCTCTGAAGATGAAAAGAAATACCATTCATTTGAATTAGAATTGCTAGCTATAGTATGCGCATTACAGAAATTTAGATTATACTTACTAGGCACAACATTTAAAATTGTTACGGATTGTAATTCTGTGAAATTTGCCCTTACTAAGAAGGAAATCATCCCTCGTATTGCTCGTTGGGTATTATCAACTCAAGAATTCTCTTTTGAAATAATACATAAAGAGGGCACACGAATGCAACATGTGGACGCCCTCAGCAGGAATCCGATTCACACTGGCGGAAAATCAGAAACTGAATTATTACTATCAATAACTGAAGCAGATTGGTTATTGTCTGTGCAATTACAAGACCCTGAAATAACGAAGATTAAGAATATATTAGAATCAGGAGAGGCCGACCATAACAAAACTATATTTAATGAATACGAATTATTGGGAAATAAAGTTTACAAAAGAACATGTTGCGGTCGTCGTTGGGTTGTACCAAAAAAATGTATTTGGCAGATTATAAAATATAATCACGACGACATAGGGCATTTTGCCCTCGATAAAACCCTAGAAAGGATAAGGAATCGATATTGGTTTCCCAGAATGCGTCGCACTGTAAAAAAATATATTAAAAATTGCATTAATTGTATATATTACAAAAATAAAGGTGGCCCCAAAGAAGGACAACTATATCCGCTGCCTAAATATGCTCAACCATTTCATACAATTCATATTGATCACATAGGTCCATTTGTAATTAACAAAACATAAAAATCGGTATCTTCTCGTTGTCGTTGATGCATTCACGAAGTTCGTTCTTATTTCACCGGTACCATCGACAGAAACAAATAATGTAATTAAGGAGTTAGATGATATTTCAAAAATATTTGGAAACCCTAGAAGAATTATTTCTGATGCAGGTACATGCTTTACCTCGAACAATTTTAAAAATTATTGTAATGGTAAAAACATACATATACATACAGTGGCTACTGGCATGCCTCGCTCAAACGGGCAAGTAGAAAGATTTAATAAAACTATCCTAGAAGCTATGAGAACGGTAGGTGCAAATACAACAGACGACAATTGGGATCAGTATGTTAAAGTATTACAGCAAGGCTTAAATAGTACTATACATAAAACTATAAATGCTGTTCCGTCAGAAGTCCTATTAGGATATAGATTACGTACAGACAGTGATGCCTTAGCTCCAAATCTAGACAGCGAGAACATAACGGATATAACAGCATTACGTAAGACAGTTGAGGAGAATATTAAAAACAGTGCACAATACAATAAAAACAGATTCGATAAATTAAGAACAAAGGCAAGAATATATGAAGAGGGTAGTTTAGTTTTGATCAAAATACCAAGTCAAACTAACGAGGGTCAAAGCAGAAAGCTATTGCCAGTTTACAAGGGACCATTCAAAGTTAGAAAAGTATTAGGACACGATCGGTACGAAGTAGTTGATTTAAGAGGAAGCGAGAGGAGTCAGAAGCCTTATACGGGTGTAATAGCCGCCGAAAATATGAAGCCTTGGATTTGTATAGACGATTGGGACGCTGAATAGACTCTTTATTTTCTTTTAATTTGTATGCTCCGTGTTGGCAAGGTATGTGTTATTATATCCGTCCTCCTTTATTATGTCTGAATGTTCAGCGAGTCTAATCTAAACTCTAAAAATATATCATCACATATATGGTACTTAGTGTAACATTTATTTGGATTCAAACTCTGCTTGGCAAAGCTTAAGTGTGACAGTGTTCCTTTAAGTACAAGCAGTTTTGAATGAAAGACTATCCTAGCTCGCTAAGTGTGACAGTGTTCCTTTAGGTGTAGGTGGTCTTGAGAAACATTCCTCCTCGTTGCACTAGTATTATATTATGTTAAGATGAAGTAAAACCTGTGATTGGTATAAAGACGTGCCTGGGACACTTAAGTGCAACAGAGTTTCTTTAAGTGCAGGCGGCCTTTGCTCATTGGTGTTCAACAAGGTACCTGATGGCAAATGATCAATGTAATTTCTTATTATAATATATACGAATATTTTCAGTGTTTAGATCCAGACTCGTGGGGTGCCTGGGACAGTCACCGTGCAGCATGGCCGTGTTGGCAACAATATCAAAACGGAAGTGGGACACTGCGTTGACAGCTAGCTGTCATTCCCCACTTTGATTACTCTCTATAAATACGAAGTTTGTCAATAAGAACGGCCATTCCTGTGGTAGTTACGTTGTGGTGCATAACCTAAAGTGACATTGTGTGTAATATTAAAGTGAAGTGAATAAGTGAAATATTAGTAAATTAGATAATGTGATTTAGTGATTATATATGTGGTGTGTTTAAATAAGAAAGGTGAAATAAATAAGTGTATAACAGTTTGAGTGTTTATATATTCTCCCATCGTTGACATGTTGGATAGTCCGATTATCGAGGAAGGCTATAGGCTATATTACATTACGCTACATCTAATAGAAGCGGAGCATCAATGAAAAATGTTGCAGAAACGGGAAGGCCGGGCGTTAGTTCTGCGAGATACCATACCGCGCGACTCAGTAAGAATTCGGTATCTGGTCTTTACAACGCGTGCGAAATCGCGGGATAGGCTAGTAATTTATAAGCCGTAGTCATCCCTCTGATCTAACGGATACTAACGTCTTTCTGGCTTTTGACTACGTTACCTAATATCATTGAGACTAGCTGTTTGCTAAAGATAATAATTTCCTATATATGCGTCAACAAAAATACGATACGACACTATTTGATGAGAATCAAGGTGTAGACCGACGAAATAAGGGTATCTCACCTTACAAGTCATAGCTGTTATTAAGAGAAAAAGTTACACTAATTATACTACTCCACCCAGGGTTTCGAATTCAAGACCTCTTCAGATCAGCTCTTAAAATTCACCCAAAATCGACAACCTATTATTAGTTTTCTAGGTTTTACTATAACTTTACTTATTATTCCTATTTGACTTAAGCACGTCTTACATTGAGCGTAATGACTAAGCAACTAAACTGCAAACTTAGCATATTTAAAAACCGTACGGCCAACAAATTCCGTATAAACAAGATGATGAAAGAAATAAAAATTCTTACTCAAGGTATTCCTTTTGAGGTATTTTCGAGCTCGGGCTAAGTAAATCTGAAGAATGGAGCTCATTTCAAATATTAAAAAGCGGCTTCCGACTTATTCGTAGAGAAAACAAGTAAGAGCCAACTTTCCTACGACAGTCTAGCTTCCTACTAGATTTCAATATTAAATGTTTTAAACTTTGTATTTCTATCGTTTTGTCCAACTTTAGAAGGGAGAAGTTCAACCAATTTCTTCTACGTTAGTAGTTTTAAGTTGTATAAAATTACGTACAAGGAAATTGTAGGAATTTGTATAAGTTTGCTGATTTTCTGTAAAAGTTCCATAACATATTTTGTCTAAAACGTCTTAGAGGAATATATAAATGTCAATTTATAGTTTTAGCTTGAAATTACAATTGCTACAATAATATCTACAACTATAATATCTAGACGAGGAAATATTTACTGGAGAGAACATTCTCATTAATACTACTTAGGTTTACTCGAATATTTGACATTATATAAATGAAACTATCTTTTCGGATTTTGTCACGGATTGATTTTTGGTTCCCGAGGTTTCGAACGCTTTACAGCAATCGTGGTCACGGGAGAAACAGCCAGTCTCTCATGTAACTCAAAATAAATCCGCGACAAAATCCGAAAAAATAGTTTCATTTATAATCCTAAATACTAATGACGTGTATAGCTTATGTTAGCGAGAAAGAACTAGACGACATTCAGTTTTTTGTAAATAACTCATTTTAAAAAAAATAGTTTAACTGGACATCAATATACTCCTTTCTCCGAAACAAAGAGATAGACAGTCTAATATAGCTACTACAAAATAAACAATAATAATTTTAGGACATGCTAATTACTGTTCAAAATTGAAGTGTTAGGTACTTGAAAACCTCAAAGTGAGTACGTCTAAAATATTCTCCCATTTTAAATATAAAAAACATGAGCTCGGCCTTAGATAACTTCACAAAGAATGCACGGCCCTTGGAAAAGTTCAATTTCCCTCCGCAATAATGTCCATAATCCCTATAACTTTTAATGGGACATCCAAAATTTGAAGGCTATTATTCAAAAATATATACGCTAAAAGTGCCCGAACTTTGAATTCGTTTCGATTATGTTCAAGTTATACTTTTAGGTTTCATGGAGCTCATTCGGGTAATGATGACTTTCTATTATGATAATTGTTTTATTCTAACTCTAATGTCTGCTCATGGTTTCGTTTGTCCGCCAATTTTAATTTAACTAACAAATAGTATATAGTTAAAATATAATGTATTTGTTGTATATTTATGTGTGTGTGTGTGTATGTATGTATGTATGTATGTATGTATGTATGTATGTATGTATGTATGTATGTATGTATGTATGTATATATCTATATACATACATACGTATATAAAAGATGAACCCATAGTAAAACAATTTCAAACCTCATACTTGCTAAGTATGAGGTTTAAACTTGTTTTACTCATATTAGGTACCCACAGGTACCTGTAATGTACCTAAAATATACAGACTATAAAGTAAATAGGCAGACCCTGGCAGCAATAGCCGGTAAAACTAGGCACAAGAAGAAGTTGCGTGTAATTTAAAAGTAGAAAAAAAACTAATTGAAGGTTTAAATTAGCTCTAGTTTTATATTTTTATTTAAAGAAATTTGAAAATCGTAACTACTTCTAGTACAATAAAGAATTGTCTTATTTGTTAATGTATGTTAATAATACATAACTTACTTAACTTATATATACTAACCTTTATTTTTTATTTTGATTTATAAACAAAGAACAAATATTTCGAAGGTTACAATACTATAAAAAATAAGAAAGTGAATAATGTTATGCGGAAAATAGAACTCTGCGAGTGTTTTAAGTCGAATATTCGACAACCATTTTCAGTGAATCGTGCTTCATCCAGTGATCTACTGCTTACAATACAAAATATTATATAACATGTTATAGTGAAATCAAATTGTTTCTTTGGATTTTATTATTTACAAAAGAGAACAGCATTTTTTGTAACACATGAGTACATAGTTTCAGAAATAATTTTCCTTAAATATAGGTTCTCTATGTAATATATTATTTTACCGTACTTAATAATCCTAATTTCTAATGGTAATTATCATATGCCGAAGATATATGTCGTTTATTTCTGTCGAATCAACAGCTTAAAAAATAAGTTTCAAGCTTCTAACTTCTTATTTCATACAACTTTTACAACTAAGCCCCCCCCCCTCTCTTTTAACCCGTTACAACCCTTCTTTCGCATTAAAAAGTAGCCTATGTTCTTAACATAATTTTATTCACGTTATGTAATAAACATAAAGACGACGCCACAGGCTGTTAGATATCCCCATAATTTGATATTACAAGTTTATATAGCAAAGCTAATATAGGATTACTCAATGCAGGTATAATCAAGTATGGCGGCGGCATAAATAAAAGGAGCTCGGGGGAAATATAATAGGATCCTCAGTTGACATGTGACAGGCACAAGACACTTGACCCCGCTGTAATAGCACTTAGACCAGCTACCTACAGGACGCGAGGCGGAGGACAGCTGAGAGCTACATTTTAATATAATAATAGGTAATGAGAGATCTTTGAGAGTCACCTACCCTCTTAGACTGACTTCTTCATTCAATAACGACGTTAATTATCTCAAAATACTAATAAATTACAGCCCATATAGTTTGTTATGTGACTTATGTTATATGTAACATAATATACAATAAGGTTTTTTCATTTTTGTATTTGATAATCTGTGACCGATCTGTCAAGTTGACATTACTGTTTAGCGTCATGGCGCGAACGCGATATACGATTCGTTGAATCAATGGATAACTGAAACTAATATAATTAAGAATTATTAATTAATTGTTAGGTTTATTTGTGACAGTTTTTAGTATTGTTCTTTTATGCTTACAATACATAATTAATATACTTAATTCTTATTTGTTATTATTTATTGTAGATGCCCTATTTATTACGACCCTTTATTTCTGTTAAAGTGAATAATATATAATTTTATTATAATTAAAGTTTTATCAAGAATAGACGATATCAGGCATGGCAGTGCTTTCGCCAAGTCAAGCAAAGAAGGACTCGCTAGTATTACTTTCTGTAGCTAAATAAATATGTTTCTTTTACCATGCGATGGCACGGGCTGGTAAAATATTTTATCGATTAAATTATAGTAAATGGATATTTCCATGTGCTTTAGTTTAAATTTATTCTCTCATTTTTTATTTTGAAAAAGTTACTACAAGACATGTCAAGAATAGAAATACTTCTATCATATGAGAATATAATTGCTTAAAGGATAATAGCATGTACATTTAGTGGACGATCGTCCTTTTCCCATTTTTATCTGAAATGTGATCTCGGATTCTCTTCGATAAGTAGGCAAGAAACACGCAATATCAATCTATAAAATGGTATAGGGCTTTATCTCGATAAGCGAAAGTAATAATAGTTGAGATAATTGTTCATTAATATTCATTTATTGTAAGTAGGTAATCATTATAGAATAATATAGAATAATATAAATTTCGATATAAGAAAAGTTGAACATTGCTACGTAGCTTTTTGCATGCCTGTTTTATGAAAGTAGATATAAAATACCTTTAATATTTAAAAAAAACACTTAAATATATAGATGATAATAATTATTTTTTGTATACTTAAAGGTTTTCCACTGAATTTTGAGTTTTGCCATTACTACTTACGTGGAACAAGCTATAAGACAAGTGCCATCGCTCTGTAATAATAAATAATATATATTTAGTAATTTTCATCGAAACATTATTTATTTATAAACAATATTACACTATGGATAGCAAAATTTATAACCCGTGTTGTATAGGAGATATAACTACTTAAACATGGGGATGATATCCCATAAAGTGAAACAGCATAATAAAATTTCAGGATAATCAAAAATCCATAATATCTAATCTAGTACAGTAGCCATGTTTATTTATACACTTGTCTGTATATAATCTAGTGATGGTCTCTAGAAAGTCCTTACTAGTCTATTTAATCTATATATTTGACAGACATTATCAAGTGAAAAAACTAGTATGTATAACATCAATTCACTTTGTACAATATATTGTATGAAACTTTTGTGCCAGCGATGCGTGAGTAATTTAATTTTATGAAAAAATGTGTTATTTAAAAAGCATGCCTGTTACGTGTTCTTTAACTGAGTGTTCGTGTGAATGCAATATTCATGCGTTAGGCAACATGCGCTTTTACTATTCAGACAAATTAAATTGACGATGTAGTTGTTATAGCTGTTAATTAATTTGCAAATAATAAATAATAAATATGTTAGACATTTTTATAACAGCGCCATCTAGTTCCGTGGTAAGCGTGGTAAGCTTGTGTTACGAGTACCAGATAGTTGATAAACTACACATATAACTTTTAAATACATACATATTATAAATATAAACACCCATGACTGGAGTACAAACATTCGTGATCAACAAGTGTATGCCCCCAGCGGGACTCGACCCGCGACCGCTTTCGCAGAAAGTGGGGTCACTACAAACTGAGCCAAACGTGAACGTTATGAAATGTATTTAAAATAATCTACAATATGTAAATACAAAAGACTTTGGCGAACTAACGGAAACTAACGTAAGAAAGAATACCCGAACAATCTCCTTCGTGTCTTCTCCATACTACGTGACATTGGCGAACTAATGTTTTCGACTTTGAAGCCGTTTGAATTGAAGAAAAAATACGTATAATAATTAATAATTTATCGCTAACACTTATAATTTTTTTCTGAAACTCTATTATGGTAAGCGAAACCAGGATAAGAATTATCCATAATTGTATGATGCAATCTAACGTCCTTGTCTGTAAAACGTGACAAATTTTAAAACAGGTAGGTAAGAGAATTTTCGCATTTGTAATATTAATATAGATAGTGCAATGAAATTTACTGAGATTATTTTCATTTTAAAGTTGAAAAATAATTTGCCCACGTAACGTTAAAGAATATTCCGTTAATATCGTCATTTCGTTAAAGAGTTGCCATAACTTTAATTTTTAGTGCCATAGTAAAATTTTAACCGCCATTCAGATTTAATTTACTCGTGAAAAATCTGATATAGGGCAGACGAAAAACTTTGAGTTTAAACATCCACTTTGAGTTACAAAAATAAGTTACTACATTAATACTCCATTTTAGTCAAAAAACTGTTGAAACTTAATTAATTTTTTAATATGTTTATTATAGGAACAACAACTTACAAAAATATATTTTATATCTATATGATGTATCTATTTTTTAATATCTTAATTTTCATATTTTTGTCATATAAAGGCCAGCTGGTCTAAGCTTAACTGCATTCTGATGAGAAGTCAAATGGTTTCATCGCGGACGACTCAACCATAACAAATAAAAGTGCTCGTAAAAGTCTAATTGAATAAAGGAAATTAAAATTTTAATTATCTGACTTTTATTGCTTTCTTTTGCTTGCATTATTAGCAAATTATATAATTTCGTTAAGAATTCAAGAACTTTTTAATTCAAATTGAACCTTAAAATAAAATACAAAATAGTTAGCTTAGTTTCAAAATTTTATATGAAAAAAAAACATGCAAGAGTAAATATTATATTTGCTAGCAGTGGTAGCTCAGTGGTGATGTTCGGTCGTGTCGTGTAAGTATTGTATTAAACAAGACAATTGGGTTTAAATCCGTGTCTTGCATCTTTGCTATTTTATATGTGTGAATCATTTTTAGCATGCTTGCCTATATTAATATTATAAACGCGAAAGTTTATAAGTATGGATGGACGGATGTTTGTTATTCTTTCACGTAAAACTTACTATTTAAATGAATCTTTACTATAATATAGCTTACACATCAGAATATCACATAGGCTATAATTTATAAAGATATACTAGCGGAACCCGCGGCTTTACTCGAGCTAAACCTAATAGTAACCTAATAGTAGTAACTAATATAACCTAATATAACTTGTTTTACGGCGAAGAAAAACATTGTGAGGTAACATGCATATCTGAGACAACCTGGCAATTTATCAATATATCGTACCTTCGGTAGTACAAGGGCACAATTGTCAAAATTGGCCAAAACGACTTTGTACCCCCTGCTTGAAAACTATATTAATTAAAAAAAAACTAAACGTTTTTAATTCTTGCTAACATGATGCCAAGAACACCTATAATATGTACTTTATTTTATAAAAAAGATAATAACTTTAGAGAAATATAAAACAGAGTAAAACCATTTTGAATGCAAAAAAAATCTTTAAATGGCTTTCCTGTAAAGTTGGGAACCCAATAATTGTGCCCTTGTACTACCGAAGGTGCGATATGTAAAATCTGCCAACCCGCACTAGGCCAGCGTAGTGGACTATGGCCTGATGAGGAAGGCGTTTTGAGAATATACACGTGATATATATGGGAAGGGACGTTAAAAAGGGCTAAATAGTGAATACATATTCGCAAATTCGCGGTAGTTTTTAAGCATTAAAATGCAGTGTTAATTATTATCGATTAATGAATATATCATTAGAAATGGTTTATAATATATCATTTATAGATATGTAATAATCATATATATTTGGTTAATAGTTAGAAATTAGTTATAGTTAGAAAACACGTCAGTAATCGCCATAATACCAGATAGAGACGAACCCTAATATCATCGTAACTGTTAAAGAGAGTTTTCTTATCCAACACTCAGCGGCTTCCGATGACGCGTGAAATTAATTTTTTCGCTAATTTATTCCCAGATTACAGTGGGTTTAGGCAAGTTGAATATGGGCGAGCTTTCTGAATAGCTTATATCATGAAAGTTCACTATACTGTAAGTTAGACAGGCTACTAGTTGCTCGAGCCTATAGATAACCTTAAGCAGTGACATTATGTCACTGCTTAAGGTTATCTTTAGAAAACATGCTAAGGTCCTTAATTAGACATGCAGGTTTCCTTACAATATTTTGATTCAAGTAAGACAAGTGGTAATCATGTTAGAAATGATCCGCACATGAAAATATCAGAATAGCAAAATCCGAGATTCGAACCCGCTTCCCTCTGTTTCTAAGCGAGCGCGCTTCCACTGGGCTACCACTGTCAAATACTGATTATGAAGATGAATTATATGGTAAGTAGGTCTATTTACATAAATAATATGAATAAAATATAGCATGGTTTATTCATGGCATCGATAAAGACAGTTTTATAAAAGCCTATAGCACAAAATAGCTTTGGTATAAACAACACCTCGCTCCGCATTTGGCCAGAGCCATTAAGGTAGCATTAAGCCGCCATTACGCGATTATCGCTATACATTATCATAATATAAATTATTCGTCATTTCGAAAATAATCTGAGTTTTCATTAAAAATACACTATTATTTTAATTTTTTATTAAAAAATATTCGCTTATCATGCGTGTTATCGACAAATATGTATCTAAATACGTGTAATACATATTAATTCCATTGAAATTTATTTTATCGATTGTGCTATGAATGAACTGAAAGTTAACTAAACTAAAACTTTAAAAATGTATTATTTTATAATAGTTTGAGCCCGCAACTCCATTCATTTACGGTAGCTACGTCAATATAAAAGAGTCGCCAATATATCTAATATTATTACTATGATTAGACGATAAAATAACTATTTTAAAAAAAATATTTTTAATAATCTCGATAGTTTGATAGATAATTAATAATATTCAATTTTACATAGGTTGATTCTCTCGATTGATTATCTTGGGCTCAATCTCATTGAGACTAGCCCTCTGCGCAGGAGATATTATAGTGCACGAGTGTACGGGCAGCAACACTCTGTGCACTCTCTATTTCTGTCACTTTTATACTCTTAAGGGACCAATACAAAAGACGGCCAGTGAGAGTCCACCACGCTGGACCCTTAGCGCAAGATCGGCTTTACGTGCTCTATGAGGCACGAGTGTATAACATCGGCAACATCCTAATTCCGGTCAGACCAGACTAAGGCTTACTTAACAGAAAAAGTCAATTATCAAAAATGAAATTATAACTGAAACTATCGGATCTTTTCGGATTTATTTGGAGAGTCTCTTCCATGACTATCATTGCTGTAAAGAATTTGAAATGTCGGGAACCAAAAATCTAAATAAATCCGCGACAAAATCAGAAAAGATAGTTTCATTTATAATGTCAAATATTTGGGTAAACCTAAGAAAGTATTATTCAATAATTAATCTTAGCCTGACCGGAAACTCAAACCTAGGGCTTCCGTATGCGCAACCGAACATGCTAGCTGTTACACCACCGTGTATATATGTATTTACTTCTTATACGAGTAGTTTGCCTTTAAAATATAAAATGATAAAGCCGCGATACTCAGGAAGGAGTTAATTCCACACGTAGTCGAATTTCCTGCGCTGCGTTCACAAATTGTAACCTCGCTTTAATTAACTTAAAGCTTTTTCTATTCGGTATTTTTTGGAAATTCAAAAAGCGAAAGTTTCGTTGCTGTAAAGTTTTCAATGATTGAAATTCAAAAAGTTTGTAAACGAAAACGTACCCAAAGTAAGTATTTGAAGGGAAATGGTGCACGAATCCAATTAAGTTGTGTATATAATGTATAAGTGATGTTATGCTTTGAAAAGTTCTGATTTTAATGTTTTATAACGTACATTCTTATTACAAGTTTATTCATGTAGGTTATTCTTAGGTTTGCATTAAAAATCAATTATCATAAAAATAAACTAAAAAGATTTTTTGTTAGATTTTAATACAACTTAAAAGTCGAAAAGCGCTTTAAAAGCTCCAATAGAAATAACTATCAAAAAATCAACATGCACAAAGACTGAAATAATGAACTATCTTATATACAAAGAGTAATTCTAAAGTTACGATAGTTATTCCGGCCATCTATTATCAAATTTGCATATAGCGGAGCTCGGAAAAAACAGGACGCATATTTAAAATCGCGCTATTCCCTAGAACAAACTAGATAATCGTTGACACGAGATTCTACGAGCGAAAATTTAGTTTAGAGCTGCGAAAATATATGGGTGAAGCATAAATCGTACGTAAAATATACTCGCAAAAGCCCCAAAACGAATGGAGTATAAAAATGTCAGTAGTTTTTTCAGTTTTGTAACCTATAACACTTATTTTGCAATAGTCGGGGAAGAGTGGGAACAGCCTAGAGAGGAACAAATAAAAGCGTGTTCAAAAATCGTTACAAGCTGACTGGTGTCGGATGGATGTCGGTATTCGCAGGAATTTTAAAGCAAATTGGCGATAACGACGTTTCTATGACTTTTTTAATTGACTTCGTGCTGTGGGGAACGTTTTGACAGAGCTTGTTGTCGTCAGCGTAGGGGTACGCGGGTATTATGATTTGAAGTACCAATAAGCTTAAGGTTGGTTATTATATTTTCAAAATTCATTATTAATCTGAACAGATAAATGTAATTGAAGTGTTAGTTTGTAATGTCGAAATAAAAGGTTTTGGCTAGTCCTCGAAAAGGCTTGACAAATTTTTAAGGAACTTTAAATGTTAGGGAAATGTTATGATGTTATAAAGAGTAACTTAAGCTAATTTGTTTTAGAAAACCAATAAACAGGACTTGTTCCTTTTAGTAAATTAAAAATACTAACTAACTAATAACTGAAAATACTACATAATGTTATTTATGTCGAAACTCCAAACTTAAAACCGAAAAATGACTGTGTTTCATGAATATATCACTTAGTTAACCTTAAAAGCCTTCACAGAATTGAAATGTAAAAATTAAATTAAAACCGCGATAAAATCTGCTAAACTGCCAATGTTTTTTCATTCAACAATGTTTGAGTTTTTCGTGAAACTTTTCTCGTATATTTTGTTGTTGAGTTACAGTTTTAAATAAAATTTTATAAAGACTTTGTGATATTTGTACATTTGTATTAAAGTTCCCTTTTATATATAAAGTTTTACCTTTGCTTTATATTCTTAGTATCTTTGATTGTATACTTGAACGATGAAAATATTTTAGACAATAAATTTTATATCTTTTTAACATAGAAAAGACACTCCCGTCTCTCCTGTCCGACATAAACTCAGCTCATAATTTTTATATGTCATAAATTACATATAACACTTATATCATAATATATTGTGTATGACGGACTTTTTTCCGATATCCTGTCTAAATATACGATAGTATAAGCCTAACGGTTTGTGGGACTCGAACCCACACAACCACTTGCTATCAAGCCACTATTGGCGAAACTGTTTATATTATAAAAACATACATAATTTATTTATTTATACATAATTTACAGTCCAAACTCTAATTCTTTTTTGTTTAAAATAGGGACTGACAAAAACATGTGAATTATTGTAGGCGTACAATAATGGGGAAAGTTAATCATCGGTCCCGGCCCCGGGGAGCGATACGGGTTAAGCTTAGAGGCAAAAAGTTCAGGTCACCGTAGTTGTTTGTTGAAAACATTAAAATTGTGTTGGATATACCAAGTTTTATTTGGCATCTAAACAAGAGATATTTCGATGTTCATATGGTAAAGTTTTGCTATCGGTTTTTAAATTGGTTGTGCTACCGTATAACGCTGTTGTTGTGTTTTTATGTCAAGATTGTGTAGACACCTGTGTTTGATGTCTGTTAGATGTAAAATGTAAACTTTTGACATATTTTTGACAGAAAATCAATTATGTTATTCAAATTCAAGATATTATGTTTTTCAAATGACATCAACTTATACTTACTTCAAGGTAATATTATTGAAAAGAAAAATTGAAGATACAAATATAAAAATAGGATAAAACCTAAATAGTACTTGTTTAGATCAAGAACCACTTACGAACACGAAATTATGTTAGATAATACTATACTTTAATGAATTGTGAGAATATTTCTTCTAAAATAATTATTGTCTCACGCGTCGTTAGAAACTTTTTCTTTAAACATTTGCTATTGTTGTTCCACAAGAGTGAAGTTGCTATAAGAGTTGGTGATGATCAAAATAAAAAAAAAAATTGCAGTCAAGCAAAATATGTAAGTTAATTTTTAGTAATTTAAATGAAATATGAAATTGAAGTATAACTTATGTCTGAACAAAATTTTAAAATTATAAAAAAAATGTTTTTTACACAAGGTTGGTATTAGAAAACGCTTCAAGCGACTGACAATATATAAAGTTTTAGATTTTCCTGCTCTGTGGAATAATCTCACAACAACTTGCAATGATAGACCAATTTAAAGTTTATCTTTTCTCTTGTATCTGTAAAAGTTTTACCAGTTACACGCAAGACGTTTTGTTAGTCTTCCTCCTCAGCGCCAAATAGTGCATATTCTATTAAAATAACAGATTCTCATTTAAAAGTAGTTACCATGTTTATTGCGCAAATAAAATAAGTAGTTTAAGAAAGTTAACAGCTTTTTTAATTATTGTACTTAAAAGCTTTCCTTTGAAGGATTATTTAATTTAACGTGTGGAGTAGAATTAAAAACACTAGTCAAGGTGAATAAAAAAGAGCTTAACTACGACTGTGACTTTAGCGACAGCTTTTTACCAAATATTAATTTAATGTAAAACTGTTTTCATTTAGTTAAGTTAATATAAACCTTTATAAGTTTTGTTTTTGTTATTTAAACGTGTTCAAAAATCTATTTTTAAGAATTTTTATTGTAGTTTATTGTAAGTAATTAACCTTATAATTGTTCTAGCTAGGAGCTTTTAAACTAATAATGCGAAGCTTTCGTATTCTCGTCACACCTATAATTCGATTTTACCACCTGACATTTTGCTAAAAAAATATAAGCCTAACGTCTCAATAATAAGAATATAAAGCGATACAAGAGGACATGAAAAGGCATCAGATGAATATTTCAAACGTTTCAAGCATCAGAAGGCGTTTTGAGAACGTGTGCCGAAGCTTTTATGAGGTATTTTCACTTCTTCCCAACCTGATAGTGGAGTTAACATAAATTGAATGAGCTTGAAGCGACTAATAATAGGCAGTGTGGTTTGAGAGTATAACTTAATTATTAATTTTTAGCTTTTTTATAATAATTTTCACAGCACAATAAACCTTTATTATCATACACTTTTATATTTATTATCTTTTAAATTATAATTAGATTTTGCTTACGATTGCAATTGCAATTGCAATTTTATATAACAGCAATGAACATTTTGTTTGAACAAAACTTTTATTAATATTTCGATATAATAATGAAACAATAAACATAAAATACAATTTGGATCTTTTAGTTCGAGAGTCTAATTTTATACTTATATGATACAATGGTGAAGAATAATAATATGATTTTCTTTACAAGAAGTTTTTAATTTTTTAAGCTAAAATACAAATTTGAGTTTATTAGCGATACTAGCGACTCACGCTCGTTTCTTTCGGGTTCGTCTATAGATTAAGGGCGAGCGAAGCCGCGGTTTCCGCTAGTTTTATACTAAAACCTTTCTCGAAAACCACTCTATACATTGGTGAGAACAGAATGAAAATCGGTGCAGTACTTTTTGAGTTTATCGGGAACAGACAGACAGACGTGGAGTGTCTTATAATATGTAGTGATGTATGTATTACTTTGTCTAGTAGTTCTTTCTATACGTATTCTTTCTAATATAATAAAATTCTAACCTTCTCGAATCTGTAAATGGAATCTTTTGAATATTTTGGAAAATCTAATTAAAATAGTTATTATAAACGATACAGAATCTATAGTTTATAGAATTTTTGTCCGTCCGTCTGTCTGTGTCCACGACACGAGGAAACCTTGTCAGATATTGATGAAATTTAGTGTGGCGATAGCTAGTTATCCGAGTCAACAAATAGGATACTCTTTACTACTGGAATATATCTAATTTCTGAGGCCGGAAAAAGAAACTCGAGAATTTGGTTTCCGGTCTTTAGAACGTATGTGGAGCCGCGGGAAATGCTAGTATTAAATAAACAAAAATATTACATACATTTTTTGCACAAACAAAAACACTACATTGCATACCTATAAATTCACCATAAAATCAGCGGAAAATAATGGGCGTACTGTGAAATCCAATCTCCTCTATTTGCCAATAACATGTATACATTATATTACGTCCATGAATCAACATTACATTTCGTTGATATAAATATTGCTAGCATCGAATAAATAAATGAACAACTTCGACACGAAAGAGCACTTATTCTTTAAATCATAAATCGTGTCGTGGAAATTAGAACGTCTTCAAAGAAACATGACGCCCTAATTCGGGAAGGTGCCGGCTGAATAAACAGCGGCTAACATAACAATGCAGTTTTTACATTCGATACTTACAAACAATCTACCATATACAGTTTTGTAAATATACATAGAATATTTTATAGTTGTGTTCTTTAATGTTAAATTTAATTTTTGGAACTACTAGGGTGGAATAATATACTAAAATATTTCTCTTATACAGTCACTATCAACCATATACAAATCCAAGTTCACTTAAACATTATCTAAGAACAAAAAACTATTATAAATTGTAAAGTTTAGCTTTCCTTTTAAATATTTTTTATTAACGCGAAGTTGTTACTAATTATTTTTGTTAACATTTTACTAGTTTACAATTTGTATGTGTTTACGAGGTGTTCGTAAATTAGTAATATAAAAATAGTAAAAATTATATAAAATAGTAAACAGCTCGTGCCCACTGAGACGTTAGAGGACTGAAATATTTTTTTTCTGAATGTCTAGTGCTGTTGGCCAACTGGCCTTGACAGCGTCACCGGGCGGGGAGGCAGAGAGAAGGTCCTAAAAAGAGAGCATGAAGCTCAAGGGATGTAGTTTCGTAAGGTTGACCTCCTGCGAGGTTCGGAAAGAAATATTAACTGTTAGCTGAAATATATACATACACTGTCAAATTGATTCGATAAATAAGAAGTGAGTGATATAACAAGTCAATTTAATTATAATATTTTCTTAGAAAGACAAGCCAGAAGGTTGTTTCTCAAAGAAAATAAAAGCATATTTTCATTGGTTTATTCAAAATTAATAACAATTTGCCAAAGATCCATCTGGCGGCCATCGTTGCCAGGCAACGGTTAATCTAGCCGCATCAAGAGAACTCCAGTATCTAAGGACCCATATTAATTATATCTCATCCAATCCAACGTTTAACAAGACCTGTCGTTTTTTTATCTTTTGGAATTTTTATTCGAGCCACTTCAGTTAATGAAGGTCATTATTTTGAATTGCTCATAACTTTACCATTTGATTATTTATAATGAATTAGGTTGGACGAACTTGTTTTTGTTTTACGTAAATATTTTTTGATGTCCATAAAATGAAAAGGTTCTTTGAAGGAAAAATGTTTTCATTTTAATAGGGACAACTGAAAATATCAGCTATTGTGTATAATAGATAATAATTAAAATCAAGTAATTCCTTAGTCTTATGTTTAAAAATATCCTTCAAGCTTCTCAGCCTTTAGAGTATTTAGCCATTTTTACCATCCTGCTACTATGTACTGACTAATTGATAAGAGGGAAATTAGACCATAGACTACCATAGTATGGTGGTCTATCGCATAATCCCATCCCTAATCAGAAAGTGCGGGTTGGCGGTCTTCACAAGTCATTCAAATGCTCGATAAGCTTTTTTAGACGAAGATCTTATGAATATAAAAGCATCACGAGTGAACTACGGGACATGTATGTCATCACGTGGTATATTATGCAAAATCTAAGAATTTAGTTTTGCGTCTTTGAAACGCGGGCAGAGCTGCGGGAAATGCTAGTAACTAACTTTTTTAATAACGCTCTCTATGTAACCTGTTAATAGTATTGTAAATAAAAATCACCTAGGAAGCTACTTGAGCGAGGGAAAGTCGCTAGTATACAATAAAAAAGAAAAATCTTCACTATTTCTCCACTTTTTCTTTATTCCTGAAACAAAAATTAACGACAGTCTAACGAGTTTCATAAAAAGCAAGCGTATAACAAAAAACTAACAAAACAGATACAATAATATTCAAATTGAAGCAATTTCCACGAGTAATAATTCTTCAGAACCGCATCTGCAGCCGCACTGTATTCTAAGATTGTGAATAAATTCATTGTGAACAGCGTTAAAAGGATAAATTTCAGGCATATTACTTTATCTTAGCTGAACAAGAGATTGTCTGGATTTCATTCATTGTTTAGAAACTGACTTGTAAATAGAGACGAGAAATAAAAATATTATTTTGACCCGATTTTTCGATCATTACATTATTCGGAGAATTTTTATTTGTAGATTTTGCCAACGGCTTTGTTTTATTTACGTACTTCGTAGAGTGGTGTTACGTAAGCTATGACTTTCTTGTATAAATAAATGTTTCTAATTGCACTCATCGTTAAAAACAATAAGAACAAAACTTAAAAACATACAAAAATCAAACACTAGCTTTATAATATAAAGTATGTGGGCACAAGTATATGGTATGGATAATGAATGGTAAGGAATAAGCCATAGACCACCACATACGTTAGCCATGTACGGGTTTACATATTGTGTTTCAAAAACGTGCTAGTTTCTTCTCTCAGACTTGTAGGTTCAGACATTTTATATTTTTATTCACATAATATTATGATAATAACAAAGTTGCGAGAAGCAGGATTTGAACCTACTTCACACGGTTTCTTAAGCTAGTGTACTGTAATGGTACCCAATGCTGCAATAGAAATAAAAGAAAGTACTATAACAATTACTGATAACTTCTGTTTAAAGAAGCAAATATAAAAATAGTTCGAATAATTTACATTATGGCTTTTGTTGATAGGAAAGTTTAAGAGCGTTATATACCATACTATGATAAAGGATCTGTAGCCAATAATTTAAATGAGAAACCAGAATACTACACCAAATATCAACACAAATTCTTGTACACACCAAATAGCTCTTTCAAAGGCTTTCGCTGAGACAAATCGAATCCAATTTAATTGGTAAAGTTGGTGGTTACCAACTTCCTAAAATTAGTGAAAATCTTCATCCTGTAATAAATAAAGTAACCTCAACTCAAACACGAGAGGGAATGCCGTGAAATTTGGGCATATTACTATATAATAATTTGTAAAGCCAAGTTGTTTAAATTATATCAGCGGTGGCTCGTTATTTTGCTGTTAGTTAATGTAAGTAGAACGTCTATTGTACAGACTGTTTAGTGATAAATGGGATATTATGTTAAATTTTTCCTTGAAATATATTGCAATATATTATGAAAATTAATTATACTTATTAATTATAATATATTTAACTTTTGCGTTGTAAAGGAACGCGAAGGAGAATAAAAGCTCTTTAGCAGTGTTTTATTTTAGACACGATTATTAAAAAAATAATGTCTTTCAGGTAAATTTCTTCTAGGAGGTCCTTTTAAGGAGGTCTAAGTGCATACACTTAACATAATAAGAATATACTTTTTTAATATAAAAATTCAGATCTTTCTGAACACTATGACTTATTCTAAAAATGATTTGACTCGATGTACTCGTACGACCATGCTTCAAATTGTGATAAGAGAACTATAGTAAGAAAGTTTAATAATATTTAATTTACAAGTAAGAAGGTTGTTGGTTTACATTGAATTATACAGAATACAATTGCGAGCAAAACATTCTTGAATATGAGCAAGACAAGTTTGCGGACGCCCAACTTTATTCCAGGTACCTTTGTCCGCCACAATGGAGTCTAAAAATACAATGATCTTTGAGACGCACAATTATCTTGTTGTAAGATATGACATAATACCTAACAGAGCTTTAAAGCTTCTATGGAAATAAAAGCGAGAAATGTGCAAGCTTCAAAAGCTTTTTCCTGGCAATACACAGCGGTCGCTCGAGCATGGAATTGGAATTATCAGATGTAAAGTAAATTAGAGATAAATGAAACTTATTTTTTTTTCAGTTCAGTGACTTGAAGGCTTTTTAATTTCCTTTCAACGTCTTTGGATATCCTTAATATTGGATATTTTAGACTTAGTAGGTCTCATTAAATAAATACCGACAAGAAACTTTGAAATTTTAAAGTGGTAGTGCCATGCTTGTTACCTTCGGGTAGCAACCGAATGGGCCGGCACGCCCCGTATAGTTCATTAGTACCACTCTCTCACAGAAGACCGGCGTGAAGTGGCAGCTATGCTGTCGCGTTTCGTCCGGTGAGTGAGAGTCCGGGAGGCCCACTCTCCTTCCCCCCTCCCTCTTTCCTTCATCCTCCGCCTTCGTTCCCCCCTCCCTCCCACTTCCCTCCCTCCTCCATCCCTCCCTTTCCTGAAAGGCCGGCAACGCATCTGCAAGCCTGGCTTGCAGATGTCCAGGCTTGCAGATGTCCATGGGCGGAGGTGATCACTTTCCATCAGGTGAGCCTCCTGCCCGTTTGCCCCCTTTATACCATAAAAAAAAAAAGAAACTAGACGGATAGATGTCTAACATTTTTTTTTGCCAAACGATTTATAAAAAAAATTGACTAAATGCTAGAAATGAAGTACACGTCCACGCTTACTGTGTATCATCATCAGCCTTTTTTAACTTCCCACTGCTGGGCACGGGCCTCCCTTAGTACGAAGGGTATCAGGCCATAGTCCACCATGCTGGCCTTATTGCTTAACAAATAGAAGAGGAAGGATATTAAACGGTTTTACCTTTGCCTATTTATAAATAGACTAACAACTTACTTAGTGACCGCATTTAATTTACAATTTGATGGTTTTAATTTTAAGGATGTGTTTTAATTTTTTTTGTCTTAACCTCGATTCTTTTTTATTGTAAAAGTAGCATAAATTACTCGTTATAGCATCTATTCTATGTAATAGTCCCATCAAAATAGGCCAAGCCGTTTCGGCGCCTTGAACGAGTTAAAAAACGTTGTTTTTTTTCAATTGCCGATAAGACTTTCTTATATATTTAGTAAATATCTGTTAGTTTCTATTACAAACGGATTGTAGTAGTGTACTAAGTCAATAATCATATACTGCGTACAATTTGTACAAACGCATATTTAAATTATTATTAAACTTTAAAAAGAGCAATTTCAGAATATATTTCAATATAGATATTATTTTAAACCAGTATAATTCCCAGTTGAACACAGTAATGTATCTCGATCCGATCGTCGTAGTTCAAGCGACGTACGCCGTTACTCATAGCACCGACGGATTTACAACTCCACCGCTGTGATTTATTCCGTTCACATTTTTTCCATCTGCTTTTAACAAGGAAATACGAAGAAGGATTATCTTGAAGTAAAATACTTTATATATCCAAGGAAAAGACATACCTTTACTTTTTATCGTTTTGGTTAAGCAAATGCGATGTGTGTAGTGAAGTGAGCCTTGAGTATGATAGAATGATTTCGTAATATTCGCGAAGATATTGAAAAGAATATACAATGTTTTTATTACATTAAAGTAACGATAGGAAACCTTACAGGAGCTTTACAAATAATAAAAAAGATGGCATGTTTCAGCATGAAATGTAAATGCAGTATTTACATAAGTTGTGTTTTTAACTAAACTACTGCATTTAATGATTAATACATTCCATTGTATTCATTTTCTCGGTTTTTTTATTAAATTTATTCGGATATCCGGCCATTATCGTACCTAATTTTATCTAGCTAGTTGTTTTTTCGTGATGAGGTCATAGATAGACAAACAGACAAAAAATCTACTATCAAATCAAATCAAAGTATTTTATTCAGCATAAAAATTATTACAATTTCTTACTCAACGTCATGAATCTACTATCAGTTCGGAATGAATAAGCCTCGGACCTGAGAAGCACTGGCGAAAGAAACTCAGCGGGACGAATATTATTTTTTTATCTTAATGTTTTTTTTTTAAATTAAAATGAAAATTAACAATTATTCTATATATTGAAATAGCCTGGCGACGATCACATAGTACTCAAGACGTACTGTCTTCTAAAAATTCGTTAATTGTTAATCGAATAATATCTAAAGAATCGGCCTCTGCTGCATCGATAATAATTACTATTTCAATAAAACTTTTCAAAAATTTTTACTAGGTATACAATTAAATTACATGTATAGATGTCCAATATTCGAGTAAATCGTGAAAGTATAATGATATACCAGAATTAGGTAGGGTCCTAATTCTGTTACCAAAGAAAAGTAATACTTGGACTAAACGATGTGAAATCATATTATTTACATAATAATACTGATAACTTTACTGCGGTTCGTATTTTTTCGAGTTGGCATCGTTCCTGTACTATAAAACTACAATGTTCTTGCAATTTAGAATTATTGCGTTAACAATGTGGTTGTAGATGCTTTAATGTTAAAATATTTGGAAAAAGTAGTATTGAGGGTAAATCTCGGGACTTATATCAAGTCTTAAATATTTACTCACAGCGATTATACTTTATTCACTTTTATGAGATGTGATGTATGTATTAGAAAAAAATAGACTCAAATCTCTTATTATAATTAATGTAAATTGAAGTGTATTTTTGTACATTTCTATGTATTAATAACAAATAGGCTACAAATTCTTTTTCTTTGAGTGTACTAAGAGCTTGCGTCGTAATTCATAGAGCTGTTTCAAGAAACAAAAAAAGCTTTCCAAATTATTTAATTTTATCCATATATTATGGATTAGAAAAGTTATTTAGGAGTAAATCTTATAAAATAATTCAGAAAAATTGATTTTTACTTACGAATATATCCAGTGTTTCATAATGTCTTTCATTAACTTACCTGAAACAAATATAAAGTGCTATTATATTATAATATTACTAAACATTGTAGAATTTGAAAGTACCCAAAACTTTGCAGACGACACACCCCTAACTTTTTATTTTGTAGAAATATATAATGTTAAGATATAATATTTGACTTAAAGAGCTTTTAGGATCAAAAGTTTCTATATAGGTTGTATCTATGTATACTTTTGGCTCAGTTTGTAGTAATCCTACTTTCTGCGACAACGGTTGCGGGTTCGAGTCCCGCTGGGGGCATTTGTTGAGCACGAATGTTTGTACTCCAGTAATAGGTGTTTATATTTATAATATTATGTATGTATTTAACCTTATATATTATGTGTAGTGTATCAACTATGTGGTATCCGTAACACAAGCTTCGTAGCTTACTTACGTGTGTAATAATGTCCCAACATATTTATTTATTTATTTAAATTTCAAGACAATGTTCAGTCTTTAACCTCTTCGTATGGTGAAACAACTCGAAAGATGTGAGTTTTACAGTGCACTGATTAACACTTGTATTAGATTACCTTATTACCATACCGTTTATGGCAATTACTATTTAATACAATTTATTTAATTTTTTTTTTCAAAACTTTTTATCATACTGCACACACATAATATTATTTAGTTTTAATGTATTTGTAATAGTGAATATAACCTGAAAATTTTACAAAACTAATTGTACATTTTGTTAGCTTTTGAAAAGATAAACTTCAAATCTAAAAATATCAGAACGTTTCATAAAGTTAGAATATAACTATCAAGTATTCCTATCCCTAATCAAAGCTAATTTATTCGATGTAAATTCTAAAAAGATCGCTTCATTCAATTGTATTTTTTTGCGTAAATTTAAAGTATTCTAAAGTCTTTATACTAATATTTTATACTCGTATAATATAGAGACAGTGGTAGCCCAGCGGTAACTTGTCATTGTCTTGCGGTCGCTTGGATAACCGAGTGATGCGGGTTCAAATCCGGGTCTCGCACCTCTGATATTTTCATGTGCGAATCATTTCTATCATGATTACCACTTGTCTTACGGTGAAGGAAAACATCGTGAGGAAACCTGCATGTCTGAGAAAACCTAACAAGTTTTCGAAAGGCATGTGAAGTCCGCCAACTCGCACTAGGCCAGCGCGGTGGACTATGGCCTGATCCCCCTCGTACTGAGGGAGGCCCGTGCCCAGCAGTGGGACGTTAAAAAGGGCTGATGATGATGATGATGAAATACTTTATAATGTGAAAATTTAGCTTTTTGTATATATATATATATTATATACAATCCGTGTAGTTTGACCCGAAACGATGTCTATAATTACGCAGAACACCCAGAATGACGAGAATATGCATGTTTACGACGATCTTGTGATATCTTTGTAACAATGAAACGCAATATTCGTCAAGATTTACATAATTCCTGTTTGCTATTCGCACCGAGCCGAGTGCCACGTGGCTGAAACGCTTACGGTTCGAGTATTCTTGCTATATTAGGGAAATTTTATTGACGTTTCTAACAAAAATATCTAAATGTCATGTAATATGCGCTTTAAGTACCTTATTGTAGTTATATTTGGTAAATTTTACACTATTGTATAATATAAATAGACAATTTATTTGTTCTATTTGGTATTCTCTGGCATTAAAATAATCATTTTCAGTTAAAAAAAACTACTACTACTACTACTAACTATAATAATTCTGCATTTGAAATATCAATACAATATTTTATAGCAAACTCAATTAAAAAAAGAGTAAAAACAGAGTGAAAGTACTACTTATCTAAAACTAAAATCAATCATTTCTATAAAAAGCTGTACCGAATAGTACCTACTTCTATTCATTACATTTATCATTTATAGTTTCTTACTTAATAATACATAATATTTAGTCTCGATAATTACAATACTATTACATAAAAGCTTCAAGTGGCATAAAAGCTTTGCACAAAAGACACTTTGATAAATCTCTAAGTTGAAGTACAGGAATAGAATTGTGATAAACGACGTCGAATGCCTCCAAGACACAATTGTTACGAAGGAAATAAGGCCTTTTGCTTTTTTGTTATAATGAAGTCTGTACTGTTAGCAACAAAAGATGCTCCTAAAGAAATAATGTGAACGGTATATATGTCTCTTTCTATAAATAAGTTTTGTTTCGCTTTTAGGGAAACTAGGTATTTTTCAGTTACATACTAACTGTACTGTATACTAAAATAAAGGTAATATCATATTCATATTATGGTTATTTAGTAAATTGATAAAGATCAAATCAAATTACTGCCAAAGCTTATAAAATGCTGGGTTTATACTCAAGGGACATAATACACACACATAAGCAAACAACACATAAGCAGGGACTTTAGGAATGTTTCTACTATTCTTTACTGTATAATACCTTAGTTCGTTCAATTTTGGAATATTGTTTAATTATCTGTACCCCTGTCATAAAACTTATATCGAGGAAATCGAGAGAGTCCAATCTAAATTCGTTAAGCACTTGAAATTTAGGTGCCACTCTCTTGGCCAATGCTGTCCTGCTGTGTTAGGCGTCTTGCAAGCCGTCGTAGATTTAAAGATCAAATATTTTTATATAAAACTCCCCTTATCTGTTAAATAATATACAATTTAGATGCCCTAGCTTATAGGTGTATGGCTTTATAAATAAAGAATATAAAAAAAAAAAAAAAAATGCCCTAGCTTTAACACTCGTCGTAGAGAGCTGTTTCATATACCTGTTGGCTGTTACCAGGACAAAATATGCTCAAAATGAATTTATTTATAGGTCTTGTTGTGAAAACAATGCTCTTTTTAAGGATATAGATATTTTGTATTACTCGTTACCAAATTTTAAAAATAAAATTAAAGATGTACTTTTACAAATAGATATGTAATTTGGCTAAATTTTTTATGTGTATATATGTTTATTTTAGTATTAGTTAATATTTGCATGAAAATTAAATGTCTTTTCCATAGTTTTATCTAGTGTCTACTCTTTTACTATATGAATTGCCTGTTTGTAGAAACTTTATTGGTGTATGTATTATTTTATTTTTTAATTGTCTGTTTTATATCACTGTTTGTTTCTCTAATAAATAAAATAAAATAAAGATTTTGCATGCGTGAGTGCGTGCATGTATTTATGTTTATATGTGTGTGTATCTCAACCACCTTAAGACTTAAAGAGGATATTTTCTAGTAAAAAAATACACGTAAGACTGTATTGTTTCTTTTACTTTAATTTTCGGCACAGTTTGTCTAAAAGCCCCAAATGCAATATCCAGAATGTACTCATGGAAAGCAATTTGCCTTAGCATCTACGGGAAGGATGCCAAGAAGGCTGTGGCAATGCATTCGTTTGACTTCATTTGCATGAACGATAAACGTTTTAAACTCCTACGGTAGTAGCTAAAGTTTTTAATAAAAATGGCGGCGATAGCTAAAGGAGCTATCGTCGCGATTGTTTTTTTAACTTTTAGTTTTATTTAACTTTATTAATATTATTGATATCAACAGGTTTACTAAAATTCAGCTCTAAAAGTCCTTATTTCGCTTTTATGTTTAAATAAAGTATAAAAAACAATATCATCCATTTATTTAGTCAATTCTCAGTAAATGTACGTCATATAATGAAAAACAATAGTGAAAATAATGTAGCTTCGATATATGTACATAACATTAAGTTTTCCAAAAGAAATATAAATGATATTGCGCTATCTTTTTCGCGTTACAGAGTAGTATGAAAAATGTTGTATCAATTGCTTCATTTTGAGAGTTAAAGTTAACGAAAAAAAATATAATAATAGTAAACAGTTAAAATTAAATATTGTAGCACGCATGTAGTTTAAAATTACCGCTCGCGAGCCCGGTGCGTCGCACCGGGTGATTAGCCAATCAAGGCGCTTGCCACTGACGCCATACGTTAGCCAATAGCAGCCGCCCGCCTCGCTACCTCTCTCGCCACACACTGGTTTATGTACGCCCGCATGTACGCACTCGTTAATTGTAAAAGTTTTCTTAAATAGTTTAATATACTAGATTTCGTCGTGATCTCCTCTTTTATTTGCCCCGTGTCGCTACAAGTGGCTGCCCAACGTGTCGCGAGTAATAAAAGTGCTCGTATCGTGGTTCGAACTATAAAAAGTAAGTACGCGTCGCCATCATGCCACGCACGCGCAGGGATCCAGCGACGCCATCGGACGATGAAAACGCCGTATGCGTCGACGATGACAAGGGTATTATCGATAATGCTGCAAGTTTTTCTTCACAACAAGTGGCTGCAATGATGACCGCCATGCAGCAGTCCCAAACTGAAGCATTCGAGCGCCTGCTGGAGAAAGTAATGAGTCGCCAGCCGTCATCCCCAGTTCCTAACTCAACGTCTACAGCATCACAGGCCTTCGGCAGCGGCACCTTCACGCACTGCACCGCCAGGTTCGGCGGTGACGCCGACGAGTCCGTGGACGCTTTTATTGACGCCATCCAAAGTTATAAGGATTGTGCTAATGTGTCTGAAGAAAATGCCCTCAGGGGCCTATCTATGGTCCTCACGAATAACGCCTTGATATGGTACCAAGGCGTCAAGAAGGAGATCCACACATGGGGCGAGGTCCTGGATTTATTAATTAATACTTATGGAGATAAAAGACCCCCCCACCGTATATATAAAGAACTATTTGAACAAGAGCAAGGAAATCAAAACACCGATGTATTCGTTTCTAAATGCCGCGCGTTGTTGTCAAAAATCCCCGCGGGCGATATTTCTGAAAAAGCGCAAGTGGACATGGTCTACGGTCTCCTTGACGCACGTATCCGAAAACGTCTGAGAAGGGAGGATTTTAACGACTTCTCTGGAATGCTTCGCCTCGCCCGTTCTATAGAAATAGAAGACTTCGAAACGGGTACTAATTCGTCGCAGCCCGGCCTTTCATCTACCGTCTGGTCAGCAAAGTCAGCTGGCGCTGGCGGCGCGGGACAGCTCCCGCCGCCGCCGCGCCGCTCCACAGCACTAGCAGCGCCGAGCGCGCTCAGCGCAGCGCCGTCATCGAGTGTGTCTACGCGAGCTACGACGTCGCGACGTTCCGTACATGATATTAACGATAGTCTGTGTTCGAATCAAAATGTCGCGAAACCTAAATGTGTTTATTGTAAACAATACGGACACTTACGTGAAAATTGTTATAAGCTAAACAAGTGCAGTGTTAATGTTAAGGATAAATCTTTATATTGTTATGGTTGTGGAGCGAAAGGTGTAATGAGGTCACAATGTTCTAAATGTAATAACTTGTCGTTCTCATCTATTACAGTGGATTCATCATATCTGGTAAGAAATTGTAATATGCCTACTACATCTTTGAATAACGTTCCAAGTCACGATATTACCCATAGTAATAATAGTTATCGTAATAGTGCCTATTCTAACAATAAATATATACAACATATGCGTACTAGTAGTAATCATAATACTTTATCTCAATCGTGTAACCGGTTAAATAATAATTTTCTTTGTCTTTGTCGACCATTAAATAATAACTATTCGTGCTATTCTGATACAAACTTATCATTTTTGGAAGATTCGGTACATAACCAATCGATTTCGGATAACATGTTCGATTCTTGTAATAGGGTAAACACCCCTGTTAACGATAGGTACGTTAGTGACTTACCTGATAGGGTAGATGTACCTATTACCGAATATAGTAATTATCGTTCAGCTGATAGGGTAGATGTACCTATTACCGAATATAGTAATGAAAATGCAACTGATAGGGTAGATGTACCTATTACCGAATATATTAATTATCGTTCAGCTGATAGGGTAGATGTACCTATTACCGAATATAGTAATGAAAATGCAGCTGATAGGGTAGATGTACCTATTACCGAATATAGTAATGATCATGCAGCCGATAGGGTAAACTCACCTATTAGCGTCCCGATTCACAGGTTGTGCTGTTCAAACGTTGATCTGTGTAACACGCCTACAGTAGTTTCTTCACTTCGCGCCGACACTGCGGCGACAACTACTGTTCCTGGGGTTAGTGCTACACCTACGGTCCTGGTATCTACGCCTCGCGTTTTACAAACGACGACCGTACAGTCAACGCATCCGAGGCCTGTACTCAGCATACAAATTCTAGGTTTGCGGGGCATGGCTTTAATTGATACAGCTGCTAGATGTTCTATAGCGGGACATTCTTTATATAAAATATTTGTAGAAAAGGGGCTTACCTTTTCTTCGAAGCAAGTTAACGTCAAACTGGCAGATGGTGTCGTCCATTCGCGCGATGTCTTCGTTGCTCGTGTCGACGTCAACATCTCTGTGGACAAAAGTGTTCGAGTGGATTTCGTCATTTTTCCTGAAGCTGACAACAATGATACTCTTCTTGGTATCGACTTTCTCGACGCTGCAGGTATGGTTATTGATTTTTCTGCTTCTTCTTGGCACTTCTCTGGTTGCACGCAGACATACCCGCTTGAGTATGAGGGTGAAACAATATCTCAGCGCAAACCACTCTCGGTGGCTTCTATGTCGCTAAGGGCTGACGAAGGCTTAATGCTTACTGGTGATCAACACCAGCAGCTTACAAATTTGCTTCAGCAGCATGAAGATGTCTTTCGTCCAGGAGGAGAGGCGACCAGCTTCGCCGAGCATCACATCGATACAGGGGATCATCCGCCTATTGCAGCTCCCCCATACCGCCTCACGCCCGCGAAGCGGGCCGCGATGGAGGCGGAGATTAACAAGATGCTATCTGAGGGCGTGATTGAGGAGTGCGAGTCAGCGTGGGCCGCACCTGCTCTTCTCGTCCCTAAAAAGGATGGTACATACAGGTTCTGCGTCGACTATCGTCGACTCAATGCTATTACTAAAAGTGATACGTACCCTTTGCCGGTCATCGAGGACCTCCTTCATGCTACCAAAAGGGAAGGGTACATAAGCACCATAGACTTGCGGTCTGGTTATTGGCAAGTCAGCGTGTCACCGGTAGATAGGGATAAAACCGCGTTTGTGTCACCGTTCGGTACATACCGTTTTATCCGCATGCCTTTCGGTCTTAAGAACGCTCCCGCGACCTTCCAGAGGTTGATGGACCGTTTTCGGTCTGGGAGTGCTATGAAGGATATTACTTTACTAGTTTACTTAGATGACCTACTGGTTCTCTCCGAAGGGGACTTCCAGAAACACCTGGAAGATTTAGAGGCCGTATTTAATCGTCTTCGTGTTTTTGGGTTACGTGCCAACAGGAACAAGTGCCACTTCGCATGTAACCAAGTTAAGTATCTAGGCCATCTTATCACTCCTAAGGGTATAATGCCTGATGAGACCAAAGTGCAAGCTATCCAGCAGATGAATGAGCCAACCAATCTCAAACACCTGAAAAGCTTCCTGCAAACCTGTTCTTGGTTTCGGAAGTTTGTGCCTGGGTTTTCAGAGATTGCTCAACCACTCACCAAGCTCACTAGGAAAAATGAAGTGTGGGCTTGGACTGAAGACCAGCGACGAGCTTTTAATGAGCTCAAAAAGAGGCTCACTACCGCACCAGTCCTGGTGCAGGCAGACTACAGTAAGCCATTTATCATTCACACCGATGCTAGCAATTATGCATTGGGTGCCGTCCTCTTACAAGGTGAAGGTAAAGACCTTCACCCTATCGAGTACTCTAGTCGTTTGCTGACCTCAGCTGAACGTAAGTACTCAACTACGGAGCGAGAAGCCCTCGCCGTAGTCTGGGCTTTGGAAAAGTATCGCCCATATGTTGAAGGTCACTCTGTAATTCTGCGTAGTGACCATCAACCTCTTAAGTGGTTGTTAACCTTAAAGTCTCCCAGCGGCAGGTTGATGCGCTGGGCTCTTAAACTACAAGCGTTTGACATTCTATATGAATATACTCCTGGGAAAGTCAACGTCATTGCCGATGCGCTTAGCCGTCCTACGTGCAATGCCGTTTCCCAGGAAGGCTGTGGAGTTTGTTCGGTGATAATAGACACACCACATAAAAGTGCGGCTACTCTTAGGTCTGCTCAACTTGATGATCCTGATGTCTGTAAGATAATCAAGGACCTCGAATGCACATTGGACCCCACGTCTTCTCTCCGTTGGCTGGAGCGTGGTTATGTCATGGACCAGGGAGTTCTTTATCGTCACTCGCCCGAATCGGAGTCTGAGGAACCTCAGCTGGTTATACCGGCATCTATGCTCCAGGAAGTTATGGATGAGTTCCATAACGCCCCTACAGCTGGTCACCAGGGCGTCGATCGCACAATCGATCGTATTAGGCAGCGTTACTATTTTACGGGTATGCGTAAATATGTTACCGACTACCTAAAGAATTGTATTGACTGCCAGAGATATAAGTTCTCAAATCAAAAACCATTCGGTCTATTGCAGACTCCAATACTTCAACAAAGAGGTGAGGTGTTGGCTGTAGATTTATTTGGTCCACTGCCAGAAGCTGAAACCGGTGAAAAATGGGTATTCCTTGTTGAGGATACTGCCACTCGTTGGGTGGAGTTATACCCCATCAAGGAGGCTCACGCTGAGGTATGTGCTAAAATACTGATCGAAGAATATTTTCTTCGTTATGGCTTCCCTAGGCGTGTTGTCTCCGACAATGGAGTTCAGTTTATATCCGCAGTGATGCAACAGTGCATGTTCCTGTTTGGTATAAAGCAAAATTTGATTCCGCTCTATCATCCAGAGGCTAATCCGGCTGAAAGAAAAAACCGGGACTTAAAGGTCCAACTGGCAATGCTTGTCAAGAATGACCATCGAAGTTGGCCCCGATTCCTACCGCAGGTGCGGTTTGCTCTTAATACTGCGACCTGTTCAACCACCGGACTGACGCCATCGTACATGATGTACGGCCGCGAATTGCGAACACCATTTGATGCACAACATGACTTGCGTGCTATCCTGGATAAAGAGACGTATGTGCCTCAAGTAACGCCATATTTGTCTAAATTTATTGATTCCCTAGAAGAGATACGAGATCGAGTCGAGAAGCAGCAGGATCTTAAGAAGGAATACGCTGACGCGTCCCGTCGTCCATCCCCACGTTTTCAGGTCGGTGATCAAGTGTTGCTATCCACTCATTCTCTTAGTAATGCAGCCAAAAGCTTAACCCGAAAATTCATGCCTCAGAGAGATGGACCATATATCATCAAAAGGGTTGTTAGCCCCACCACCTATGAGTTAGTCGATAGTCAGGGTCAGCTTTTAGGACGTTTTCATGTTTCCGATCTAACCGCTCTTATTTGTAATCGCGCTGAACCTATTGAACCGGTACAACCGCGACGTCCGCGAGGTCGGCCGCCTAAAGCGAAACGGAAGGCGTGCTTTTAGATAAGGTTAGGCCAATTCACTCTCGGGACGATATCGTGACTTGGAGGAGGAGAGATGTAGCACGCATGTAGTTTAAAATTACCGCTCGCGAGCCCGGTGCGTCGCACCGGGTGATTAGCCAATCAAGGCGCTTGCCACTGACGCCATACGTTAGCCAATAGCAGCCGCCCGCCTCGCTACCTCTCTCGCCACACACTGGTTTATGTACGCCCGCATGTACGCACTCGTTAATTGTAAAAGTTTTCTTAAATAGTTTAATATACTAGATTTCGTCGTGATCTCCTCTTTTATTTGCCCCGTGTCGCTACAATATAAATTTAATCTTAGACTTTAAGCATTTGAAATTTTCTAAAAGTTTTACTTCTTAAGTGCTACAAATAACATCTTTAAAGATTCATATTCCAATATTCTTCATAAGTTTCTTTCTTAGATCAAAGAAGTCACTCTATGTAGATCAGGGTAGAACTTTGCAGGTCATTGTACATGGCTCTAAGCTAACAAAGCACGCGTCTCTCGCATTTTAAACTAATTGAAAGGTTCATTCATAGTTTATTGATAATATAACAATTTAAGTTTTGACCATACTCTATAATCTGTGCTCAAATTGCACCATTTGAAGCCATTTACAAGAAGAAGACTGAAATTGAATATACTATAATAATTTCTTAGTTTTACGCAAATATGTGACAATTTTACAAATGAAACTATCTTTTCACGGGTCATGATCGGTCATGATTGGTGTAAAGCATTCGAAACGTTGGGAACCAAAAAACAAAATAAATTCGAAAAGATAGTTTCATTTATAATTAATGTATAATTTTATGTAAAAAAATATTTGAATGACTCTTTCTCTTTCTCACACACACTCTCTTCTCTCTCATGCTCACCCACACACACTATGTTTGTGTTATGTGTTTTTGTCACTCCTGCACACTCAAACAACTTGATGGCTTTCACTTGTATCATGTAGTTTATTTAAAATAATTTATATTTTTCTGAGATATATAGATAGAGAGTCAAAGTTTTATAATAAATTCATCATAGAGAATAAATTGACTTATTAACTTTGATATCTTAATTCATTCTATAACAAATTAAAGTGAAAGGTGACTTAACGTGTGTATTAAACATATTTCTGCGCTACGATATTTTCTAATTCAATGATTCGAAAAGTTTCATTAATTAAGAAATAACATTATTAAGATTAGTAAGAAGATATTAAATTGCTTATAAAGTGACGTCATAATCGATTTTACTTTTATATAGTGAACTAGCTTTCAGTCTTGCTTTGGACTCTAAGCACACTATGTATGTATGATATGTGACTATTACTGGAACCTATGTATATATAAATTGCTTAATAATTAATAAAATAATTATTAAATAACTTAATTAACATCACACTGACACTGATGACACGTTTGGCTTAGTTGTTAGTGACCTTACTTTCTGCGCCAGCGGTTGCGGGTTCGAGTCCCGGTGGGGGTATTCATTTGTTGAGCACGAATGTTTGTCCTCCAGACATGGTTGTTAGTATTTATATAATGTAAGTATTTAAATGTATATATGTAGTATATCAACTATCTGGTATCCGTAATACAAGCCTCGTAGTTTACCACGGAACTAGATGGTGCTGGTGTCAAAAATTCCCTACATATTTATAAACACTAGCTGACCCGTGCCCACTTCGTTGGGCATAATGTTAATAATCCTTTTTTAGTACAGAGTGTTTAAATAATTTAAATTATTTTATTAATATTAAAAAAAAATTAAATTATCTATACTAATATTAAAAAAACTACTTTTTGTAACTTAAATATAAAAGTTAGACATATGCTGTCGTTGGCTTTTTTGTAGGCATTTTCAAGCTCCATATCTTTTCTCTAGAACTCAAAAATATATCTTTCATAGTTAAGGCAGCGCTCGTAAGAAATGCTTTCATTCGACCGTTTTTTCTCCGATTCACTTTGCAAAACGGACTACCACGTAAAAGCCTTTTTATTTTTCGGTTTTTCATATAACATATGACACTCAGCAATAATGTGGCTTTCTATTGGTGAAAGAATTTTTAGATTAACCCTTACAATTTAACAAATAAACAAACTTTACTTCTTTATAATATTAGTATAGATAGTATAGATATACAACAATATATCATCTTTCAAAGTATTTATTTCTGTCAGTATTACCTCACTGTAAGAGGACAGGTGAATAAATGATCAGACTATAGTCTACAATACACGTAATCTAGCCGATGGACTTCACATTTAAAAACTAGTGAGCTTTTCTTATACATTTTATTATTATTATTATTATTATTATTATTTATTATATTTAGCGTTAGGACGTTAGCGATATCTATATTTTCTATATGGAAGAACATTGAAGAAAACTTTCGAATGTTTCATATTATAATGTTTGAACCCACTTCCCTTAGTTTCTTAAATTACTTCGCAACCACTGAGTACTACGGTAAATTGATTTATATACTGAAATAATAAGTAAATGTCAAAAGATACGATTTGTCAATATAAACTTTTACTATGCAAAAGAATATATCAATCCGTAGTTTCGTAATTCTTTTAAATAACAAAAAATAACAAACTTTGATTCACTCGAAAAACTAACGGTCCGAACCCAACGATTCGTTTGTTCAAATATGTATGGTGAAGTTCGATCATTAAATTCACTATAATGTGAACGGTCTAGGGTTTTCATAAAACTTTGTAACCTAAATAAATACTAACCTATGTATATTGAACCTAGGCGTTTTATATGTAAATATCTCTTATGAGCTAAGCTTTATATTTAGCATATTAAACAATACTAGGAATATCTCGATATTTCTGAAATGTGAATATATAATTAATGAGAAGTCCCATCATTTGTTCCACGAAATAGCAACGTGGAAATAATAATGAACCGATATCATATTTAAATTCAGAATTCTGTGAAAAGATAATCGCGATTTCTATATAACTTTAAGCTTATATAGCTACCAGCAGCTCAATGTAGCTTCGTTTAATATAGATAGGTATTATGAGTTATTGAATGTTATATTGCAACATATTTCATAGTAAAAGTATCGAAGTCACTATCCAGCTTTTTCAATCTTTATACAAAAAAAAACAGGCGCATCACTCTATTTTTAATGAAAGACGGATACAAAACCAGACTTTCATATACATAATATTAGTTAGAATTTAACATTCATATGAACTATCAAACATAAACTTATAACTCTATAGTAAGAAAAAAGTAATATAAACTTTTTTATTCATGATCGATTCGTAGACTCTACTTTTTCAGGCTGAATATTAGCCTCCAAAATAAGATGCACTTCAAATTAGATAAAAAATATTCAAGGTTTTATTTTAAGGTTATAAAGATGTTATTGATAATTTTCAATGCAAGTTCTGATAGCTTTATATTTGCGTAGTGGGCTCCAGGGACGTCATTTTGTTCGCACCTCATTAGTTTTTAGATATATTGCGTTTATTATTGAATAATATTAAATTTAATCCCTTTTAATTTCATGTTAGTTGATTTATTTGACTCTATCATCAATAAATAATAAAATTACAGCCTACGATTAACGATTTATGTTATTGTTATTCACGAGTGGTTTATAAGCTTAAAATAACACATGATGTAAGTGGAAACGCTCTCCGTTTTTGAGGGACCTCAAAAAATGTGGGCTTTTATTTTCAATGCAAGTTTAGATTCGTTAAATTGTAAAAATATATTTTTATCACAAATATTTACATGTGTTCTAGAAAGATCCTAATTTCATAATAGTATTTAAATTAATTAACTCTGTAATTGTTTCATAAAATTATATAACGGTATCAATTTCGTTAGCAATCACGTGAAAGTCCTAAATTGATAATTTTCATTAGACTATGTAGTATGTATGCTGAGTAATTTGATTACGTAAATACAACGCATAGCTGTAGCAAGTACCCGTTTGTATTTTGGGTGGAAAATTTCACTATTAGTTTAGGATTTTGACACTTTTCCCCTGGAGATTATATTTATTAAGATGTAATAACATTAACGACTAATTTTATCGTTATGATCGTTTTAATCATCACTATATATTTTTTTAATGCCTTAGAATTACGTTAACAAAAACAATACATTCTGCCAGTGACGCGTATTGGAAAGACATGAATTACTTTACGTTACGTTTAACGGTAATTTTGAAAATTAAAATTCAGAGGGGAAATGATCGTTTGAATGGTCTGGTTACAAGAACAACCAATACCAATAATAAAATGATTACTTGATACAAAACAACACAGTGGTTAATAAATGCAATAATAAGAACTACCTTATAGATTTATTATTATTAATTTGTTTTTTAATCAATGAGCTACGCAATCACAACACAATTAATATAAGCATTCATAAAACTAATATGTGCAATGTATATTACATTGTACGTTAATCTTATTATTATTTATGCGAATTAATTCACCTGTCGTCGGAATAAATTGCAAATTAATTTAGTATTTAAATTAAATCGCTAAGACCAGGAGCTCTAAGTAGTGTTAAATAGACAAACATGAAGAGAGTGCCTCTAAAACTCCCACTCTGAGAGAGATCAAAGCCGTTCTCATCCGACCGCAGATTTACTTCAGCCTTCGGTAAATTTAATTGAATGAATGGATGGTATTATTCTTAGCATATTGACCGATTGTTTAAGAGAAATGTACGAGATAGATGTAATATATACATAAAATGTAAATTTTATACATTGTATGTCTATAAATTTTGCTTACTTTTTATAATGTTTACGAAAAAATGATGGATTCTGTATTATATAATATTTAAAAACAAAAAATTAATTTACATGATGCAAATAAGATTTTAAGGAATAAAACATAATTATAAAAATCTAATTTATTCAAATATCAGTATAAAATTACTATATTTTATTGTACAACGTTTCATGTTATTTCATAACCACAACGCACTCAGCGTTATTTAAAAGGCTTGCATCAAGCTTTAAGCTTTTTTTACTGTATTTAACATAAATAAATTAAAAGTCGACCTTGTGGCATGGGATTTAGGCTCATATTACTTTGAAACTGTTTGGAAATTGTTGAGTTGTCGACGGGCTAAATATAAGGGCTGCACGTGCCGTTTTAAGTGCATTCGTTTCCTAGAGAATGCTCCTTTTACGACATGTGCTGACGTTGAAAGAGCTTTTATTGGAGATCAGTAAAGAAAAGTCCATTTTTTAACAATTTTGATTAGTTTAAAGCCTTTTCACGTAATCAGTACATATAAAAAAAATTGCAGTCTGTTTTTAATTTCTAATTAACTGCTTCTCACTAAATGCATATAAAAGTATATACGGTACTTACAACAAAAATTCAATTCAAAAAAAATGTATGTTTGTTCCGGCTAATCTCTGAAACGGCTGAACCGATTTCGACGCGACTTTCACTCGAAAGCTAATATTATAAGAAGCAACTTATGCTATTAATTTATTTTATTTTACGCCAAGCGAAGCAGGCCATGTTTGCTAGTATATATTTCAACAAAACAACATAGTAAGACGTTGTTAAAAATAAATGTTGCGGTCACAAAGCTTTATAGATGTAGAAGTTGCAGCTGTAGCTTAGAATTAATGTTGCAAGCAAGCAAAATGGTACGTCGACTTTGAGAATGTTGACACCTAATTTTATAGCAACTGCTATAATGTAGAACGTTAGGTTTATTTTCTCACTGACACTAGTTACTGCCTTACAACGTTATAGATCCAACTGTGTGCAACCAATTTGTTAGAATTTGCTTAAGAAGCATTTGCGTTATTGGAAATCATCAACCTAGGAGATAATAGGTAGGTTGGCATTTATATTTATAATTTGAATCTTTTCAGCATATTTTGATTTAATTAATATAGTGATTTGTCAGTTTTGAGTACGATTTTATAAAAAAGTTATTTTTAAATAGCAAATATTTGATATTTCAAATATAGTCATTATTTAGGTCTTTATGGGACCTCCGCATGTGATTTTTGAGCGTGCTAAGGGAACTTAAATTAAAAATATATTGCCAAAACTCCATAGTTAGACATATTTACTTATTAAATTAAACCTACTTTTAACTAGCTATAAAATCACAAACGTAATTTTTATTGTACACTAATATTTTTTAAATTAAAAAAACCGGCTCATTAAAAAATCAATCGATTCGATACAAACATACAACCGAATTTAATACAAAAACAAGTCTTCGTTAAAGTTGTCAAACAAGAGATATACTCGTAACACAAAATATTGAAATAAAGAAAATACAAAATCTGTCGCTGTCAGATGAATGAATTGAAAATTTTTGAATTGTAACGAAGAGATCTTAAAATTGTTCCGCAACGGAAGTGACATAATAATATCATTGAACTATTGCTCTAAGGGACTAAAGTGACAGGAGTTTATAGTAACTAAAAGTTTTAAAAACGAATAAGTAAATATGTTAGGACATTATAACTACAGCGCCATCTAGTTCTAAGCTACAATCTAGTGGTAAGCTACAAGGCTTGTAATATACCTCATAGTTGATATACTACACATATAAATTTTAAATACAAACATATTATAAATATTAACACCCATGACTAGAAAACAAACATATGTGCTCAAAAAATGAATGCCCCCAGCGGGACTCGAACCAACAACCACTGACACAGCAAGTACGGGCACTACAAACTGAGCCGAATGGTCGTCAATGACATTTAAATTACTATTAATTACGTTTGTGTTTTGATAAACTTATGTTTAACGTCCACTTCAGTTTTATTTATAAGTAAAGTTACTAGATTTTTTTAATAATACGAGGTAGAACAATAAGAAAATATGGTTTTAAGTTTGTTTTTTCAATGTTAAGTATTTGAGCTCACAATCTAGCTTTGAACGACCCAATTAAATTTCTTATAAAGTTTTTATTAGAGTAAATAATTAGTTTACTTGAAAATATTCCAAGAATTTCAAATTAAGTTAACGTTTTGCATTTGCTGTGTTATTTTTATTACTTTATACCGTAATGTGTCGTTCAGACGAGAGGCTAAGCGGTTGGAGCACTCTCCACGTATCTCGTACGGCCTTGGGGTGCCCCTTTGATAAAAAATACGGAAAAATTATTTTTAATGCGAAGATATAACTAACTTGTGTACAAGAACGTTTAACCTATTTAAGAAATGTGGCAATTAATTTTTCTATTTCGCTTAGAAACTGTGTCAAATTTTCTTACTTAGTGAATATTTTTGTAGAAGTGTTTACAAGGAAAAAATGTAATCTAACTGTAAAAGATATCACGGATTTGAATATCGCTAAGTTTGCAGTCGAGGAATTTGTGATGTCTTTCAGAACTAAGAAGTCATGTAGTTCTGCATGTAACCCTCTGGTCCATCATATATCGGACTATGAGAGATGAACAAAAGAAAATTATTTGGGCAATAACACACATCACCATCTAGTTCCATGGCAAGCTACTAGGCTTGTGATATGGATACTAGAGAGTTGACACTTATGACTGGAGTATAAACATACAATGAATGCCTCCAGTGGAACTCGAACCCGCGACCGCTGGCACAAGGTCATTAAACCATACGTACCGTCAAAACAAAAAAATATTCTTTTATTAAAATTAAATCTGTAGAAAATTGAAGGTCTCTGAACAAATGCAAAACGCCTTTTAATAACATAAAGTTAATGAAATATTAAGCTTAAAGAACACACATTACGTTACAAGCATAAGTAAACAAAATATAAGAAAGTTAAATACAATCGAAGTTACAGCTTTTAATAAGCGAAAGTCTTTGTAAAAGCTTCTAAAGCTAACGGATATTACTTGCTTTGTTTTATATTCATACGGTATTATGTTTGTTTCATTTTTAATTGTAGCTTGAGATTAAAACTGCGAGAGCGTTCAGTTAATGCTATAAGATTTGGCAAAGCACCAAACTACTTAGCGCTAAGTTATACTTAAGTAACTAGAAACTTGTGACGTGATTATTTGTAACTTCGTGGGTATTAATAAACTAACCGTTACGGAGTTTAACCCACAATGCTTTTACATTTTCTTAGGTATTTTAAAAGCGTTTAATTGGAATTAACTTAAATGGTTAAATAGTTAAAAAAGTCTCTTCAAAAAAAAAATTTTGATATAAAAATGATCCAAAGTCGGTGTAGTTTAAATCCGATGTTTTAGGTAAAGAATATGAAAAGCTATTAAAATTTTAAGTAAATATAAAATTGATCTACTTGAGGCATGTAATTACTTTTTGATGTCTAGAATAAGTAAACGCATTTAAATTAAAATTGACTTATCGTAGTTGATAATTAAGCTGGAATATAATTAAAGTTTTATCAAAAGCGAAGGTTAAATGTCTGATAGTTAGCTAAGTCTATGTACAAGGGTTTTGTGAGTGGTTTTAGAATATATCACTATAAAGAGTGAATGGATGTAATATACTATACACATAGCAAATATGTTTTTTTAGCTGTAAAGATATACTGGCTTTCAAGGAGAATAATGAAAAGCAAAAAGTGGCAGCCCAGTGTTACGCTCATTTGAAGTTACATACCGCATCTCTGGTATTCTTATGTTCTTATTTTATTGTTAATATAATCAATTTACTTCATTGCATGGAAAACAATATTTTTGAAGGTACGTGAAGTACGCTCTACTTTTTACCAGCGTATAGAAGTTAGATTAATAACCAGAAGTGGCATGTTAAAGGGCAAAATATTTTAAAAATATACTACACGTAACTATAGTGTTTTAGGTGTACAAGTTCTGAAAAAATATTGATCTATGGTTTCCTATACTTGCTTCCAGTATCTTTCAAAAATATTTGTAAATATTATAATATTTGTCTAACAACTGTACAACAATAAAAATATATACTTTGATTTTCAAATACATTCCTCAGTAATACGAGCATTGTTTATTATCAAATTATTGAGTCCTCGCAACAGACAGCCTACGCATACTGCTATAAATGGCTTCGTTTCATGTTTCTACGAATCTGGCTTAACTTATTGCCTTACAGTAACTCATACTAACTTGTGCCTTATTTGGGTTTTAATTTAATTATTAATTTCCCCACTACTAAACATGATTCTCAAAGACACTTGAACGTTCTTTCTAATGAATTTCCTGCATAAGGAAGCACTTGATGTGCCAAATTCAAGAAAGACAGGCTTTAATAAAAATACAGGGAATACCAGTCATTCTTTAGTATTCTGTTTTTTCCATGAAATGTACGAATCTCTAATTACTTTCAACTAAAAAATATATCACGTTGTGTAATTTGACTATTCCATCATATTCTTTATTAAATTAAATACAATACTTTGAACGGATATCCGATATCTTACGACTCATAGAACAAGAAAAATATAAGTTTTTCTGCTTTGAGTTTATTCTTAATACAAAGATTTAAAATTACGGTTTCCAATATACCTAGTAACAATGTTTACGATTGTCTTAGGTTTACGCGAATATTATAAATGAAATTATCTATTTGTCTAACAACTGTACAATAATAAAAATAGATACGTTTTCAAATACATTCCTTTGCTTTAAATCAATGAATTTGAAACGTCTGGAACCAAAAATCATAATAAATCTGCGAAAAAATTCGAATAGTTTCATTTATAATGTTTACGACATTGTTTCCACATCAAACAGAAATATCTATCGTCAGCTCCATCACCTCAGGTTGTGTGAGGACATCATGACTCCAAGTTTCGCCGCAATGTTTGTCTTTCTACAAGGTACGTTATAAATTATAAACTAAGCACTTAAGCTCTTTGTAAACTTGTTTAAATTTGCGCGCTTATTAGAATTCTTAGCTGCGACTTCTTGATAATATTAATATTAACATCTGACTAGAATTTACGGCCATTTGATTAGAAAATTTAAAAAATTGTGAATCGTTTTTTTAGTCCAGTTTTCTATAACGACTTTTAGATAATATAGTAAAAATATTTACAATTTTTAACATTTTTCAATATAAGATGGAGTCATCGGACTATTAAAAACTATTGGTTATCATGGCAGTTCTAATCCATTAATGAGGTTAATGGTTCGCGTGCGCTTGGATAATCCAGTGATGCGGGTTCAAATCCGAATCTCGCACCTCTGATATTTTCATATGCGAACCATTTCTAACACTATTACTACCTGTCTTACGGAGAAGGAAAACATTGTGAGGAAATATGCTTAAGAGAATCTAACAAGTTTTCGAAATACATAAGGGATAACATAAGACATAATCCATCAATCATCTTGTCATCAAATACACCCTACATACTTTAAAACTATTAATTTAATCATATAACTTATTGTACTTAAAGATAAAACAGTCGAAATTCCAAGCATTTTTACAATAATATGTTTGTTTTTATTTCTAAGCTTTAGCATCCTTTATAAGATAAAGGGTGAAAGCATTATAACTCTCCATTATGTCTTCCTTGATCTTGGACGAGTACTGAATAACGATTCTCAATTTTTCCTTCCCAATTTGTCTAACCACTTAGATATACTCGTATATACGATTCATACAATAATTTGATTTAAGAGAGGTCAGAGATCAGGATAAAAGGTTGAAAACATAATAATTTAGCATTTCTATATACATTTTCATAAAATGTCAACATGTTGAAAGAATTGAATACGGTTTAATTTACTTCATATTAAGTTTAATTTGTATAAAAAGTTTTTATGTCAAGGTTTTGAAGCTTTTTATGATCTATAAAAATAAAATACAAAGTCAAAATTTTAACTATTCTTGTTAAAGCCACAAGTGAACATAATTATACATACTTTAAAGTCCATATTGATTAATTGTACGCTAAGTCGTTGGAAATATTTTAAATATAAAATTAAACGCATAACAAAATTTTATCTTAGTCGAATCTGTACATTGAATATTTTATGAAATATCTAATTAACATAGTCATTATTATTGAAACAGAGACCAAATCTATTGGTTTTAGAAGTTTTGTCTGTTTCAGTTATATAGGTCCTGGATGCCTTAGTCTCCTTATATTGTTGTTAATACATTGGGATCTTGTTACACACAGCGCCACTTAGTTCCGTGGTAAGCTACGAGCCTTGTGTTACTGATACCAGATACTCGAACCCGCGACCGCTGACGCAGAAAGTACAAACTGAGCCAAACGTGTTGTGAAAGTCGATATGCTTATATGCTTATTATTGATGATTTTCTTATGTTTATAGTTTTATACTTATTTGAATACTTTTGAAGTTGATCAAAACAAAAATAGCAACGCGAGAGCGGTCGTCAAAAAAGCTAGTAAAATAGTTATTACTAAATGATAGAAAAATGAATCTCCGTAATATATTCAGAGTGGATCCTTTGTTGCCCTTTTACGATGGGATATTCTTTCTGTTTTAGTGAACGGGGGATAAAATTATGTTTTAGTGTCGATGGAAAAACTTATACACTACAGTGTATACGAAAATGCTATAATATCACACTGTGATATAACTAGTGAAAGTTAGTGCGTGATTTTTTGACTTTTTAGTATTTATCGACATCATAATACATAAATAACAATAATTTCATGAGTTTTCATACCACCAAGTCGCTTTCCGCTGTCTGTCTGTCCCTATGTATGCTTAGATCTTTAAAACTAAGCAACGATTTGGATATGGTTTTTTTAATAGATAGAGTGATTCAAGAGGAAGGTGTATGTAACCTGCCTGCATCAGTGTTTCCGTCCGATTACAATATGGGTGTCTTCAAGGCAAGAGTGAATAGGTGGTTACTGAATTAGTGCGACTTACCATCTCCGACTGCGTTACCACTTAAGATCAGGTGGAACGCAGTCAAGCACCAATTCAGAATAGAATAAAAAAATAAATAAATAACTAGCCGAACCCGCGGTTTCGCTCGCGCTAATTCGAAGAGCCTCAGCGAAGCGAGGGAGTCGCTAGTGTTCTATATAAAGCAAAGACTATCATGAGCTGTTTTGTATAAAGTATAATTGTATTTATTATATGTAGATTATAGATGTTTTCGGAAAAAATGCCTAAACTTTGTATTAATGTGAATTTACAACTATACAGAAGTTATAGAAGTTAATGTTGTACTAATCGCAAAGTAAAATTACTACTTTAAGTGGTCAATCGTCTTGTGCGGCCTAATTGCAGTTTAATAGATCAATATGAAAAAAGTTGTGTTAATTTCATTAGATTACTACTTTTGTCAAGTAAATAACTAACGTTTTAACTAAAGAAGTACGCTGACTTAAAAGTATAATAAAAAAAGTACTGGACTAGAATTTTATGAATAAATATCATCTACATGACATCAAGCTCAGTTTACAAAGATGATTTACAAAAATTCGAGCTACCAAGTTAAGCTTTGGCGACCGTACGGCGAATGTAATAACATTTAACTAGAATTCTAAAAGCATATATTTATTTACAATAAAGGAAATTACAAGTAAACTTAACGATATATATAAAGCAAATATACTAAAATATTTATTTTAAAATATTATTCAATACCTTCAGCAACATCAACATGAATAAAACCGCTTTAAATAAATAGTATTATAAGAAATAAATTAAACTTAACATAAGTTTTTAAAGTTTTTATGTTTTTATTTAAGCTTTGCGCGATAAAAGTAAATTAAACGTCAGAAAACTGGAAGCCATTAAAGTCACTAAGCAGAACAAGTAACAATCGAGGTACTTAGAAAAAGTAAAAGCTCTTTGTGCTTTCGACGTTATTCAGTGAATGTTATAATTAATCACCGATCAAGTCACGTGATGACGCCGCACAAATGATGACAAAATGGCGTTAAAACGTAAACTAAACTTAGGAATGACAACTCATCTATGGTTAGAATGCAATTAGCATTGTTAAGCGATACTTTAACGTTGAACTGACAGTTATTAATTAAATAAATAAATTATTTTGTTGCAATGGAAGAGCTTTTGGTAATTGAAATAGGTGTTACATAAATTGAATATTTATTTAATAAATTATCCATTATTCTGTTGATGTAAAAAACGGCAAGTTCGATTCTGACTCGTACATTGTACCTCTGATTCAGCATCGATTTACTTGGGCTTGCTTATTTTGCAGTCAGTAGACTAATATATTAGGTAAAACATACATGTTACGCGAATGATGAAAGATTAAGCAATGTATTAAGACACGGGTAGCCCAGTGGTAACCCGCTCGCTTGAATAACCGACTGATGCGGGTTCAAATTCGAGTCTCGCACGCATTTCTGATATTTTCTTGTACGAATCATTTTTATTAACATTATTATCACTTGTTTTGCGCTTGAAGATAACACCGTGAGAAAACCTACATGTCTGAGAGAACCTAACAAGTTTTTGAAAGACATGTGAAGTTCGCCAACCCGCACTTGAAACTCGTACCAGGAGTGGGACGTTAAAAAAGAGCTAAAAACATACATACAACACATTCATATACGTAAAAATTCATTAAATTAAATTTTTAGTTTTAAATTGCCCGTATTTCAAATTGTTACGGCATATTTCGTACAACGCTTGTAGCTATGTGTTCATATTGCTTATGAATTTTCTGAAGCGTTTGAATGAGTTCATAAAGTTTGATGTAATCGTCGTTAACAGCACGCGGCTTTGCGACGCGTTATATGGAACTTCTTTGCTAGTACTGAATATATCGAGCTTTTATTACTGACGTATGATATTATACTTGGGTACTTAGATATAAGTTTATAACAATAAAATATAGAAAAACTTTCACTCTCACTTTATGAACATTTAGAAAAACGACTTGCTTCATATACATAATATGAATGCTGTACTTTGAACACACACACTTCCTATCGAACTACACAGTTGCTAAGACCTTCTGAACAAAAAACTTAATAAGTTGTAACACACCAGGTCTAACCTGACTCGAACCCAGGACCTGCGGGTCTGCAAACACATCTCCACCGCGAGACTAACGAGATAATATTCACAATTTGTTTTTATGTAAACATTTATTAAAAGCCAAATATTGCTCCATTATAAACTATCATAAACAACAGAGCTATAAAAGTACAATTATATAGAAAATAAAACAATGTCCCTATTGTTTTTGCAACAATTGCAACTTTATCTAGCGGAGTGTTTGTTCTGGTGGAATAGTGATGAAAAGCGTATTGTAGTCCACGAAAATCATAGCTGTAAGTGCTTCAAGTGAGGGAGAATACAAGATTGTTTAAAATAGATATACGTACTTCTTGCCTTCACTTGATGTTAATTTTCAGCTTCAAAAAAGTACCTTATAATATTCACTACCGCGCACTCTATTTCTATGCAAATATCATGTCAATCATATTCAACTCTGTTATTGACAGAAATATCGATCGAACCAACCAACTAATATACTATCAGCATCGTAAAGATGCTTTAAAGATTAAAGAATATAATTTACCTCGCACAGGTTTCGATTTTACGACCTTTTTTCCTAGTACAAATAAAGCCAGCGATGACTCTACCAATACTTTACATTGTTATTTACAAAGGTACTTGACAAAACTTCGATGAATTTGAAACTATGATTCTCGTCAGTAAAAATGTATCGATGTTGTCATGGACTCATACAATACTGACTGAGTCCCATTCATGGAGATGCCGACTCTCTATCAATAGAAATCAACTTCCACAGAATAAAATGTTACCATTCCATTGAATATATTTTCAATGGTTTTTTGCGAAATAGATGACGTTTTTAAGCTTCAATAACTTTAATTGCGATTCTGGTTAGGATGAATTTTAAGTAAACATAATAATGGTAAATGGTCGTGGTTAGTGGGGTTTGAACAAATTAATTGCGTATCGATTTTATTGCATATTTGTTTAAATACGTCTCTGAATTATGAGGCAGTGATAGCACAATGGTTGTGACGTACACAATTTTCAACATAATTAATGCTTGTCTTACAGCAAAGAAATGGATCGTGAGAAAATTTACCTGTTCAATAAATCTAGCTTATCGAAAAACATATGATATCTTCTAACCCACACTTACCCAGCTGTACTATGGCCTGACGGGCTTCTCGTATTGTAAGGAGGCCCGTGCACACATGCAAAATAGGCGCAAAGTCGTCGAGTTGCGGATAATAGCCCCCGTGTACCATACCATACCATACCAAGGGGGCCCGTGCCCACCAGTGAGACATTACATATTAGTATTATCATTATTCATGCAAATGCTTTATAATTATTATCTCTCGAAGTGCATCTATGTCGTCATTAGATTTCGAGTTAGCAAATGTAATTGCAACCACTTTGACGCCGCAAAGGCTTACATATTTAATTAAAACTATGAAGATAGGTAGGTTTAAGATCTTCTGAATTGAGAACTGAATTTTAACTGCATTTTTTAGAATTATTACACTGGACTGGACTGCACTGAACTATTCAACAAATATGTATGCGTACATTAATTATGATATAATTATTTAGTTTCGCTTACTTATATTATATTTACCTAAATTCTACATCCTTTTAGTAAACTGTAAAGTATATATAAGTATAAGCAAGAAAAACACACTCACTGATTTGTATTTACCTACATATTTTGATATGTGCGTTATCTCTCTCTTAATAATATTATCAACAAAAATATCATCAACTTAACCTATATTATGTATTAACCAAGCAAATATATTTATGTAATTTAGTAATATTTAATACCATTTTATTGCCAAGAAAAACTGTTAAATAATATGAACTCGATAGATGGCGAATAATAATATTATTCAAATAAGAAAGAATTAACTTTCAAACCAACTAGTTCGAAAAAAATGTCACAAATATGAGTCCAATTCGCACACCGAGGGTTCCGTTGCATCAAAGATTAGAATAAGTTTACAATCAAAATAATAATAAAATACTGATCGCGCTTAAAATTAGACGTTTGATTTTTTTAAATTTATAAAAGGGTTCGCTTTTTTTTGAGGTACAAAGCCCTTCAAAATAACAGTTCTTTACAAATAATGATCGCACTAATTATAACACTAGTATAAATCACCTAGATTGGTGTCAGCAAATTTATCATCAGTGTGTCAGTATATGCAACGTAATCGTTGCGTCAAACGGACACCTTTGTGCAGCTTTAAGCTCGCTCTACTTTCATCGTGTTCGTCTGTCAACGGCTTTTTTCTCTTTGTCCCACAATTGCGGAGTATTGCCTAGTTCTAATGTACACCTAAAAAAGCTGATGGCTATTCAGACGTGCAAAAGCTCGCTCGTAATGGAATTCTATAGCTTAACTTTGTATGACAGTGTTATAATGTAAGGGAAAGTATAATCCATTACATGACATGCCCCCTTAGCATTTATTTATACAAACCACTAATAGTTATTGTTCATCACTGTAGAGGTTTCTTCCTATCAGAACGGTAGTATGCTGTTGAAACGGTTTTAATTTTCTGAGGATTACATGCAGCTTAGACAGATATTATTTTATAGATTCAATGAGCTTACTAGTTCTATGCAGCTGCTTCTTAGAAATCATTTACTTTTATATCCATAGATAAAACATATTATTAATACTTATACAATAAATGTGAAAGTAACTCTTCCTGTCTGTCTGTTCTTCACGCTTTATACGCTGAACTGATTAAGATGAAATTGATGGAGATAGTTTAAGACCCTGGAAAGGAAATGGTCCCTTAAAGGGGGTGGGGTGTAGAGTATATATTGGATGGGCCATCAATGATTTTACAAGTAAGAGATGTTAAACTCATCTCGTACTCAAGGATAAACCCAAGCGAAACGAGGGTAAGTCACTAGTCACTACATAGTATAAAACAAAGTCGCTTTCTCTGTCCCTATATCCCTTTGTACGCTTAAATCTTTAAAACTACGCAACGGATTTTGATGCGGTTTTTTTAATAGATAGAGTGATTCAAGAGGAAGGTTTATATGCATAACTAGCGGATCCCGCGGCTTTGCCTGTTCTAAATCTAGGAAAAAGCCCAAGCGAAGCGAGGGCGAGTCGCTAGTTTCAAATAATTTTAGTAATTTTGCATGTATAATATTTTATACAAATTCTTCATCACGAAAACGCTGTATGTCCCATTTTCACTGTATTTTTTGAGAATTTAATGTTGCTACGATACTTTCGAGTGCACTTTACTTTCATTTAAATACCATCCATCGTTGGATCGCGTTAATAATGGTTTGGACAGTTTTTGTTTCTAATTACTATGAAATGTGTATAAAATAATTTACGCGCACATCTTTGTTCATATTACATGTGGATGGGATTAGAAGTAGCCAGTGACTGAAATATAACCTTTTAAACCTTTTCGTTCATCCTATAATATTCCATTAAAATCTGCTTAGCGGCTAAGGCGTAAAAAGATTACAAATAGTCTACCATAATAATAATTATTAATATTTTCAACATACATATAATATGCATAGGTTGTACCTTATATTAATAAACGTTAATTTAACTTTAACAGTTCAAAATTAGTAACCTAATTTTCAAGCACTTGAAGTTGGTTGGCGCACCGATGTAACTTGGCAACAATGTAATACAGTGTTAACGTATGCTGATCATGTGATAGAGATGGAAGGTAACTTAGCAACTCAAGTTGATATACATACATAACACATAACAGTTATGTAAATAAATTTTCAATAAATAAATATTGTTTGGACATTATTACACACAGCGCCATCTAAATCAGTGGTCACCTACGAAGGAAGCTTCTGTTACGGATAGGTACCAGATAGTTGATATACCACATAATATAAGTTTAACCCTTAACCACCAGACGCCGGTCTCAGAGTATTACTGCCTTTTCGCTCAACAGCTCCAGATTTGCGCGCATTAAGCTTTAAAGGTAATTTATATTTTGCGTGCGGTCTGTGAGACCGGCGTCAGGTAGTTACGTTACTTTCAATGTATTGTAAATTTTTAGTTTTTGTGAGTTTATAATATCTGAATCAAACGTACTATTATGGCTAGAGAAAGCTGATACAAATTTGGAAAACCCGAGTATACCAGAACTGCCTAGTGGAGATTGCAGTGACGTAAAAGTGAGGTAGAGTGACGTTGAAGTGATCATTGAAGGCGAGGTCATTGATTCAAATACTCAGAAGCCACAAATGATAAGGTTTCAGCATTTTTGCACCTGTATTTTTTCTTTATATGTTGTGTGCAATAAAGGAAAAGAAAAAATAAAGGAAAAGTTTACCAACAATTCCCATTCAAATATATTTGCATTTTATTTTTATTTAATAGGCCCAGCTTTAACTTTCTCCAAACAGCAGCCTGCAATATTTTGATTCGACCAATCCACCTGAATTTCAGTTTATTGGTCGAATCGAGCTATTAACCCACTGACTGCATTACTCACGTTTTAAAACGTCCAATCAACTCACACAGGCACAACTAACAAGTGCATAAATATATCGAATGGTATTTCAATATAAATACTGGCTCTTATTCAGAAATGGTACCCACGAAGTATTTTCGAATTTAAGCTACATATATTTATTGTGGTTTCTTAATGAAAAATACCCAGTAATGTGAACATATGCAGCAAAAAGAATATATATATTATTACTAACTACTGTATAGATAAATTATAAGGGATCACAAATTAAATCATTTCTTATTTAAAACTTATACAAAATATATGGATTGGCCTGCGTTTGCACTCAATATTAAATCAATACATATTCATCAAGGGATAGATGTTACGCGATTCTATCTCGTAATATGTACATTATTTTTACTGTTTTTACTTATTTTAGGTACAAAAAATAAATGTAATTTATATTTTAACAACTTAATGTGTATATAACTTTTCTTAACTTTCTTCTTTTAATAAATTTTCTCTAAAGGTGATTTTATGTAGGGCACAACCTAATTGCACTTTGTGCTTTTACAATTAATTTTCACACGTTCGTAATATTTGTGCCTATTCTTTATTATATCGCGACTTAACTCTTATTTAATATTTCGGCCTTTTAAACCCAAAAATCTTTACCAAAAACCATTATAATTAAGAAAAATAAGTACTATACTAAACAATACTCCATCTAAAGGAATTCTAATTTCAGCGTATCACAAAGCACTTCGTAATTTAGCAATTGCGAAACTCGCTCAGTTCAATCATTTCTCGCAGCTGTCAGACTGACAGAGCCGACGGTTATTGTTTTCGACTGTAGCCAAAATTCTACCAAAACGCTATTTGATACGCAAACCTGACACAATTTATTTCGAACTAACGACTCCGGTTTCGCTGACGTTTGTCATGTGGCCGTTTTCAATTCGATGTAGATTTTCAATTGACATTGTTCATTAGAATATTGTATGAAGCGTGTTCGGAAGACAGATGCTTAGGCAAAGTAAATATCACTAACGATTTATCTTTACTTTTTTATTAATAGTACTGAAAGTAATCAGAAATCCTTTATCTTGCCTTTAAAAAGAGACATTGCTAAGGAGGACCAAACAAATATTGTGCTACGATATCTATTTCAGTTAGGAGTATTTATTAGATCTGAGTGAATTTATATCAGGGAAAATATAACCGGAACAGCTCATATTGTATGAAATAACCTTGTCTGAAGTCAGTCAATAAAAATATGAGATATCGATATAAGGTTTACAATTTTAGTATTATACCTACCATAGGTGGAAAAAAAATTCAAAACAAAACAATATTTTTGGATTTTTGTGTAGTTATTTAAATGTTTGATTCCCGTCGCTTTATGGCTGAAGCAATGAATTTTCGTCTAAATTACGTAACGTAAAATTTAATTTAAAATGTGAAATATTCATGCATATCTAAGAAAGTATTAAATTGTATAATTATTACTATATACATTTAGTCGAGTGCAATAAAGTATATAATGAAGCTTTTAGTATAAAACATATTAAATAAACTTATTTTATAACCATTCTTTATATTTCTTTCACGACATTTACTCAATAAACATTTTAAAGTTAAAGGCTTTAGTGAATATTTGCACGATAATATTATAAATAAAAAATAAAGTACATTTTAAAATCTCTTTCCTTTTCACTCGAAGTTTCAAGTATTTTTAATTATCTTCATCGATTAAAATATAAACGAAATCTATCGGCATTTAAGCTACTTATCGTCAAAATGTTTTGCTCCATATTTTATCATCCGTTGACTTTGATTGAACTATTTTTAAACCTACATTTTTTGTTATATTTTGTTTTATATTTAGAGATTTAAAAAGATTTTACCAAAAGTTTATGTGAAATTTATTTATATTTAGTAGATTGTACCTAGTTAGTGTGGCTTCAATTCATATCAAAAAAAATTACATTGATATACTGATTACGTTCTATTCGTTTTATGGACTTCACTTTCATCCTTGCCAAATACCGTTGAGTGTAATTTTATTTAAAAACCTTATACGAGTATTTCAATCAAAATACGTATATTTACGTTTATTTTCATCCATTAGCCACGTTTGTTATTAAAATTTATATCTAAATATCACGTCAATCCATTGCTACAAAATAGGAACAAATTTATTATACTTTTGTATTTACACATGAACAATGATTTGTAAAAGCTCTTTAATTTCAATACTGAAATTCCAATTCCACATGAAACTAAACAGTACTTCAGTAACTTGTCAGTGCTGCCCAAATGGATCGTGTAGGTTTCAGTAATTGACGGCGTCATCTCTTCGGCGGGTCGCAATAGTCTCGTTGATTTCGCTCGAGTGTTTATCTCGATACTCTGATCTAACGTTGTTTAAGCCAACTATTAATTTCTCGTCACGCATTCGATTGGTCGCCACGAATTTAGAGCACGTTTGCTAAAACGTTTTTTAGATCAAATAAATTTTTCGTTGTCAGAGTTAGCGGACGCAGCGGCATATCTGCATTCACATCGACTACTATAAATGCAGTTAGATGGAATTTAGTTTGAGCAATTTCTGTTTTAGTGTTGTAAAATATTTATTCGAGTCTGAATAAAATTAATGTAGTTGTGAATATTATTTGAGGATTATGATTACTAACTAGCTACTCTGTCCGTAATCTGTGTAGTACATACCTATACAAATTTAATTTAAGTTAAACAACGCAAAGTAGGTCTTTAAATCAGTTGACATTAAAACGGGACTTAAAAAGCTTTTTTATTCAGAATAATTATAACTAATACTAAAACGACTAATTGAAAGTCTTTTGGCATGGATTTTGGAGCTTTAGTAACAGTTCATACTATTTTTAGGGCTTCGTAATATTGTTAATACTGAGGAAGAAACAACGAGAAATGCATGTACGTTTGAACCTAGTTAAGTTTCGGAGGACGTGTGAAGTGCACTAACCCGCGTTTGGCCGGCGTGTTGGACTATGTCCTAATTCCCTTTAGGTTAATTAAGTGGCGGCCCATGCCTGGCAACGTGATGTAAAAAGGGCTAACTTATTAAATATTTCTTTAGATAACTTTTTTTTACAATCTGGTAATCTCTTTCTACACCCATCATACTTGTACAATGGATATATTGCACCATGGCTTAATTTTAGTGTTAGGTATGAAGAGCTTACGTTCTGCACACCTATGATATGACGTCTTATATATCTAAAGTAAAGTACATAGAGAATTCGTACCTTCTGTGCCTATTATATTGATAATATTAGTATATAAAAACAAAGAGCTTTTAACAAGTTTTATTACTAACGCTAATTTATGTATGTAGTCATAGTCTATTGATATAGTTAATTTCATATACAAATCAAAGAAAATATTAATCTCAATATGTACTGAAGCAATAACAAAACTTAATATTCTATTAAAAGCTATCGAATAATCATATTTATAAAAAGCTTTAAAATACCGTTAACTAAAAGAAATTTCACTTTAAAAGCAATAAAACTAAATTACCTATGTATAACGTTAAATAATATGATTATAATTATGAATTTATACGATTCCAATCTCACCTGCAAAGTTCACGAATAACTTACATATTGTATTAATCGAAAGTTCTGGAAGCGACAAATTTAATTATATGTCCTTATAAATATTAAAACCGCCACATCCTCTCACCTCGCAATTGTACTTAAATAATGAAAACTTTTAATTGTAATTGAGTGTACATACAGTGCACCGAATTCACATTAAGCGCAACGTACGAGAAACATTATTTTCTTGATTACTTATTCTGCTACGTGTTAAAATTACTAGAGGTTTATTAAAACTTGGCCTCCGTCCAGAAAGATATTGGGCACTCGGACTAAGCCCCGCTCATTATGCCTGCGCTATTTGAATACTGTTTTGTAACTTTTGACTTGATTAATTAAAAGTTGTCGACGACTAAATATGTTCTCCGCAACGCCGCGCCGGTTGAAAGTTAAAGCATCGAGCGGTACTAGCAGTAAAGCGGACTGTTCTCTCGGTTATTTGATTTGGTTTAAGATTTAGACTTGAAATTAGTGGTTATTTTTCATTTGATATGTATTTTTTATAAATATTGCTTTTTATGTAATGGATATTTATGTTATAAAAATAATTTACATTTTTTCCAAGATAAAGCTTAGAAAAACTTCTTCGAGTAGATATAAAATATACATAAATTTTATTATAATTAGTCGACTTGAGTACAATTCATGTTAGAATTTACGATGTTGACTAACAAGTGACTAGCGAGTATCATTTTCCTTTGTAATGTAAATTTTCCTGAATATTTCAATTTTGAGAGCAATATTTGTTGAATAACAAAATTATAATAACAAGTAACTTAAGTTAAGAAACAGAATGCCTTTTGAAGGTAAAAGCCTATTCTTAATGAGTACACGTAAAGCTGAAACAAAATACACCTCAATACAAACTCGGTGTCAACATCTGTCAGGCTTTGTATGACACTCGCGACATGGCTATCCCGATGCACTGCAATATGATCTTTAATCCGAATCTACAGGATTCATTTTCAGATGAGTTATGAAGTAATTTGCATGCACATCGGAAACTTGTCAGCATTGGGGCCGGTTGCTTTTGGCACCTGGCGACATTTTGTATTTGACCGCTTTACCTGTTCCCTTTGCATATGTACGGAATTTTCATATCTCCCCGAAGAAAGTTAGGTGATAGCGAAATCCGAAATGAACAGTTGCTTTCTTCGTTTCCTTTTTTAATATAGAACTTAAAAAATAAGGGTTGTAGGTATATTATTTGTTATTATGCTACAATTTAGCTGGTACGCAGTTAAATAAATAAATAAAAATTTTGCATAGTAATTGGTTTTCAAGAAATTTACATTAATGTGTTATTTGAAGATATTCTCAATATCTCAATATCAAGGTTTCTACTTTCCGAACTGGTGGTAGACTCATGACATACAGTAAGAAATTGTAACAAATTTAATGATGAATAAAATATTTTAATTTGAATATTATAAGGAAAAATCACAAGCCGCTACTTTGTAGAGCAGAACATCATTAAAACACCAAACTACAAGAACATAACGGCCGAGAGATCTTAAAATTATACGCAAAGCACTTCATAAATTGTTTAAACGTCCGCAGTTTTATCGCCGCAACCATCCACAGGATTCACTGGCCAACCGAATATTGAATATAAAAATGATACATTATAACTGCCGCGTATTTCCGTAGAACTGCAATTGCTTTGGAGAATAAAATCGACTTAAAGTTAAATATGACTAAAAATTTAGAATTGATCTGTTTCATGTTTTGTGGGTAAGATTGTATTACATATACTTTTATGTTCGATGTTACGTTGTTAACATTATATAGATACAAAGTAAGCTCTTAGTGCAGTTTAGGTTAAATCTATACATCTATACATATAAATAAAATTGCAGTGTCTGTTTTTAATTTCAAATTAACAGATTTTCACTAAATGTATAGGTATGAAAATATATACGAAACTAGCAACAAAAAACCAATTTTTAAATTTTTGTCTGTCTGTCTGTTCGTTTGTTCTTTTTAAGGGGACTTTCACTCGCAGATAGCTAATGTTATAAGGCCTCACTTACGCTACTTTTTAACCGACTTCAAAAAAGGAGGAGGTATAAATTTCAATTATATTAAGTTGCGGAAACGGCGGCTTAGCTCGCGCTAAAACTAGGGATAAACCCGAGCGAAGCGAGGGTGATTCGCTAGTATATTATAAAAATATTCATTAAAATTGAAGTCATTGGATTATTTTAGGTGATATATCAGACGTACCAACATTTCGTGCTTTAGCTGGTACACACAAGGTGTAACATTGTCAGCTTTCTGGCTACTAGCTGCCGCAGACAATCTCTTGACAGAAAAGTAAAATGAATATATATTTATCCAGCGGTGGACTACGGCTTGATCTCCATCGTATAGGCAGGCCTGTGCTCTGTCATAGGACAATAAACACGGCTCTATACAATAAAGTTAATATAATTTGTTTAATAACATAATATTTTCATATTTATTTATATTTCATATTTATACGTACGGGGACGACTTCGCTCAAGCAAACATTGAGCGGTATATAAACGACTTCAACTTAAGACAAAGTTATATATAAAGAATGAAAAAGCCTATTACAGCATAAAATATTGGGGAAATTAAATCATAATGATGCTTATATTATACAAATTGGTTTTATCTTACACAATATCGAAAAAAGCAATTTAAAAATTCCTGTTTATTTATACGTAAGTTCGCTCTAATGATACGCCATTAATTTTTATATATACGTTATTAAGTTATCAGATTACCATTATACCATGTTTGTAATTTAGTTATGAATAGAAAATTAAAGTTAGGTTTAATAAAAATTAGTTATCACTACATAGTCACTACATAGTATAAAACAAAGTCGCTTTCTCTGTCCCTATATCCCTATGTATGCTTAAATCTTTAAAACTACGCAACGGATTTTGATGCGGTTTTTTTTAATAGATAGAGTGATTCAAGAGGAAGGTTTATATGCATAACTAGCGGATCCCGCGGCTTTGCCTGTGCTAAATCTAGAGAAGAGCCCGAGTGAAGCGAGGGCGAGTCGCTAATATACACTATAAGAAGTAGCTTTTCCTGTATTTTAAAAAGTATCTCTACGCATGACGATGTATATTTCATATGTAAAAATCATATTTATTTCTCCTTCGCCATAAGATAAGGAAGATACCTAAGGGCCAACACGGGATTCGAACCCGCTTTACTCAATTTACCAAGGGACCGCCTCCCCACTGGTTACTACTACTACATTTAGTAATTAATTAAAGCTATATTATTCAGTAAAATGACTATAAAATAAAAAAATATGAATTATCATCGAAACATCCCATAAATTCCTTCCAAAACGCACGTAAGATAGGCCAATACAGTAAAACTCAACAAATTATTATGTTCCGACATAAAAGTTATAGCCGCTGATTGCTTTTGTTTATTCCCACATATAATTTCATTTGCTAACAACGATTCAGCTTTGTTATCGGAATGTATCGAACAATATATTGTGTAATAAAATCGAAATGGATTACAAAATTGACAAATTTATGAAAGTCATAAACATGAAGCAACAAAGAAAGTCGCGGAGACTTCAACTGTTGGGAATTGAAAGTTTTATTGCTCTTATTTGAATATTGTCGAGATTAGATTACGATTACGCTCCTTTTATAGTTAAGTTGAAGGATCCGACATGAAATGTGAACGTTATGGGGTAAAGTACTTCTTTTTCATATACTATAGATTAGTTATGAATACACAAACATGAATCATACAGCAATGACATTATGTACTTATATGTATATAGCACTAATTACTTGCCCTGGCTTTCCTCGGACAACTTTTTATATATCATGCTCATTTCACAAGCAAAATGTACACTATATCTTAACTATCCACTATATGTAATTATGTAATATGTACATAAAGTCACACGAATCAGTTTCATATATTTAATTAAATAGTAGATATCGGACTTTTAATTTGATCCATAATTAATTATTGCAGATGTCAGGTGATTCTGCATAATGTATGGACGGCATTACGCCACCAAACACATTGCATCGGCGAATTAATATTAACGATCCTTATCATTAATTGGAGCATTAAAACCTCAGCTCCTATAATTCTCGTGTGCTTTACGTTAGTCTCTTTACTTATAAATACTTTTGGCAAACGATCAAAACTACCTTTTGGCAACTTTTAACTCATAGTAGTCAGCCCTTTTTTAACTATACATACGCTAGGTCTCCCTTCAATGCGAGGAGAATCAGGGCATAGTCGTAGCCAAGTGCTGGCCATCGGTGGAAAACTTCACAAATTATGTTCAGAAAATTTACTAGGTTCGCTTAGATATGTATGTTTCCTCACCATGATTTTCATCACCGTAAGGCATGTGGTAATCATATTATAGGAATTGAATTAACAGCGTAAAAATATCTAAGCCACCTCGTTATCACTGGGCTATTGTTCTTAATTTCATCAATTTTTGCAAATAAATTTTATAATATTAACATTAATGAATGATACATAGAACACTCATACAGAAATAATGTTTTCTTGTTCTAAAGCAAATGCAACTCGCACATTACCGGAAAAAGCTATTATAAATTCTTTATTCGACGTTTCGCAATATATATGGTATTTTGTGCGCGATTTAATCTCGTAGTGATTTTTTGTTTGCACTTTAGATGTGAATTTATTTCGCTTATAATTGCCTCGACGCTAATAATATGAAATAATGGTCGCAGCCCGCAGCTACTGGCAATAAAACGTTTATCCTTCTATGTTATGCTTTCATTTTCCATGCCCAAATTTTTCTACATTTACACGGTGCTCTAATTTCAGTAATTCTCATACAATGTTTACGCTTCATTTTAAATTTTTCATTTTGTCCCCATTTATAAGATATTGTTAAAAATCTCAGAAATGAATAATACTCTGTTCTGTTAGATTGTAAAATATATTAAAATAATAGGTACATATTGATGATTAAGATATACATTATGTATAAAAATAATTATTTTATAATAATTTTAAATCTTTGTCGACTTTTATGACTTATAAACTCTACATGGCCATATGTTTACGTAAATTTGGATAAAACTACGAACAAACATAATACATATTTTTATTAGTTTCAATTGTAACAATGTTATCAAATCTAAGAACTTAATTAAAACTTAGTTTTTAGTATTATATCCAAATAAAGCTTTTTATGTGTGTAGAATTCATATTCTACTTCAAAGTTGAGACAACAAAATCACTACATAGTATAAAACATATGCATAACTACCGGATCCCCCAGCTTTGCCTGTGCTAAATCTAGGGAAGAACCCGAGCGAAGCGAGGGCGAGTCGCTAGTAATGTATAATTTAGAATCTTGGAACTAATCTGATGGCACTAGATGGTGTATACCTAGTAGAAATCTTCTGTATCTTATAAATCTTAATCTTATAAACACTTCAAGTTCGGCCACGGACATATTTAATTTAATATGACGCGTAAATTAATGCCTAACTTTTTATAAGATTTCATAAGCTTAAATAACTTATTAAGCTTATGTAATCTTCTAAGCTTTCATAACATTAAAGTAACTTGAGTATATATTTACCACGTGTTAAAAGAAACTCCTAGAGTTATTTGACGATAGTTATATTCAAGTTCCGATAATTGGCACCTACATCGAGCTAGGTGGGAATTGAGCTTGTATTTTTTCACCTTTGTTACTCTCCTTGTGAAGTCGCATCGGTGAGGCGAGCTTTTTGAACTTTTAGTGGTCACTGACGCGTGCTAACGTAGATAAAGGTTTTGTGTCCTCATTTTGTAAAAGCTTTTGCTATTTTCCCGCTAAAAAGTGAATACTAATATGAAATAATTAGTAAATAAGTTATGAAAAATTGTTTGTTCTCGTTGCCCGTCCCAGTGAAAAACCATATAATTTTAAAATATCAAACGGAAACCGTACTTGTTTTCGATAATCTATCTCAGTGATAAATTTCAGCCACATCCGTTCAGCCATTCTGGCGTAATTGAGCAACAAACATACATACAAACAACTTCACATCTATAATATTAGTAAGAAATAAGATAATGTGATTAAATAACGTGGGGTTGGCTTTGACCTAGCATACTTACCTTAATTTCGGGCATGGATAAAAGAAATCTCACAATGCGTAAAAATCTTTTGTAAACTCAGTCAATTTAATAGAAACGTCTATATCGATATTTCTGAATATTTTTTTACATAATTTCTTACAAAAAAAAATGTTTTGATGATCAATAGTATGAGATGGTATGGTAATATGTAGAATAATTCAATTCAATTCTCTTGTTAATGGCTTCAAAGCGTGCCCCATGCTACAGATCACTTCGCCAATGTCACGTAGAATGGAGACAATCATGTATAATAATAGATACCTTATTAGTTATTATTCAGCTAGTATCTAACTGTCAATGTCTCTAAACAATTGTCCGTCTGAACTTCTTATTCGTAAGTCTAAATATACAGATTATGTTTTAATATTTAGGTAATTAATAATAATCAGAATACCCAAAGATGTAATATTTCTAAGTAAATATTAAAATATCAAAGTTTATATTTTGAATGCTAATATTTGGAATTCGAACTAAAAAGGAATTTCTTCGTAAATTTAATTATAATATTCTAAAGAAAATTTAATTAAAAAGGATTATTAAATTATATAAGTTAATATCAAAGTCAATCAACATTAATTAATTTAATTTCAACGCTTTATATAAAATCAAAATACAATAACACAAATACCTATTCATGAGTAAATAACGTTTTATTATTTCAATGTACATTTCGCGTAATGATATCATCAAAATTTAGTAAGCGTAATATTGAAGCTAAGCCCCGATATTATTATACATAAATATATATTAGTACAAATATCCAATCAGCCGATATTCAGAGGTTCATCCAGTCCGGTCATAATCAACATGGCCGTGGACCAAATATAGTATGCAAATGAAACCAGATAAACGCATTGCGAGTTGATAGGAATGAATTTTGCGATCAAAATCCAAGAAACATATTGTGTATGTATTGAAGACTCAGTCTGCCTATCTTGTCTCAGGTCTAGATTACTATAGATTATAAGTTTTTTTTTGTTATAAAACGTATTTAAAGTTGATTTAAAATTGAAGACTCAGTCTGCCTATCTTATCTCAGACCCTTAGATAACTAACCTATAGTTATTATAAGATTTTTTTGTATTTAAACTTGATTTAATATCGAAATTGCAATTTCTATTTCTTTTTCCAAGCAAAACGTAGCCTTAGTTATTCCTACATCATCATAATATTAAATATAACATCTGTCCAGTTGTTATAGTTAGAGAAAACAAATAACAGACGAAAATGTTAAAATTTTGATTTTTTCCTAGAAGTATCGTCATAAGTATATAATTACTAGTATTATATTATTTATTAAAAAGCTGTTTTTTTGATATTACGAAAAGACATTTCGATTTTATTTATTTGCATGTATACATAGATAAAAACTGTCGAAAAGCCATCAATATAAGAATTCTGAAAAATAATATCTTCTATTATTCTTTGTATAAAACAGATTTTAATTTTTTCATACAATTCAGTTTGTATCGAATTAGACTGACAAAATACAAAATTTAATTAAAATTTAACAATTGTTTAATCAGATCACTCGTCGCTGTCACGAATACACTTGTTTGTTACTAATTTAATAGTACTGTTTATAATTTTAATTTAACTAACTAATTTTGATTTATGACATTCATTATATAGAGTTAAGGCTTATATACTTGTTACTTTTAACTATAAAATCAAAATATTTTAAAGTAAGAAATATAATATAAGAAACAAATTTGGTTCGAGCCAAAAATAAAATTTAAAAGACAAAACAGAATTGCTCTCTCAACTCTGACACCTGCTCCGTGTACGGCAATGAGATCAAAAACATATAATGTGTACTATGGTTGGTAATTTACTAAAGCATATATTTCTATAGTATAAAACCATTCGTTTCCCGCAGTCTGTACGCTTTGATCATTAAAACTACGCAGCGAATTTTAATGCGGTTTTCATCAATAGACAGTATTTTAAGCCCTATTTTACTTGTAGTTTACTCGTTTTTTACGTTTTGAGTGGAATAAAACAAGAAATAGAAGTATACAATCGCATTCATATGAAAGCTGTAATCTCATTAATATTTATACTACCATCTTAAAAGAAATACGAGATGCCCATGTATCGTTACCCAAAGCTACAATGTTCAAAACAATATGAACCCTGGACGTAACAAATTTATATACGGGCTGCATATTATATCAAAATTGAAAGAGGCCGGACTTATGGTACTACATATTTATGAGAGTGTCGGACAAGGCGTAATTTATACCATCTCGCGTAGATATTGCTTCGGAAGGCTTAAGGATAATGTTACAAATCGATTGCTGGATTACTTCTGTGTTGACTGTATTACACGGGGGACACATAACCGGACATAATGCGACGATAAAAATAAAAAGTGATCTTTGACTAAGACATTTTTGTAGTTTTCTGTCGATTTCGAGCAATCTATGGGAGTGAGAAAAGTCAGAGGAAGCGTGCGCGCGTGCGAACTTAATATAACCAATATACGCGTGCAGTATCGTAACGTAACGTTGGACATCAGATTGTTTTCTTTTTTTTTTTCTTCTTTTTTTTAATGGTTTCCAAAATACAGAAAAATGATCGGGTTCAATAGGTTTTAAAATTTTAATTTGTCTGTCTGTTTGTCTCTGACTTCATCACGAGAAAACCACTGGACAGATGATGATGAAATTTTGGTATGATGATAGCTGATTATCCGAATCAACATGTAGAATACATAATATTACTGTAGGAAAACATTATATCTCTGAAAAATCTATAATAACTGTATAATCTGTAAAGTACCGGGGGTCGAAAATTAAAACGTACCGAGAAAAGCGAGGGTGAGTCACTTTTACATATTAAAATTGCTATATTTACTTACATACATAACAATTATGTATACTAATATTATAAAACTGAAGAGTTTCTTTGTTTGTAAGATAGTCCGTTTATCGAGAAAGGCTATAGGCTATAGTACACCACGCTACGACTAATAGGAGCGGAGCATCAATAAAAAATGTTGCTAAAACGGTAAGGATGGGCGTTAGTTCTACTATACCGCGCGACTTAGAAAAAATGTTGTTCCGGCCTTTAGAACGCGTGCAAAGCCGCGAAAAATGCTTGTTTAAAATAAAATTATTATTAGATTGATAATCGTAGTAACATAAAATACAAACTTTATACAAAAACCGTGACCAAACCATTAATATTTATGGGAAAAAAGAAACTAGCCTAATTTCAATAGTTCACGGAGCATTAACCTGATATAACAAGATATAGTACCGGACGGAGAGCTGGAGAGATTTATAACTCCGCATTAGTTCCCGTCCGTCTGCCCTTCAGAACACTCGGAAACGGCAAAAGTGGGCACCATGTAGGACTACCCGGATCGTTTTTACCAGTTACTTACAATTTCCTTTTAAGGCCTAGTTCACATGGTATAGTCCAACTGAGTTATAATATTAAAAAAATATAATTTATTGTATAGTTCATTAACTAAAAGTGTTATGTATGTATGATTGTAACTTTCCCCAGAAATAGCAGGACGGATTTGACAATTTCGCAAGTAGACTATAATCTGGGGGAAAACGCGTTAATGTGGCATAATCTATACAAATATTATAAAGCTAAAGAGTTTGTTTGTTTGGTTTAACGCGCTAATCCCTGGAACAACTGGTTGAAATTGAAAAATTATTTTTGTGTTGGATAGTCTGTTTCTCGAGAAAGGCTATATTTCATCTCGCTACGACCAATAGGAGCGGATCATCGATGAAAAATGTTACGAAAGCGGGAAGGGCGGGCGTCAGTTACCGTGCGACTCAGAAAGAATTTGGTTTCCTATTCTTAGAACGCATGCGAAGCCGCGGGAAATACTAGTGCATTAATATATGAATGACCTGTTAACAGATTTATTTCTATAGCTAAAGCTGATTAATTTGTCGAAATAAGAATATAATAATAATATTGAATCCCAAAACTTTACTTCGTTTAATCACGAATTCATGTCACACACAGTAAATATTACATACAAAAGTAGAACACTGCTTTTACCGTCTGTACAAAGCCTTATCCACCCCCGTTTTATTAATGCGTCCCTTACAAAATAAATTCACTATAAGTGGTATTTGTGACCGAGGACATTTCTCTACAGAACGAAGTTTTATGAACGATTAGAGGATATACGGCGCTATCGCTTCCTCGGCTGTGAAAGGAAAACTAACTGAATAAATACCCTCTTAGTTGTTATACATGATTTTTTAATGGATTCTATTCAGATAGCTTAGTCATTAGTTGTGTGTTGACTTAAATGTGTGTCCGATTCTATTTTCTTTGATAGTTTCGATCTTAAACGGCTTTGATGAATTATACAGTTAGTAATGAAGTATAAAAAATAATTAAAGGAATTTTTGATGCTTAACTTCTTAGATTTTTATTTCGAAACTTGATAGAAATACAAGTTTTAAAGTTTTATAAAAATATAATATGCAGCATACACAATATTAAAATATTAAAATACGTAGCTACGCTCGAGCTAAACCTAGAGACGAAGCCAGGCGAAGCGAGGGTGAGTCACTAGTACATTATACAATTCACAATTTCTTTCTTATCTTAAACTAGTGAATGTATTACAAAACTTTTAACAATAATATATATTACAAAGTTGATTTAAAGAAAAGAAAAGTTCTCAAGAGAACATTTGTTATTTATTTTCTAACTAAGTATATAAATTTTTAACTTAATATGAACTACATATCAAAAATAACTCATGCAAGACATAACAAGATTGTTGAAAGGCTCTTACTTGTCTGTCAAACTGACATTTCTGATGAACGTCAGAAGTACAGTTCATACTTATCAAGGTTGGTTTGGTTTATATATATATATATAATCAATTAGGCCAACTTAGAATATTTTATGTATTATTGATTTAAAAATGGTACTTGAAAATGGATAATATTAACTTTAATTTTTACTTCAAGTAAGGGAAAATGTTAATTATCTTTATGACATTTAGTTTTTAGTTATTTTATTAATATTTTCCACTAAAACATCGAAAATACAACATGTAAATTAATCAAATCATTTCAGACTTTAACACGATTGAACATTTTCTTTACATTTTCACTGCAGTTGCCCGGAAACTGGAAAATCTAAGCTATTTCCTTCCTAATTCACAAAGCAGAATTTGTAGCCGCGTCGGAAATTTGCACGTAATAATATAACTTTATTTACATATTATATTATAAGATGAGGAGATAAATTAAAGTAGTTGCCGTCATGATTCAAGTATTTGCATGTAGTTTACTACTAGTAGCTTATTTGGTACAAACAAGTGAGCTTTTTCTTTATTTTGGCGCCTAAAAAGCTTTAGGACTTAAATCCGTTATCTTACAGAAAATATTAACTTTCATAAAATATAATGATATTCACATTATAATCGATTTAGCATTTATTAAGTTAGAGAAAAATGAAAGAAGAATAATTAAGTATTCAATATATATAGTCAAAAACCTTAGTCTCTCCCGTGACCATGATTGCTGTAAAGCATTCGAAACGTCGGGAACCAAAAATCATAATAAATCCGCGACAAAATCCGAAAAGATAGTTTCATTTATAATATCAAATATTCGCGTAAACCTAAGAAAATATTAGAAAGCATTGACTTATTCAAAAGCGTGTAGTGCAAATACTCTTAACATCCAGAAATTCTAACCACTATACGTCTATACATAAATATATTATACTCTGTTTAAGCTTTTAGTTAAATTGCAAGACGCCCTCTTCCTCCACAGGCTCAGTGATTTTTATTTAAATATTTACAAGAAGGGTTGTTGCTGACGGTTTTATCGCTGAAGTTGTATATTTTCTACTTTAAAGTGGCTATAATTTTTTTTTGTATTATTAAATATAAAAAGTAAACGAAACATAATTAAGTTTAATTATAATATACTAATAAAATAAAGTGTTGAGGAGCTTGCTATTTTGTTTGTTTGTTTAAGGAGGAAAGATATTTCTTTTTTAGCGTAATAAATACCTAGAAGTTCTCGTCAGTTAATTATAAGGCTATCTTTATGTATATTTCTACCCTTTCAATAATATTATAAAATAAAACTTTAGAAGTATCGGGTCAGTGCATTTACGTTTGTGTTTTTTGTACTAACGTGTTTTACGTATTAACCTCACATATATTTTACACGATAGGCTAAATTTTCATCGATGAACTTACCTCTCAAACAAAGCTACATAAAAACATACTTGTAACATAACATATTATTATAATGATCAGACATCACGTGATAAGAAAATTAGGAGATACGAGCATTGATGTAATTTGAAAAAATTTTGACTGTTTGACGACTTGCTGTGACAGCGGTTTTGGATTTTTGTTTCATTTGTTGAGTTTATATTTATAATATATGAGTTTAAATTTATTATATGTATGTGTGCAGTGTATCAAAAATCTAGTATCCGTAACACATTTATCTCAATTTTGAACGTCGGTTACATTATATAATGCACAAATCCTTTTATCCCAATTTTGTAACATATTCGTCGAGATAGTTGGCAGCAGATGCTCCTTTGCCAGATTTTGCATATTGCTGTATGTAAACTTTACGTAATTTAGGTAATGTAGGCTAACACCCAATTTTTCATATTAAATATAAGCAAAGCTGAGATTTATATTTTAAATTATGGCATGTTTAATAGAAAATTTATAGCATGACTGCATAATATTTTAATTTTGCAAAACTAACGTCTAAAATTTAAATATATCTTGAGAAAAACAAAAATATTTTTGATGAAACTATCACTATGATATAGAGCCTCTCTGAGATACATATTATACGTTATTTTAATATATCCGTAAGTAAAGTTTATTAATAAGGAAAATGCATACCTGCGATGAATAAAAAACTTTCTTATCTACTCTATTAAAACTCAAGCAAATTTCATTTTCACTGCAGTGAATAAAAAGCAAACATTAAATGAATGTATTCAAGTTAGTATTGAATCAGCGAAAATGCAATTTGTGATTTACGGAAGTCCTCTTGACCTAAATCGTAACCAGCCACCGACCTACTTCACACACTAGCGACTTCATGTGGATATGTTCACCTTTATTCTACAGACAACTTCTACACTATTCAATAGATTTTGAGAAAATTTATGCATAATTTTGATTGAATTCCAAAAAGAGGAGTAAGGGATATAAAGACTAATACAGTCAGGCTGCATGTTTTTGTGCATTTAACACGCTATCTCTGTTGTCTATGAACCGATTTTTATTATTCTTTCTTAATATAGGTAATAATTAAAGGACAAATATCCATTATACAAATGGCATAAATCATGAATCTTGTGATTAAATCTATCTAATCCTAACATTATACACAAGAAAAAGCTCTGTACGTCTGAGTATATTATGTGATTGTTGTTCTTTTCTCTCTCTTACTTTAAACCACTAAAAAGATTTCAATAGGTAAGGAAAATTGCGTTCTGGGGAAGATAGCCTATCTTTGATCACTAGTGGCTGGGGTAGGCCCTTAAGCGAGTGAAGCCGCAGGCAAAATTAGTTTAACAATGAATTATAGGAAGCAAATATATTTGCATTTATCCGCACTAAAGAGAATCCTTTGACGGCCACACAATAATAAATGAAGGCGTAAAATTCAGGAGCTTTATGGTTGCGTGGACTCGCAAAGGGGACTCACGACATTGTTTTGTTGTTAAGGTTGAAGGATGTCATTAAATCTGGCTTCAGTATTACCGAAACATTTAATATTTTATATTCTTCCAGTTTTATCCTGTTCGCGTCGATATTATGGTGAAGTCTATGTAACGTGTACGCAATGTAGCGGCAGATATTGATTATTGTCACGCTGTGGTGCAAAGAGGTAACGTGTAATAGGTAATATTATTTTAAATGACTAGTGATTTGACCTTGTTTCGCTTATTGTTTGTACCTAGTGAAAACAAATTCCACTAGAACTGTAAATTTTTCGGGATAAGACGTAACCTATTGAGTATTCCATGATCTCTCTCTTTACCAAATTTCATCCAAATCTGTTTCGTCGTGATTTAATAACAAACATCCAGCCATCCTCACAAATTTGCTTTTTTTATAATATTACGAGTAGCATGGATATTTTAGCGAGATACAATTCCCTGGCTTAATGTTTTTGATGAATTTTCAATAACTGCCAATACAGAAGACGCGCAATACACAGAAATAGTAATATTTCGAAACATACAGTAAAACATACCTAAATTTAAAAAATACAAAAATTGAATATAATTTACAATTCTGTAAAGTCGGTTAAAAGGGGGAATCTTTCTATAGCAATTGATTTATTAAAAACGTTATCATCATATCGTTAAATCAGTAATATTATAAAAATCAGCTAAAAATATTTTCTCTGTCATAATTACGCAGAAGTGAACTTAAAAGTGCTATCATGAAGCTCTTCCACTCAGTTACGTTTCGATGAGTTGCGGTTTTTCCGGTGTATTGGGCAGAGTGTCCTTAACGGATAGGTGCTCTCTGATATATTAGGTTCGCACAAATAGGTGAAAATATATAAATAGCTCGAGGCATAGTAGTTATTACATATTACATATTATGTATATAAAAAAGGTTTTACTAATAATATCGCTTGAAAACGCCTTATCTAATACTTTCTTAGGTTTACGCGAATATTTGAAATTGTAAAATAAAACTAGCTATTCTCTACTACTATTTATTATGATTTTTGAATGAAATGAAACAGATAGACAGACAAAAACGTTAATTGTATATTTCTTATAAGTACCGTAATATAATAAGTTTATAGCTGTTATTATGTTACATAAACTTAAATATTATTTATCGGTAGAGATGGTATAGATTAAAAGATCAGCTAGTATGTTCCAAGTCTCACTACACATAAAAACGTGGCGCACAAACACTATTGATGGTTGATCAGAGTTACATCAAGGTAAAAACAAAGGGGTACGTCCGTAGGGAGCACATCAAAGGACCTATTAGCGTCGAGTGGCCATACTTTTCACTAATGGACTTGGATTTTTTAAGTTTTCTATCGTTTTATTGGAACGTTTGGAACGTGATTTGAGTGCGATTTTGTCGATTTTATTCCGATTTTTATAACTTAGAGTGCCTGATGTTTTCTATATAAATGACATTTTTTTATAATAAAATATGAAAATATTTATAGTATCATCTCGTACATAACTGTCGATACGTTTTAATGGTTCGTTAAAAGTGAATGATACGTTAGTCAGTATACATTTCTAACAGATGTTATGTATTCTCGTAGCAAAAAACCTATATCTTAACCCAGATATCATCGTACCAAATTTCATTAAATCTATCTAGTGGTTTTCTGATGCGTTTACAAATAGACAGACAGACATAAAGACATGTAATTTATCGTTTGAAATGTATCTTTAAGTTAGAAATGTATGAAATAAAATAAATTAGGTACTAGTTCGAAGTTTTTTTAATGGTAAATATTGGTTAGTTAAATAAAATAAATTTTATCTCTCATATTGAATGTAAATATAAAATAAAAGTGCAGAGAAATAATGTAATACCTACATACGTAGCTTCAAGAAGACTTGGAAAGTTTAGAAAAGCTTGTTAGTTATTTTTGAACTTTTCTACTACAAGCTTCACATAAATATACATCGAGTTTTAAAAATATCTGAAGTATAATATGGTACTAGGAATCTTCCCTTACTTTGCGGTAACGTCTTGTCTTGTTATGTAATGCACAATTTTCACTTTGTTGCTGTTTTATTACATATTGTATAGATTTGCATAAGCCTTATTTTCATTCATTTTCATTTTACAAGTACGGATAAAAATATTTTATTTATAGTATGTACAAGAAGTGTTTCGTGTAAATGAAGCAGTGTATTGTACAGTTTGCTTAGAGGACAATAGCTTAGAGGCAGTTTAGGTCAGGTGACCTCAAGTCCATTTAAACTTGATATGACGTCGAAATGCAGCTGTTTAGGTAACGACGTGACTTTGGTTAAACGTTGTTAGAAACTAAATTAAAAATATTCGAATAAGTTACATATTAGTTAACATCAATATTCAACTATGAATATCAAAAAAAAAACATGAAGTAGTAATAAATAATTAAATTTGTTTTTGTAATGTCAAAATAGTAACTTTTTACTAAATACATATGAAAGTTAAGATGGTCAAATTTACATGTAAGAAAATACAGTGTGGTCTATCTATCTGTTAGTTCGGAGCTAGTCCTTAAAACAGCAGAACCGGTTTTGTCTGGACTTTCACTGGCATATAGCTGATGTAATAAGGACCTACTTAGACTTTTAACTAAGAAACAAAGTATTAGAGTTCAGGTTAATACAAATTAAAACGTACCTAAGCAGGAACACAAGCAAAGTGAGTCGCAGGCTTATAAATAATTTAAAATTTAAAAATACAAAAGCCAGTTAAGCGTATTAACCCTACCATTATAATATTATCTTACCATCCTTTATCTACGAGTAAATAATCATTCTATATCTAAAGTCATACAGTACTTCATTTTTACTGCTACAAATACCATTTCACATACTAAATTTTAACAACCACACATATTTTTTGAGACACAATCCATATGAAGAAAATTTGAGTTAAATCGTAATATGAAAATAATTATGCAAGTGGTCGACATTATAATTGGATATGTAATGAAGTCTCGCATTTTGAAATATTTGTACAGATTGTTATTTTGTGTGACATCGACGGTTCATTGTTTCATTAAGTTGCAATTATATTTAATATTTGACGACACGTTTGGCTCAGTTGGTAGTACTTTCTGCGCCAGCGGTCGCGGGTTCGAGTCCCGCTGGGGGCATGCATTTGTTGAGCACGAATGGTTGTATTCCAGTCACGGGTGTTTATATTTATAATGTGTATGTATTTAAAATTTATATGTATAGTATACCAACTATCTGGTATCCGTAACACAAGCCGTGTGGCGTACCACGGAACTAGATGGTGCTATGTGTAATAATGTCCCAACATATTTATTATATTATGTAGATATTTATTTCGTACCAGATAACGCTCGTAGAGACTCCATAGTTCCATATAGAGTTAATACTTTCTTAGGTTTACGCGAATATTTGACATTATAAGTGAAAATATCTTTTCGGATTTTGTCGCGGATTTATTATGATTTTTGGTTCCCGACGTTTCGAATGCTTTACAGCAATCATGGTCACGGGAGAGACTAAGGTTACAGACAGTGCCTACCCACAATTTACAAAAAATCAAATTGGCATCAAAGTTTAATTCTAAACATTTAATTTTTTAAAATTTTGAATTATATTATAAATATGGCAATATTACTAACTTATTTTTAGCTACTATAATTATAATTATTACATTTTATTTACAATATTTGTTAAAATAATATTATTTAATTTTAATTTCATAAAAAGTTCTTTAAACTACAAGTTCATTTACAGGAATGTTGCAAAATGTAGTCTATCTATTACCAGGCCTAATATGTGACCAGTAAGAACTGTGACCACCTTCTATCTTTACCAAATATATAACCAATGGAAATCTTTAAATAGTATAAAACAAAGTCGCTTCCCGCTGTCAGTACCCTTAGATCTTAAATTACGCAATGGATTTTCATATAATTTTCAGCAATAAATAAAGCATGCATACTATAGAAACAACAAAGTGATCCTTTAAGGGTTCTGTTTTTTTTCCTTTTAAGGTAAAAAACGGAACGGAACGTAAAAAACCCTAAAAAATATCACATTTTTAAGAAATGTGAACTAGTTGTACATATCGTAAATTTAGGAACCCGAGCAGAGCGGGGGTGAGTCACTAGTTATGCACAGTATATATTATTATACAAGATAAATATTATCTTCAAATTTATTTCTTTGATCGATATTACACACATTACACATAATACGTTTGCACAAACTCTGATACTACGAATGTTTGCACGAAAGTTCACGCTTCAAGCTGATCTTGTTAGAAAATCTTCCCGCAACAATTTTCCTTCTTGCTTGTTTTTCAAACTTTCCTTTGTTTTGTTTAATTAAAATTATCTGTTGATTTTTACGAAATAGCTTTTTGCTAAACAAATTAAAATGTACGTAGTATAATACTTTTGTTATTTACGTGTATGTTTGACATATGAGTAAATAAAACTGTCGTGACATGTCAGTAAATAAAACTATCTTTTCGGATTTATATACACAACTATAATTCGCGTCATGTAAAAAGAACGCTGGCTGTCAAGTTGCGCAGAGGCGATTTATCGGCCAATTTGGCGGTAAGACGCGGGGCGCGGGACGGCGAGGCACGCGTCGCATGCTTTCCGGCTCGCTATTGGTTTGTCAGTTTAAAATACCATCACGCACACAAAAGTTATTAATTACGAAATGATTTTATATAAAAAATAGTGAAAAAATATTTTTGACGTCTATTGTTTTATAAAGAGAGATTCTGATAATAATGCAGTTAATAATTAAAAAAAATATATTAAACGCAATAATTTAATTTAAGTAGATTAAACATTCTACACTGAATCAAACATATTTTATTAATTAATAGAATTCTATTTAATGACATTATATCTAATATATTTTTCAAAGTACGTACCAATAATCAATATACATCGTGAGCGAAAGGCTAGTTCAAAAATAAAAGAATAGGCTTAGGAATTTCGTGTGCGAATGTACCGATGCGCAAACACACCCCCCACCACTTTCTTCCAGCGTTCTTTTTACATGACGCGAACTGTACTTGTATTTACGTAAGTTTTAACAACAACAACAACAATAGTCTTTCTAGTGACTATGCCTGCTATTTATATTAAGATTTATATTAATCCGATATACTTTCCGTTTTATAAGAAACATAAGAAGTAATCAACTACGATTTTATATATATATGTAAACGACACTGCATACACACTTTTGCACTTTAGTAACTAAGGTCATACCAAAACGACGACGTATCCTATATATATGGACATTTTATTTTTTAACTAGCGACTCGCTCTCGCTTCGCTCGGACTCTTCCCTAGATTTAGCACAGGCAAAGCCGCGGGTTCCGCTAGTTATGCATATAAACCTTCCTCTTGAATCACTCTATCTATTAAAAAAACCGCATTAAAATCCGTTGCGTAGTTTTAAAGATTTAAGCATACAAAGGGATATAGGGACAGAGAAAGCGACTTTGTTTTAAACTATTTAGTGATTATTAAGAGATAGTATTGTACAATTTTAATGAAATATCCAATGAATAATGCAAGTCTTTCAGAAATTAGGAAATTATAGAAGAATTAAAAGGCACTTCGCATTTCTAAACAGTCTTAAGTACTTTCGCTCGATACAATCTTGAGAAGGGCGAACTAAATTGTAGATAAATAATGTAAGGGCGTCCTCTATTTAGTCCACTTTATCTTACGCGCATCTCCTTGATAGAGGGCAGGGCTTGACCACATTAGAAGCTATATTAAATAAATATATGTAATGGTAAATTTTATGGGCCTACTCACTACTTATTGTAATTTTTGAGTAAATATTTTATGTGTTATGTTATTTAGTAGTAGAAGACTTATTAGGAGTGTTATAATATGTTTCATTTTGAATATTTTGTAAGTATTGTAAAATATCTATCATACTATTATTTTTGTGAAATCCTTTTAAATTAAATTTTATAGCTAAGTTTCCTTATAATAAGAAATGAATCGTTAGAATCCATTTTAGTCATAAATAAATAATTATGATATTTATAATATCAATATGAATTGATTGAAGAAGTTTATATAACAATTCACTAAAGCTGAGTTTAGAAGCATTTTACATATTAAACTAAGCAGAGTCGCAAGTTATAGCTATTATAATACCAATTAATGAAAATGATGTAAGTAGTAGTACAAAATTTTACTCTCGACATGTCATATTGAATGATTTCCTTTGGTACTCGTAACATCTGTTAAATAAGTTCACTGCTTTCTTACTGACAGAAAGATGGACATTTTTATTGCTGATCTATAGTCTAGACTTCAGTTAGTTTTAATTTACGAAACGTATAGAGCAATTCTTACTAATCAACAGCAAATTCTCTATTTTATTGTAAGTTGTGCGTACATCAGATTGAGGGAGATAAGAATGATGGATGTGTTCCAGGTCCGCGTTCGTGTAGAATGTCTACATGCTGTTTTTTTAACTGCAATCAATCACTATAAGTAGAACATACACTACTTTAATCCCTTATGTGAGGACGCTGTTATGTACATTATGTATATTATATACTTAAGTAAGTGATTATACAATGAACAGTGGGAAGGTTTTTAAAACATATTTATTGCCTATAACTATATCTTATTTTATAAAAGTGTCTGTATAATTCAAAAGGTTGATTTTTTAATCAAAATGATTATTTTTCAAGAACAAAAACAACAAATGTTACAATATTATTAACTAGCAAGTTCACCTCGCTTCGCTTGGGTCTAAGTTCGAAACAGTACCTTATGTGACTACGGGTTATGCTCTAGCCACAGTCACATTCGAATTTATTTGCCTATTTTAACTTAAAGTAACAAAAACGCACACCCTAATACAAAAATAGTAGATTCATATTTGATATTTTGGATAGCTATAGCTATAGAAAAAGTCATTTTTTGCCTCTGTTATGTAATATCATTGATGATAACTCTATGTTTAGTCATCAGGACAGTCAAGTAATTAGCACGATAATATAATTAATTACTAATTAAAACAAAATTAATTGTATCTAAAACAAGCTGAATCTCGGAAAACAGCTAAAGATATGCGCGTACACGTCTTTGGGTTTAGTCTTTATGAACTTTGTGTACTGAATCAATAAACTCTCTAACACTTAATGAATACTTAGCGATCAGAGCTGGTACTTCGAACTACTGTATTATGGGAAATCTAGTTTGTGATAAATATAATAAGCGAAAAAATATTATTTTATTCCACATATTATACTTATATTTTAAAATAGGAACGAAGTTCCTTTTTAACATTTCACGCTTTTTTTAACGATACGGTTGTTTTTAGCCGGCTAGGGTACCCCTTCGCAACGCCCCATAAGGAACTTCGTTCCAAAAATAGTAATCGCGAATTCACGTGTGTGATAAGTATTTATGTAAATTATAACGTTTTTTAGCAAAAAAGTACACAGACTTTAAATGTACAGTTATTAAGGAAAAGAATCCTTCTTTCTGTGCCATCGTTCGCGAGTACAAGTTCCGCTGGAGACACTCATATTAGTTAGCGTGAGTACGAATGTTTGTCCTCCAGTCATGGCTGTTTATAATACGTATATGTTTAAAGTGATATATTATATGTATTGTATAGTGTATTAACTATGTGCCCCCCTACAATACGAGGACAAAGTTGGCCAAGTGAGTGTTAGCGGATTTTACATATTATCTTGTGAAATCCTGCTAATTTCTCTCAGACATGCATGTTTCCTCACGATGTTTTTCTTCACCGAAAGATAAGTGAGCGCGATTGAATTAAAAAATGAAAATATTCGTTTCACTCAGTTTCCGTGCCACAAACAAAAATACTAAGTAGTTCTAGGTTGTAAATATAGAAGATTCCTTCGATAGATTATCTTTTGTGTCAAAAAAAATAGTAAACAAAAATCTATGCAGATTTTTAGTTTTTGTTCATAAAAAGCGAGAGCTTTAGCTGAAGACCAACTTGAAGCATAAACCCCAAGTAAAGCCGCCGGTAATATATGCAAATGATTCAGATTAAATCTATTATACTTTCGGAAAAATTTAGCTCAGTAATAAAGTAAGATTAAGTTTTGTTTATTTTAGACACTTAGTTTTGTTGGCGAGCTCGCTTGTAGCCGCCAAATAAATTGTTAGCTTATATTTAAGTTAGACAAATTAGCAAGGCGTTGAAAGAAAACTTGTTCTTTGTGATTTAATATACACTGTTTTCCTTGAAATAAAATTTTCTTTTACGGTCCTTCTGCTGTAGTAACTTGAAGTTTGGACTAATGGTAGAATGGTCTAATTAATTGGCGGTCATAGGATCGAGTCTTGAGCGACGTTAACGATAATATAGCTTTTGTAAATGTAGAGCTTGTACTTATGTAAAAATTTACATCCTTTTTAATACCAAAACGTCAGAACGATGAAATGTTAAATTTGCAAGGTATTTCGTAAATAGATTAATCATGTCTTAAAGTAACTAATGTGCTTAAAATCTAAAAAATATATAGAACATATTTTTTATTGTATTTTGAGATGACAGAGAATTTAAAATAATAGTTTTCAGCTTTTAAATATTATCTGTATTATTTAACTCTTTGGCTCTCATGTAATACTATTAAGTATATAATGAATTATGGGATTATTTTTAATACGTAATTATCTTAGTGAAAGGTGACATTTCTAGAGGAATGTGGATTAAACATAGTATACATACTTCGATCTGTGTAGAGCTTTTTCATCTGAGAATCACAAAGATATACGTTAATAATAACATTTTTCCCATCCTACTTGTATAATAGTATTAAACCTAAGAAACCCAACTTTAAGTCCACGGAAGCGAAGCAATGGTACGCGCTTGTATGTCAAATGAACCTTCCATATGTAAAGTAATAAATCGACAGGTACCTTTAAAGTTATAACCAAGTAATACCCATTAGGTTTCATGGAATTCAGGTTAATAGCTATCCTAAATCTCTTTCGCGACCCAAACGTGGGCTCTAAGATTTTCGTAGATTAATCAAGCCTCACTTCTTTTCGGTCAATTTTTCTTTATTTGCCAAATATTTAATTCAAGTAAAAGAAATGGATGTATGGATAATACAATTATTTATTTTGAAAAAGTCTATTTTCCAAAATATTAACTTTATACAGATACTAGCGACTCGCCCTCGCTTCGCTCGGGCTCTTCCCTAGATTTAGCACAGGCAAAGCCGCGGGATTGCCTAGTTATGCATATAAACCTTCCTCTTGAATCACTCTATCTATTAAAAAAAACCGCATCAAAATCCGTTGCGTAGTTTTAAAGATTTAAGCGCACATAGGGATATAGGGATATAGGGACAGAAAAGGCGACTTTGTTTTATACTATGTAGTGATATAATTTCGTATCATTAATGAATCTATTAATAGTATAATTAAACTTGTATATTTCATAAAATTTTGAATCGAATATGTTAATGTACTTTGTTATGTACAACAAAATACATGTTTAACATTTAACATTTATTGGAAAATCTTACTGAAATAGTATAACCGATACAGGGGCTAAATTTTTAGATCTTTTTAAGTTCTAGAATTTTTATAAAATTTTCTACAATAACATCTGGCTTTTTTGCGGGAACATATCACCACTTTAAGAAAACTATACTAACCGTTATATTGTACATAGCGAACAAACCCGAGTGTGAGGTGAGTATTTCAATATTTTTAACTTTATTCAATAAATCTTAAAAATAAATAACGTAATACGTCGTATTTAACCAATCATTTAAGAAACAAAAATAAAATTCTAATAACACCTTCATTAACGATAGTTAATGAGTAATTCATTACTGAAAGAGGATTTTCCGGAATAAATAGCTTAGTTGTAACTATTAAAATGTTATGGCGCAGTCTTGTGGGTTATTCTCCAAACGTTTTCCATTATTTAGAATAGGCCTCAACCTGCGGGTATCTAACGACTGACCTCTACCTCAAATTATATACTATCGAGCTTAACAGAGCTTTCTAAGCAACTTTATTATACAAATGTGTAGTGTTGCATTTTGCAAATGTATAGTGTTGCATTGTTGTTGAATTTAGGCTAATCTAGCCTAAATTCATAATAATTATTTATTTTTTAATCTATACTAATATTATAAAGAGGAGAGATTTGTATTTTTGTATGTAACGAGCTTATTGCTCAAAAACTACTGGACCGATTTCAAAAATTCTTTTGCTATTAGGTACCTACATTATTACTGAGTAACATAGCCCATAGGCTATATTTATTACTAGCGGGACCAACGGCTTTGCTCGCTCTAGAACTAACCTAAGCGAAGCGAGGGTGTATCGCTAGTTATTTAATATTAAGTGTGACAGATTTCGTTTTGCTTTCTCAAAAAACGTATTTTATTTTAAAATAAAGCTTTAAATTTGATATTTTCAAATACCTGTTTTCCATATCTCAGGGGTATTTTATGTAAGTAAATACATTTACTAAGCTTTCAAGGTTTTAACTCCTGATCAATGAAAAAAATCCTCGAATTTTCGGAAGCTTCCCAAAATCTTACACACGCGAGTGAGCTTCAACATTCAGTGCAAATCGCTTGGAACAAATCAGGCATTTAGGAGTGTTGAGACAGCACAATATATTGACATGGTATCAAATGCGGCCTGGAGTTGCCGATTCGATATTTCATCTATGTACCTATATTTAAATTAATTCAATAAAATAATATAAATTTTCATATTTTCTTTTACCAACACAGTTATATTTACTACTACGAATACGAGATTTTCGCTGTTATAAAACAAAGTGAAGTTGGCTCAAAACTCTTTTACGTTTCTCTGATATTTTCATATCAGACTTATTTTCTACAAAATTACCATATGCTAATACTGTGAATGATAACTTTATAAAGAAACCTGCATTACAAAATATGTTAATGACTAGCATTTCACGCGGCTCCACGCGCGTTCTACAAAGCGAAAAACAAAGTCTTAGATTTCACATATTATTTTTTACCTTGTTATGTTTATAGACGGTTCGTAACAGTTAGTTGAGATTTCCCAGAAATGAGATATTTTTCAGCACTAAAAAGTATCCTATATACCGGATAACAATCTATCATTATACCAAATTTCATCAAAATCTGTCGAGTCGATAATCAGACAGACAGACAAAGCCTCTATATCAATAATAGTAACCTTTTCAATATGATTTTCGAAAAATAAATAATAAATAAATATGTTGGGACATTTACACACATCACTATCTAGTTCCACGGTAAGGTACGAGCCTTGTGTTATGGATACTAGATGGTTGATATACTACATATATATATAAGTTTAAATACATACATATTATAAATATAAACACCCATGACTGGAGTACAAACATCTGAGTTTAACAAATGAATGTCCCCAGCGGGACTCGAACCCGCGACCGCTTGCGCAGCAAGTAGGGTCACTACAAACTGCGCCACGCGTGTCGTCAATCAATCAATATACTGATTCGTAATTAATCAATGTACTGATTTGACTACAATTTAGCGACTAGTTACATAATTTTACATAGGTACCTACTACAAATAAAATAGACATTGTATCCAAAATAACTACATTATATTATTATAGTATATAAATAATTTATAGACAAAACCTTTACTTATATTTTATTTCCCACTGGAACTGTATTTCTTACAACCTGAATTGAGTGTATATAAACAAGAAAGGACAGGACGGAATGAGGCTAGATTAGCTTTTAGCCTACAAAAATATTTGCTATGAAAGTAAGTCTTACGATTTGATTTAGGTAAACGTAATGTATAAAGACTTAAAGCGCTGGTCCCTTAGGATTTTCTTTTCGTATAGAATTTAGTACCCTTTTGTTAAAAATATAACGCTGTAAACGTTTAAGGGACCGTTAGATTGACTGCCTATTATGCCTATAGGCGTGATTTAGGGTTCAGCTTAGATCGAATGTTGCTTTGGTTGCTCCGTTTACTCCTCTGATAGCAAAATGGACCATGGGAAACTCCTTACGGTGTTTTCCTTCAGCGTAAGACAAGTAGTAATCATGATAGAAATGATTCAAACATGAAAATATTAGAGGTGTGAGACCCGAATTTGAACCCGCATCACTCGGTTATTCAAGCGAGCGCGTTACCGCTGGGCTACCACTGTCTTATATATCGGACACTTTTAATATTAGTTTATTTCTTTACCTTTCTACTTTTAACCACAGAAATATCTACAAAGCGATGTCAAAGGAAATTTAACTGTGTACATTTCGGAGCTCGCATTCTACTTTAAAGTATTGAATTTCGTATATCAAACTAAGACCAGGCATTTGACACAGTCACATTTACTTCTATTCCTTTAGCGGTTACATATAACCTGCGCAATCTCGCTTGTTATTTACATAAGTTATGCTTCGCTTCACCTTTTATTGTTCTAAGAGAAAATATTCACGAATTCTATTGTACGTGTATTAAATGTATATACTTGCATATAGCGTTATAGTTTGGTAAATAATGAAAATATAAATAGTGTATTATTTTTCATTGAATGACGGTAGTGATTTCAAAAAAGAGAAACTTTCCAAGTTATATTTTTTAAACACAAAATCGTGTGAAATGAGAGTACAATTATACATTTTATCTATTTGAACTCAATTATCTCATTTTAATAAGATATAATACTTCTAAATTTCGAAATTACCGCTCAATCTCATTCGTATTTTCCTCACAAAACGCGACATTTGAATAATGTTTTGCGCCTGTTTACGTAAAACTAGTTGCGTTGAAATATCATCAATTGGCTGTTTTACGTTCTTTTAGCCCGGGTAATCAACAGGCCTTTTAAAAAAAGAAAATATTTATTTAAACTAGATCTTAGTACGTAATTGAAATGGCAATCGCTCTGTTCAAATGTTAAAGCAGACTGACTGGTGGACGGGATGATGATTTACAACTGAAAGATATTGCTGATGGCACTAGAGAAAAGGTTGCACAGTCGGCATTATCCCTTGCATATTTGGGGTCTAATACCTCCCGTTTTAAATAGAGACTTTAAGGTTAAATTAAAAGCCTCTATTAGGTATATTCTGGTTCTAAGTGGAGTTACTGACAATACTTTAAACAAATACAAACCAAAGTCCGTCAAAAAATATGCTGGCAACATTAATATTTTTAAAAAACTATGCTTAAACCTTAATGATAGACATTGAGCGAATAAACAACATTCTTGTCAACAAGCGCGCGTCCCGCACTTTATAGTGTCGTTACACTCAACGCTCGTATAAAAATGACGTAAATTCTAAAAGCAGCATTATATATTAAAGCAGGTACTTTTGTTAGCGATGTAACGATATCTACAGGCTTTAGAGGGAATATTTAAACGTGATTCGAAATGAGGAATTGTGAATGTATTATGTATGTATTTTTAAATGAATGGAGGGCTTGCTCGGTATTCTTAGCTTTGAGTACGGTATACCTCCTTCTACATAATATATCGCACCCGTGAGCCCAATTTATGGGCATAAATCAGATAGTGTCTTTAGGTGATGATAACGTGGAGAATTTATTTTTCCTGCTATCTTTGAAGATTCATATTCCTTTTCGCTTATAGTAAATTATATTATAAGCAGACGATATAATATTATTAGACATAAATGAGTTAGGAAAAGATGAAAGAGAATTTTATTTCGTTACCATGAAAAGAAGCTCTTAGTGACGAAAACTAGCGAATCACACTTAACCATTTGTTTTTAATTACTCGTAGACATAACAGATTTTTAAAATAAAAAATAAATAAATAGCCAGTTGCGTGCAAATATGAATTAAAAATATGAAAATAACTTGACAAAGGAATATAGTATTATGCAGTCAAAGACATGCATATTTTATATTAGCCGCGGCTTGTTACGTCCGCGAGTGTATTGTAGATGACACTCACGTTATCAAGACGAATCTAATCATCGTAATCGGTTTAGTAATGGGATGAGATTTATAAACATGCATACAGTATACATACAAGTAAAACACATAACCCCTCCTTTGGACAACAACGCAGTCGAGTAAAAATATCCCACCTAGAATTCCTAACCAGTTTTTATCTTTTGTACGTTACAAAAGTTTCTATACACTCATAATAGAGCAGTAGATCTGGATGAATATTCGCAGATTTCGCAAAACCCACTGGACTGCTTTTAATGAAAGCAGTTTAAACTTTAGTGGCTTAGTTAGTATCTACATTGAAACTTCTCTCGTTTTTCCTCTCCAACCGCGGCTAAGTCTATAGCTGCCGAAAGCTTCTCGCGGATGATTATATTAAAGCAGAACAGCTAATTGGCAGTTTTGGGCATGTGTAAGCCAATCCCAAAAATTTTAAAAGTTTTGAAATGGACTTGGATCGATTTCAAATAAAGATAATGAAGTTGGAACAAACTATAAGTAATAATTGTTGATGTTTTTTGTTTGTATATATAAATTTATTTATTAACTTTGTTTTTCTTTCTTTGTATACTAAAGTTGTTTTTAATGATAGATGAAGAATGTTGATGTTACCTTAGGTATAATAATTACATTTAAAATGAGTTGAAGAACTTTTCACTTCAAAAGTAATTAATGTGCGTACGTTCACGTTCACGCGATCACTTCGTTAGTTATTTTAGTAATTTCATGATTTTATGGTACGGTGTACACAAAATGTGTATAAAAAACAAATTATCTTTTTTATAATTAGCCAAATGTAGCCCAAACATAATATATTTAAAGGTAGTTAATTTTTTTATTATCAATATACTTATGTAGGCAATACTTATGTTAAATAAAATATAAGAAAAGTAATCAATTATATTAGTAGTAATAAACATCTATAAACTTACCTCCACCGGGCATCGAAGCGGTGGTCAGGTAGAAGCAGTGCAGTAGCAACGACAGCAGCATTTTTGTCGTCATGGTGTTTTACTCGTGCTCTTTCATCCCATGTCCTTTATTCTCCATTGTACGGTTATCATGTCTATCACATGGTAGGAGTAATCTGTAACAAAAGTTTTATATTAAGTAACTTTTAGTAATATCTAATTAAATATTTGATATTATCAGTATAGAGCTTTACGCGGTCTATTTTTTTTATTTTTTTCACTCCTCATTTTGACACTCTTGCTAATCTTTTCCTCTAAACCTATATGCGTTAGCGCTCAAAGCTCTTATAAAATACACGTATATGTCATAGTAATTAAAGAAATCTGAAATGTTAAATATCAATACTATTTTGGCTTTAAGTTTGAGTTAAACATTATCTATGTAAATTGAGTGCACATTACCTGTAACACTAGCGAATAATGTTGACTGTTCCAAAATAATTTCGTTTTCATGAATGAATAAAAAAATAAAGTACTAATATAAACTATTGTTTTTGTCAGCAACAGCAACAAACACATTTTAATGTTATGTTCATGTATACTACATAAAAGCTCTTTCTACTCCGTGTTCTATTTCCATTCCATTATATTCATTTGTCCAATAGTAACAAGCCGAAAAACGTCTCACTAAATAAAATATTATTCTCACATAACGCTATAAAGGCAAAATCTTTATCAAGCTTGATAATCAAACTAGAAAATTTCATAGTAAGCCATAACTAGTAAAGTGCTTAACCACATTGAAAAAGTAAACTAAAATAAAACTGCTATCTATCTTTCAGGCAATATAAAATATCTTGTAACAAAGTTTTAATTCTATAACCGTTTAAACAGAATCTCAGGAACCAACACGCCGCTGCGGAGGCAGGGTAAATACGTTATAGACGCCAGGGAAAATTAGCAGCTCTACGACTTTGAAAAACTTCCCTACTTTTATGTCTTTTTTTGCTGCATAACTAGAAAGGCATCTTCAATAGCGAAAGCTTTTGAAAAATATTGTATATCTTATAGATTTCATATTTTCTGCTTTGAAATATGTTTAAAATGGAAGTGTTTTGATATTCATTATATAACATTATTTATTACCTAGCGACTCACTTTCGCTCCGTTTAGTTGCGATTTTTAGCGCGTAACAGGGACCTATCAAAATCCGTTAAAGATTGAAAAAGTAAGAATCAAACAAACTTTCGCATTTCTAATAATAGGTAGTGTGATAAATGGTTAAACTTTCTAAACTCTTCTTTCACATATTTAGGTTTTCTCACAGCGTTTTCCTTTACCGTTAATTAAGTGATATTTATGTAATAAATTATTAGCACTTGGGTTTGAACTCGCTTCACTCGGATATCCAAGCGAGCACGTTGCCGCTGGACTACCATTGCTTGCGTATAATATTCATAAGATAATATCATCATGATTGTGAAAATAATTTATTCGGTAAGCAATTTCATAGACTCATTATCTTTCGAATATAAACACGATGAAATGATATGTTTCTCCAATAATAATGCTTGCTTTACTTAGATGAGTAAATTACTACGGCACGATACCGCATTTCGTTAATATTATACAAAATAAGCTTAGCAATATTTATAGATAATTTGGCTAATAATTTCATGACTTGAATGATTTAAATAATAACTTTGAATAAACATAGGCAATATAACAGAAAGCTTTGTATCATAGAAAGGCAAATAGTTAATTATATTATATTCCATCTTAAATGAATATGCTGGGATATTATTACACACAGCGCCATCTAGTTCCGTGGTAAGTTACAAAGGAAGCTTGTGTTACGGATACCAGATAGTTGATACACTACACACATATAAGTTTAAATACATACATATCATAAACATAAACACCCATGACTGGAGTACATACATCCGAGTTTAACAAATGAATGCGAACTCGAACCTGCGACCGCTGGCGCAAGAAAGCATTTTGAAATACCACTAGATAAATGACCTTTATAAATATAAGAAAAAAATTGTGTTCATCACACAAATAAATGCTCTCAGCGGGACTCGAGTCCGCAACCGCCGCGGTGGTACAGCAAGTAATGTCACAAATTGAGCCGAACGTGTCGTCTTCGATTTAAAAAATATATTCTCAATCTTATTTGTATCGTTTTTTTTCTTAATTTAATTCATGACGTTGGGATAACGAATGATGGTAGAGACACATTTAATAAATAATCATATCAGTGTATGTAGCTTGCAACGTTCAGGAATCACATCTACAAAACTCCCAGATAAAATACCTCTCACATTTCCCATACAGACAGCACGGCATCCAATCAAAATATTTCAGCGTAATATAAAATTCCATTAAATTGCACGAAGCAATAACAACGAGTGTATCGCATCAACGCAACCGAATGTTGCAAAATTTAATATATTTAGAGTATTTTTCATACAATCATGGGGAAATGTGCCAAGTAGGTGGGGAAGTGGGGAAGTGGGTCACCGGATTTGTCGACTGATCCGACTTGCAGAAACGCTAATCTCAAGATAGCCAGTACGTTTCAAATTGTTTTCGTTACGAATGTTCTGGAACTATTCTTTTGGTGTTGGTAGTCCGTTTATCGAGGAAGGCTATAGGCTATATTACATCACACTACGACCAATAGGAGCGGAGCATCAATGAAAAATGTTGCAAAAACGTGAAAAATATTTCTTTTGATTTTCAGTCTTTAGAACGCAAGCGGAGCCACGGGAAAGGCTAGTTAAATTATAAATTAGTATACTAACAATTAATACTAGTACTCTACAGTAGCCCACTAGTTCCATCACAGTCTAATATTGATCAAACATTGGTTTTTATTTATATAGATGGATAGATAGATATGCTAAGAGCATCTGCTTTTAGTTAATATTTATTGTTAAAAATAACTTATGTGCTATTGTACATCATAGTCTGTCTTTTTATTTGTATTTAAGGTATGTTAATGTGTGTATTTGACACACATACTGTTCAAATATTAATTTTCATATTTATATTAGTAGTGTAAATAATATCTAAATTACATCTACACAAAAGGGATAAGACTTAATTCTTGCACTAACAGTTCCATCATTATTTATCTACAAAAAAAGGAAGTGGAATGCTGACAATAATAATTAGTTGACTCTATCACGCAGGGGAGCGAGATAGATGTATATTTTTTCGAAACACGCGGAAGTAATTAGAAGACATATTATTTATATATCAGAAACAAAACTTGGTTTTTTGATACAGTGGTCGTGGTCTCATTCTTAGTTATGTACTAAATAGAAATACATATTTACATAAATGAATGAATATATTTTGTGATATTTTCATAATATATAAGAAAGTACGCTTGAAGGAGCTTACCGTTAAATGCTTAAGTCAACGTTATTAATATCTGGAAATTAAATACATCAATTTTATAATTTTATACTTGAATAATTTCGCTTATTACGTTATTTACGTTTATTACGTTATGAAGTACCTCATATGATATTCCAATGAAATACTTTTAGTCAAGCGAATGGTTCGCAAATTGTACGCGTTTTATTAAAATGACTAAAAGAAAATGACATATTTATTTCTCTTCGATGTGGAACTAATCTAAAAGTAATATTCTACGTTTGTTCGATACGAAGCGGAACATTACCTGCCCATAACATTATCAGCATCATAAAGACGCTTGTTCCAAACTCGAATACGAAATGCTCGCAATTTTTTTTATTACAGGAAGTTTAACCGCCAGAATGGCTGGAGCCCCGAAATATATTCAAGCACTTCAGATATCGGCATTCGCTTTAAGATATCGAGGGATGTAGGAGTTCATCTTTATTGGACAGTGCCCTCCGTGGCGGGTCGCAAGGTTATTTCTTTACATTTCTTTGCTTCCCAAACACCGCGTGATACGTTTGTTTGTCAAACATGCCCTTAAGGGAGAATCGAAGTAGTAACTAAAGCACCCCATTAAATTGGGAGTTCTATAGAATTTTTAACAGACGGTCGCTCGACGCTCCTTCATTTAATTTGAAAGATCACGGCTGAGATACAGTAGATTAGACTCTCGTTGAAAAAGAATTTGGTCCTCCAGAGATAAATTAATGAAATTAATTACTCTCCCTTGAGGAATGCCGCAACCTATTTACTTAGCTGATAAAACGGACCACTCTGTAATTTACTTGTAATCGGTTTGCGGTATATTTGTATTTATTTCAATACAAATGAACCTTCGAGGAAATCTCTGAGCCCTCACTATTAATATTAATATGCTTTCATTTTGTTTCTTTTGATATAGTAGTAATATTTTTCACTGCAGTTTAAAAATATAAAGTTATATTATACGACAAGATAAAGCAAACATTCCTTAGAACTAAATAAGCTTTGAGGGTCGTAATATATTCGAGAATCAATGAAACTTAGCACCGGTCATGAAAATCAACTTCCATAGACCGAGTGAAGTAATTGAAAACTTAAGTTTGTCGGTAATTGGGTTGGAGATAGGACGTTCCTTGATCACCAGATGGATCTTTCCTAAGATAAGTCCTTATCGTGCTAAAATTTAACTAGACTAGTGGCAATTAGACGCAGACGCTGCGTTGCAAAGGGATTCTCCAAGTAATTGCATTTCTAACAGAATTTGTGGCTTGTGTTATTTGAATTTCACATGGCTTTTTTGAATTAGTAGAAACTAATTTAACATGCTTAAGATGTAATTATTAGTTTATTATGTTGTATTTTTTTAGTTATTTTTCATTAAACATTTTAGTTTTATGGAAAATAACTTTACACTAAAATTATGTATGTTAGTTCCTATATTAAAAATGCCACTCATGATAATCGAATCTCCTGCATGACGTCTATGCACAAATAAATAAAGCAGTTAACTTAGAAACGTAGAAATTTAAAAATATTCGTGCACTCCGTTATAAAACGTCAACATTACAGTCATATTTCCACAAGTTTAAAAGTAAAAATAATCACAAAAGCCCGAATGCCACTATAACGTGATGTTTATCTTTTACCAGACGCAAAGTGTTTCATTGTACAGCGGAGAACTTAACAAGTTGAGTGGCGTCAAGTTTAGTCGGAAAATGCTTTACTCCCTCTTAATCATGCAACTCTTCACTCCGTGCATTTTCTTTTGTTTGCTAACTTCAGCCAATTTGCTATTTGTTTTAGTTGTTTAATGTTGTTTTTGTTCCTTTTAACTGCAAGACAAATAAAATGGTAAAATCTGAGCTGAGTTGTGATTCTGTGAAATTATATAAGGATGAGATTATGCTGTGGGCTGCTGCTGCGTATAAAGAATGGTCTAAGAGCCGGTGGAAAATCGACCTTCACCGATCTGATAACCAGATGAGACATATTTTTTATCGAATATAATTTATAAACAAATATACCTATAATTACTTGCCTATCTGAAAGTGCTCATGGCTATTTTTAATTAAATTAACTTTAATCGATTTTTTTTTCATCACTTTCATTCTTTTGATAACCAAATGAATTTTATTTCACTGTTAGTTTTTAACACACAGAATATGCCTCAGTAGGCTTCCTACTCATTTTTGTGTATAGCTACCTGGCAAGCCGATGTGAACAGGTAAGTCAATATAGGTGACTCCATCGTTCTGCTAACTTATCGAAAGTTATATCAAATTTTAGATCATTTTATTACAAAATCAGTCATATAGAATTGCCTGCAAAAAATCATACTTAAAGCACTGTTGCCTAGCTAAAAATAGCCATGAGCACTTTCAGATAGGCAAGTAATTATAGGCATATTTGTTTATAAATTATATTCGATAAAAAATATGTCTCATCTGGTTATCAGATCGGTGAAGGTCGATCTTCCACGTCTCCTCTACGTGTTACGTTTGTTTTAATTTTACACGAATTAAAATAAAGTGTGAAGTATTAGTAGTATTAAATACAGGATTGACTTAAACGACGTCAGTATTAACCTTAGTTTTTTGTGAAGCGATACATTATTACATACAAATCAGTTTAGGTCTTATAACTTATTTTTAGGATGACTTAAAATCTGATAATATTAAAGTTATATTTCCTGTAAAAGGGTACAAGTAAACAAATAGATATAATAGGAAAAGTATACAAGTACAACGACAAAAATCTGAAGATTATTTCAATAAAATTTCTACGAGATACCGTATTTTATATTTTAGTACTAATGATCGCCGAGATTCAGAAAAACAACACTCAGTATTGCAAACAAAATCTCAATGGACGTAGTAATTGGATTTCGCTTTATGTAAAGCAGAAAAACTAAACATTTAACGGCGCATCGACGTTATTAAGTTTTGATGGGGCAAGTTAATTTAACGGCCTCGCACTGAATACTGATTACTCGCGGAACAAATTTGTTTAAGTAAATACGGTTTATTCGGAACTTTATAAAAACGTTTGTGAAGTGTTTACCTTGTGTAATGAAATCTGAGCTTTTCCTAAGCTTTATTATCAGTATAACATATATTCTGATTTTCATTTATAATAAATTACAGTACCTATAATGTTAATTTATATCATATTCTACATTGGTTTACTTATGTAAGTGCCTTGTTCTATTTCAATCTGGCTAGGCATAACAATTATTGATTATTTTAATATGTTACGGATTATTAAAACTAATGAATGTGATTTTTTAATACGCATGTCGCTACTAAGCTATATAAAGCAATGTTAAAGCATGTATCTAGAACAGCCAATTCATCAGAAAGCTACGACGTCAAGGTATATTAAGTAAGTGCTTCACATCCTATATTAGTCAACTCCATCATTATTAAAGAGAAGGTCGAATCCATTGAAGTAAGTCTTGCAAGTTCTGAAATTCAAAATTTTACTATCAAGGGTGGCTAAAATATCTTTTCATGGCTATACAACTATAAAAAGAGAGGTAAGAGATAAGCAACAAACTGTCTGTATATTCGGAGTTACATTAGAAGTTCGTCTTATCTAATGACGATTTACAAACAAAATGAACAAGGACTCAAGAATGACGAGCGCGTCGACAGCCTGTCCAATGGCCCTTAATGGTAGCTATATTTTTGACCTTTTACCTTTATTAGAAAAGTCTTTAATAAATGTCTTTCAATTACATTCCGGTTCCAGTTACACGCCAGTAGATAGGAGCTTTACATAACTGTATATACCTACTAGCATCTCTGTCCAAATACATGCGTACATCTATAGATTTTTTATGCGTCGCGGGATCGATACTGCGTTCAATCATGTCCATCGATACTCATGGACACCAACGAGTTAAGGTCACAGCTAAAGTTAAACTTACATATTATAATTAAATGTAGTAAACGAGAGGACATCCGAATGAGAAATTTTATTTTTGCATAAAATATAAAAAATTGAATTAAAATGATTCATCGTATGAGTTATTTACAGAAGTCCATACTAATAATCCATGCATTAAAAGATAATTAACTTTAAAAAACTACATTTAAAATTATTACTAGATAAAAAACTCCCTCCCTCCTAAAGCACCGGTTTTTGCTTATATAAATATTATGTCATAAACAGAAAAAATATGAAATAAATTCATCATTATATATCCATTTTTATTATTATTATTATTAAGCCTTTATTGCCAACAACATTAATTCATTATTATATTACATTTATTATTATATTACATTATTACATCTATTATTATATTATTTTTATATTACTATTGATTATTATTGCTATTATTTATTTAAGTTGATAATAAATTATTTAATATCTTTTCTATTCTCAATTTCCATGTTATTGGGTGTCGGCGTGTCTTGTGACACGAAGGCCTCCTCCAGCTCTTTCCAATCTGCTCTTGATTTCGCTAATCTGGTCCATTTTGAACCCGCATGCTTTTTTAACTCATCACACCACCTTTTTCTTTGTCGTCCTTGTTTCCTCTTTGTTTGGAATCTAGGGATCCATTCTGTTATGTCTCTCGTCCATTTATTTCTATTGTCTCTTATCATATGGCCTACCCATCTCCATTTGAGTTTTTTGGTTTTGACTATAACATCTTCTATTTTCGTAATTTGTCTTAAATCTACAGCTCTCTTTCTGTCTCTTTTTGTATACCCCAGTAGGCTTCTCTCCATGGCTCTTTGGCATGTGATCAGTTTTTGGTTTTGTTTTTGGTTGTTCGCCCAGGTCTGGCACCCATAGGTAAGAATTGGTAATATGCATGTGTTGTATACTTTCCTTTTCATTGTAATATTATATTGATTACCTTTTAGCACTTCTTTTAGGGACCAAAATCTCTTCCAGGCATTGGCTACCCGTCTTTCTATCTCTAAATCCATTTGGTTGTTGAAGTTAATAAGTTGGCCCAAATATATATAGGAATTGACATATTCTATTTCTTCCCCATCTACTGAGATAATTATTTGGGATCTGTTTGTTATTAGCTTGGTCTTTGTTTTGTTTATTGTTAGTCCCACCTTCTTGCTTTCGCATGACAAGTCTTGAAGCATGTTTTTAAGGCTTTCTGGGTTATCTGTTATAAGTAATATGTCATCAGCGAATCTCAAATGATTTAAACGTGATCCATTTATGTTAATTCCTATGTTGTCCCATTCCATCTTCCTGATGACTTCCTCTAGTACGGATGAAAAAAGTTTTGGTGAGAGTGGATCTCCCTGCCTCACTCCCCTGTGTATCGGGAAAATTTCCCCCTCCTTTTCCAGTTTTACTCGAGCTTTGCTGTTGGAGTATACATTTTTTATTATCCTTATATATTTTTTTTCTATTCCTTGATTTTTCAGGGCTTATCCATTAAACTAACCCAAAGTGTTTGAAGATCAGTCATCTCCCACAGATCTTGTCTCCGATCCTAACCATTACAATCCGGTCCATTTGTACATTAAGTGTTCCCAGTCATTAGTTTCAAGCGGCTGAGTAATTAAATCGATTCCTGAGTGAATCCTACATCGGGTTTAACAAATGCGTGGCTGTGATTTGGGAACGAGAAAGTAGTTTTCAAATTACTATTACATTCGGGTTCTTGATGAAATTAAAGTTCATTATTTAAATAAATATTATATTATACTCGATTCTTACTTAGAAGTTAGTTTTAAAGAAGTGTTAAGTTGGGAACGTTTTTAACTGCATTTTCTCTCATTTCGGCAGTGATTTTAAGTTGTGTTCTAGAAGTTTGACAATTTAATCATGATAATCGATTCTGCCTTTGAACAAATACTGAAGTATGAAGATCATGATAAATGAAGAGTAGAGAGAGAGCCAAACAATTTACTTTCAAGAGAAACCCGCGATGACCAAAAATAAATCGAACTGTCAATTTACATTTTAAATAAACTTAATTTTTAGTTTACTAGTCTGTTAGGATTCTGAACCTTTACGGTTGTTCTTTTCTATTATTAGTGTACTATATTGCGTTCGCAAAATTAATTTTATAGTTATACCATAGATCAGGTTGTAGCAAGCTGTTGGTGAATGATGATATTATGAAACTGAAGTCTACCGAAGAAAGAAGCTGCACAGTGGTGACCAATCTGGGTAATGATGGGAAACCTGCTCTCGAGTGTCCACCGACAGGCAGTATGCACTTTATGGAGTCAAAGTGGACTCGAAGCCGAGTCGACTTCATCCACAAGCCCGTCAATTATTCAATCTGAGATTGTTAAGAAGGCGGACGTGTAGTATTATCAAATAGCCCAATTTTGTATCCCATCCAGACTCCATTTCATAAATCCTTTTAGTTTTCCATATTTTCCTTAGTCCCTAGGCATTATCCCAGTAATCCCTATGGGTTACTACTAAGAGATGTATACCGACTGATGCGATACATTAAACAAACTTGAATGTTTTAAAGGGTCTCTACGTGTTTGACCTGTGTCCTCACGCAAGCTTTCCGGATAGGCCCACAAAACCTGAAGAGATTATAATAATTATAATTAAATCTTATATTTAATTTCCTTACTTTATGATTAATTTCATTAGCGAATAGTACGAATATTATGATGAAATAATTATTTTTTAAATAGATTAACGTTGCACAATTTTATAAAGCAGCAAAAATTACCCATAGAACAAAATATAAAAGATAAATATTTTAATTTATTTATTTCAACATAAATGATATGTCCACAATGTATAATGTTGGCTCGTGTGTACTCGTGTTTAAGAGCTTTCGTCCGGCAGTGGACAGCGATAAGTTACAAAAATTAACATACATAAACTTTAATGCTTTCATCAGTGAAAACTAGAGAACAAAATAAAAATTAACTACAATTTCTTATTTTTAATTCTCCATGAAATATTATCTACAAAAGTTTCTGTAACTTTTCTAAGTACAATGTAAAATTTAACAGCCATACGCTATTAACATATTGCGATTACGAAGTGTTTTACGATAGTCTTAACTAGGTCTTATCTTATGGGCACATCAACAAGGGCCTCGTTCGTAGCATATAACAACGTACGAATGAACACAGCCTCAGGAAGATCGCTCTCGGAATATAAATGAAGGATATGTGTGAAAGTATAGATTGGAGATAGCAACCTACTTCATTATCGATAATAATGCTAATAGCCTTCTCCACATTATGGTATAGCATATGAATTAATTATACGTTTACGTGCTTATACGTACTATAAATGTTATTTTTAGATTGTTGTTAGATTATTCGTTTATTTGTAATTGTAATAATACTTGATTTTTAAAATAATAGTCAATGAAATAGCGAACTATTTATTTTGCTGCTATCGCATTTATAGTATATGGGGTTATGTGGCCACTACTACCATTTACTTTGTGCAGATTCTTATTGCCCATGTTTAATTATTACAAGTAAAAGAAATAAAAGTGTTATTCAAGTTACTCTTAGAAATAATAATAGACGAATAACTGTCTTGAAAATCAATGCTGAGATCTTCCCCACCGTGAAGATCATTCAAAAAAGAATGAAAATCTTCAAAACTGTACTTATTATAATTGCGAACGCTAAGAGCAGTCTCGTGTTCATTAAACGGTGGAGTGCCTCAAGGCTCTCTAATGGGGCCGCTACTTCTCCCTTGTTATCTCATACGTTGCCTTTGTTAAGGCTGTAGTAGTTGCCACGCGTGTCCTTTCACCTGAAGCTATCGTTAGCTACGTATTGTTTACGTATAGTGGCACTGAACACTTTAAGCACAGTTGAGAGTTAAAGTTTAGAGTTTCACGTGCAGATTGTATCTAGTAATGTTTCTTGTTTGTTATTTAAGTATGAGCATTCTGCCGTGTTGTCTTAATCATGCTCGCTTTTGATATCGACTTAGTTCTGCGGCTTGATAACTTTGTTGTGAACTTGCAATTCAGGTATTCTTAAGAGTATTATAAAACAACTTAGGTTTGTTTATTATTAATATCTACAAAATTAAGATATTTTTTGTAGTATTTTAATTATTATGAATAAGATTAGTTCTTTATCTGGTAATTGCATTAATATATTTGTTATGAACTGTATATCGATAGCTAAATTAATTAGGGCTGGTTAAATGATAAATACCTCGGAGCTTGACACACGTTTATTTGCCGTCACCATACAGGAAGGGAAGAGAGAAGTTACATTGATGCCACTTATATACCAGTATTTACAATGTAATAGTACAATGTTGCTAATAATAAAAATTATTTTAATTTATAAAAAATATTATTTGATAAAATATATTATAATACTTAAATGTTGGAGATGCCAACACCATTATCGTTGTAATAATATTACATTATATTATTATAATAAAGAAAGAGCATAGAAGGCTACTTGCAATATTATCGTGATAGAATTTACATTTATTAATAAAGGGAGTTTTGCTAGTAATAAACGATTCAAATATTTTTTTTAGTTAAATCATACCAATATTATAATTCCTAAATATAGAGTGTATATTTTGAAATAAACTTTGAGTCTGATAATGCAATGCTTTAAAAAATTACGTAAGGAAATAACATCAAATAGCACAAACGTGAAATTTCGAATAAATCACAGGCCGTCGATTCCATTTCACACGTCCATCCTTTCCGTTTCATTGACCGCTCCCAAAAGCTTTATTTCCATTTTGATATTTCGTTCAAAAGCTCTCTCTGTCGAAATGATAGTTCGGACGATCAAAAACTTGCCATCTATATAATTGCATGTGTGTTGTGTTCTTAGTTTATAATTTCATATGTATCTAAATATAATTTTCTCAAATCAGTCTACATATAATGCAAATTATCTATGGTTAAGTAAAGATCCTTTGATAATAATATACCAAGACTACATATAAGTATGAATACTACACTGTAATCGCACTTTCAAATTTCGGTATCTTTCGAATTCTGTCTTCAGATAATATATTTTTCATGACTCTTAACGAATTTTTAATTTCGTAATTTTAATAGCAACGAGAATTTTATTACGATATTTTTGTTTAAAGCTTAATCCACTTATAATTTTGGCCGAGCTCTCTGCTTTATGTGGGAATATTTTAATATTATCAGCTTTAATTTTAATGAAATATCTTAGCTTAATAATATTAACCCTATTAAATTAAACCTACGCATATTTGATTTTTAAATTTGGCATGCGGGATGCACTGAAAATATAATGTTGATTTGTTTCATAGTACATACCAGTAACATATAATAAAGAATTACGTTTTAGCATTATAAATATATTATATAGGGCTAAAACTAAAAACAAAAAAATTCCATCAGAAGACAATCTCTCTGCATATAAAAAGCTCCGTAACATCTGCAACAGAATGTGCAGGGATGCCAAACGCCGCTATATTCACTCCACTATTCAGGATCTCTCCCAAGCGCAAGTTTGGAGATTCCTTGAGTCACTAGGTGTGGGCAAGAAATCTAATTCAGGCAAAGTGTCTGTTGACATCAATAAACTAAATTGCCATTTCGCCACCCCTCCTTTATTACTTAACTCTCAAATTAAATCCACTACTCTTAATTACTTATCTAGTATTGTCCCACCAGACTCGTCCTCACTCTCTTTCAAACCAGTCTCAGAAGATGTCATCAAGAAATGTATTCGATCTATCACCACTAAAGCCATCGGTAGTGATAACCTCAGTCTCGAGATGATTCTTCCTGTGTTGGACAACATTGCACCAGTTTTCACCCACATCATAAATTTCTCACTGACCTGCAATGTTTTTCCAACACAATGGAAGAGTGCTCTCGTCGTACCCTTACCCAAAACCCCAAATCCATCCAGTCTCAATGAGTATCGTCCTATATCTATCCTGCCAATTCTATCAAAGGTCCTTGAATCTATCGTCCATTATCAACTTTATTCACACTTTACCTCTTATAGTCTACTATGTCCCTATCAATCCGGTTTTCGTCCCTTCCACAGCACTGTTGGTGCGCTGCTGAACATCACGGAGGACATTCGATCTGCTATGGATAAAACCGAGTTTACTGTAATGGTACTTCTTGATTTTAGTAGCGCATTCAACTCTGTAGACTTCGATATTCTTCTGGGCACACTTCGCACAGTCAACATTTCCCCTGGCACTATAGACTGGTTTCGCTCATATCTCTTCGGGCGCCGCCAGTGTGTGAGAGCCAATGACAGTTCTTCGGTGTGGTTGGATCTTACGGCTGGTGTCCCCCAAGGCGGCGTTCTTTCACCACTACTCTTCTCTGTTTTTATTAACAACATTTCTCGCGCCATTTCTTCTCCCTACCACCTGTATGCAGATGATTTGCAACTCTATCGACATTGTACGTTAAACGATTTGCCTGATGCTATTGACACTTTAAATAAAGATCTAGTCGCTATTCAAACTTGGGCTGAATCTTTCGGCCTCTTAGTTAATCCAAACAAATCCCAAGCGATATTTATTGGCAGCAACAGGTTAAGATGCAGATTGGATTGGGAATCAGTACCTGCTATTATCTACTCTGGAGTTCCAATTCCTTACTGCGATAAGGTAAGGAACTTGGGCCTCATTATGGATTGCACAATGTCTTGGACATCTCATATTAATGAAGTTAGTAGGCGTATGCACTTCACTTTCCATTCTCTGAAGCGTCTCCAATATTTCCTACCCTTCAAAACCAAAATTATGCTTGCTCATTCTCTGCTACTGCCCATTCTCGACTACGCCGATGTATGCTATTTGGATGTGACTGAGGAGCTACTTAATAAACTTGAGCGTCTCCAGAATCTCGCTATACGCTTTATCTATGGTCTGCGTAAGTATGATCATGTCTCCGATTTCCGAGCTCAATTAAAATGGCTCCCTATCCGCCTTCGCCGTGATATGCACATCCTTACTTTTTTGTTTAATATCCTTCATAATCACAACTTTCCTTCATACCTTCGTTCCCGGTTTAACCTACTTCCAACTCCTACACGTTCCAGGCGGCCCTGCATCACATCGATGCTTGAGATACCGAGAAGTAACACCAAATTTTTACAAAACTCTTTCTCGGTACGTGCTGCAGTGCTATGGAACAAACTCCCTAAAACCCTACAAGAGAGCCCGTCTACAGCTGCGTTTAAAGCCAACATAAAAAATTATTTTCTAGCCCAAAGTTGAACAAGACACTTTTCTGTTTGCATCATAATATGTATATTTATGTATTTATATATTCGAAGGTATATATGTATTTATATATATATATATATATATGTATGTATGTAATTCATATACTATGTAAGTGTATGTATTGTATATTTATATATATTTATGTATACATTTAAGTAATTTTTTTTTTTTGGTAGTATAATTTTTTTTTTTATTGTCTCTGCACTTTCTCTTTCTGTCCCGCTATGTAACACTATCTCCCACGCTCATGGGTTGACTGGAAGAGATCTCTTCTAGAGATAAGTCCACCTTTGTCCACGTAACTTTCTATGTATTTTTTTTTTCTTATGTATTTTTTAGTGCAATAAAGAATATATATATTATGAATAAAAATTTGAGACCTTATAAACTGTATTGTAGCCAGTTCTAATTTAAATAATTGTTGATGTGCCAGATTTGGTACACATTTATTGTAATGTAAGTATGTAATGTAATGTAATGTAATCTCCTAATGTAAGTCTCAACCATATACAAGATATTGCACTACAAATATGATCCAGCTGAATTTGGATGAAATTTTGTACACAAATAAGTTTAACCTTTTTGTTTATTTTAATGTTAGAAAATGTATTTAGGCATATCGCCTACAAACTGGCCAGAAAAGCCTTTGCTACTAACTAAAGCCCAACAAAATCTCCCCCGTTCCAATGGGGCGTCGCAGAATTGCTTACGCATTAATGATACGTTGTTTCAACAGTCTACTCTGCTATCAAAGTAGTACCTGGAGTAACCCGCAAGCACAACGATAACTAAAGCGAGCCTCCTGTACGCTTATAGGCTTCGCATTCGGCTGGATTGCCAGACGCTAATAGGTCCCACCACCAGGGCAAAGTGAACGAACGTTGGGAGGTTTGGTACATAGCAGAAAACGTTGCACATGAACCCCTCACAGAATCAGTAATATGATTTGTCAAAAGGCTATCTGTACATATATTAATATTGAACATGAAAAATACAAAAGGCATCGAGATGCCCGAGACTCGAGAGCCTCACCCAAGTGAAGAGTAAGTTGTTATTATATAAATTTAACTTATTCACGGTACTTCTTTGCCGGTAAAATAGAAGGGCCCGTCCACTTTAATATGCTGTTACACAAAATTCGAAGTAAAGCTTTTGAAAATAAAAAAAATACGTAAATACGCATACATTGAGTGATGCTGGAGGAGGCTGATGTCAATAATTTATTATTTTCGTTTCCTTTAGCGATGCCATTAGCGCGTTGAGTGCCTGGTCCTGAATTTTCTCGATCCAATATTTATGGTGACAACAATGCTTTTAAAGTTTAATTACTAATCTCAATTTGTTACATCTCGCTATTAATCTTTCAAGTAAAATGCATGTTTATTTTATATTATACTAGTAAATCTTATTGCCAAAAGTTACCTTCGTAGTTCGCTTTAAAAATAAAATTTTGGATTATATTATGTTTTTAAGTGAGAAAAATAAAAAAAGTTCGTCGAATTATAACAAAACTTTAGACATAATATATAACATCGCCTCCTACCTAGTCAAACTATAGCTAAGAACTATTCAGGTGATCCGTAAGGCTACGTCCGCACAGACAGGCGGCTTGCTTAGCGTCTAGAGCCAAGTGGATTGCGCTCTGACAACATGGTAGATACACAGTGGCCGTACTGCAGGAGGCTTGCGTGGTTGCTTGTCGGCACGTTGACGAGATGTCACTTTCAAAAAATAGCTTTCAAAATTATTTCTTGAATAAAATGCCGCGCGCCTAGTGTCAAAAAACCAACATGTTTGTTTACTTAGATACACGCTTAGCAACTAGCTAGGCGCTAAGCACGCAGTGCGGTCGGTCGCGAACATTTTAGAACGTTCGTTTTAGTAAGCTACTAGCTAGGTGTTAGGTGACTCGTTAGGCTCTAGGCGCTAAGCAAGCCGCCTGTCTGTGCGGACGTAGCCTAAAGGTTAGCGATCACATACACCCAGTAGGTACATAGGTACATACATATTATAAAGGCTAACGACTAGTTAAAGTTCAACGACTCGTTAAATATCTCAAAGTAAAAAGCACGTAATTATAGACAATTTTTAAAAATTTTGGATGGAGAATTGAAAATTTTGTAAGATCTTTAATCTTATTGAAAACAAAAGGTGGCTCATGTGCCTCGCTGATAATAGAGCTATTGGTAGGTTAAATATTTTTTTAAATCGAATCAGATTTTTTTTTAGTTTATCTATTACAAACAAAGAATTAATAAATACCCATATATAATAGTACATATATTTATTTAAGTCTGAAAGTAAAGCTACAAATTCTACAAAGAAATATACCTTTTATTTAATCATGTTTGTGCTTTATACTATTAATATTAGTACAGTTTGAAACTATCATAAACTTACAAATTTATGTAGCAAGTAGAACGATTACAGTCCTCTTTTTTGTGTTTGCAAACACTCGTTTCTTTAAGCAAAGTGAGTATTTAAAACTTTTCAACGTTCAATTTCCATTATGTACACTTCCAATGAGTCGAAAGAAATATCTCATGGAATGGATATTCTGATACTGCTGTTAATATTGTGTTAATATCCCCTTTCCATTTGCGAATGTAATAATAAAATCGATGTTGTAAATCACTCGAGTTTTTCAATTATCATTTTTTCATCGTCTGCTAGAGAGTTAATTTGAAAATAATTCAAAATCGATACAAGTCGATGCCGAGTGATCGTAAAGCAAGCTAAACGAGAATGTAACGATCGGCTATTAAAGTCAAGGAATAAGGTAGAAGTGAACGAATAATATAATAGGGCCGGACTCCTATTGTACACGGGATTTAGAAACATTTAAGAACAGAAGCGCTGCCGAATTTAATTTTCCGGGTCATACGGTCAAATATATGAGATTAACTTTGACCACAGACTTGTTGCGATTCTTCTGAAAAGTGAACTACGTATTTTGTAAGTTTTATGAACTAAAATAGTGTTTCTCATAATAGTTTTAGATATAATAGGTATTAATTTTCTACTGGGCCAAAATGTGAACTAGTTACTAGGAGTTATAATAACTAGTAGCTGATTTGCTACTGAGTTGTTTCTTCTGATTTCTTCTTCTATTCTCATTATAAGTGTAATTTTTAACATTAAAATGAATTTAGTTGGTAATAAGAATATAAATATACTATAAATTCCCTACTTTACAAAGAATACATATTTATTTTTGTATCTATGATATAATCTCTAGAACTCTTTATATACTATTATCACATTATATACATCAGACCTAATACATACTTCTGTTTGTTAAAAATTAGTCATTGAAGACCAGCTCTCTTTTATTGAATGCGAGGTATTAATTATAATGAAAGCAATTTATATGTATTTCACATACTATGTTATTAATATTATCTTTTGATGCTATATCCTAAATCTAAAACATCTATAGTGGGACTATTATCGCCCTTTTTCGTCCCCTTTTTGTCCCATACAGATAGCGACGGGTAATTGGAGATCCCTTGCTTGGTTTGGGAGGGACGAGATTCTATTACTCGCATCATTAGGTCGCACGTACATGTCTGATGAGACGTTTGGCTCAGTCACTGGAATTGATAAATCGTAGGTTTGATGCCGATACTGTCACTTTTCTTATACCCATTTGTAGTAACAATATTTTTATAGATATTTACGGAGCTATTAGTTGTTCTTTTTTAATTTTGCTTGTAAATACTATTAAAAATCGACTAAATAACAGATTTATTTTAGCGCGAGGCTAAAACAATCTCAGCTTTCTAATCTTGGACTGCTGCAGACTCTTTCTTGAATGAACAATTCAATGACTATCATTCAACACTCATTACTCAGTCCACTTAATTCCATTCCACGATCTTTGGATTTGCAGCATCACCAAATTGTCCCGGAGGATATACAAATAATAACATTTTACAAACTAAAATCAATATTCTCGTACCTATTAAGCAGCAATATGAATAATGAAAAGTAAACAAATGAAATTCATAATAAACTTAAAAAAAATTTAACTAACACACCGAATGTATATTTTAGATTTTTCCAATGATTTTACCGAAGCGGAAGCCTCGCCCGCAGTCGCTCACGCGTGAAAATATTTCACTCAGATGCGTTCGACCGTGGAAATGAGATTGTGTTAAAAAATAAAACATTCGTTCCTCGTGTGGACGCGGCGCTTGCACGAAGCTCGGGTACTATATAGAATAAGAAAAAAGCTATAAAAACATCGATCTAAATTACTATCTTTGTCTGTCTGTTTATGAGTCTAACGTTTTAAATCTACACTGATGATTGGTACGACTTTTTTAACATCACTTTGAGAGAGAGTTTGCAGTTTTGTTTACTTATATTGTAACTAGCATTTCCTGCGGCTTCTCACGCGTTTTAAAGATCAGAAACTGAATTCTTTCTGAGTTGCGCCGTGTGGTGCCTCGCAGAGCTAACGCCCGCACTTTCCGGTTTTGCAACATTTTTATTGATGCTTCGCTCCTATTGACCGTAGCGTATTGTAATATAGACTATAGCCTTCGTCGAAAAATTGGATATCCAACACAAAAAGAATTTTCATTTCGGACCGACAGTAGTATCTGAGATTAGCGCGTTCATCCAAACAAACAAACTCTTCAGCTTTATAATATTAGTATAGAAAACAGGATCAGGCTATAACCGTTTCTCAGGTTTCCTTCCTGGAATCCGTATTCATGTATATAAAAAGGTTAATTTGCCAAAAATAATTAAATAATCGGGATAAAATCTATCTCACCTTTTTAAGTTGGAACAAATCACAATTAAAAAAATACGCTAACATCGGATAAGTAGTTTTGACTATCCCTAAAATATTGTTAATAAGTTCCTGAACATATTATATGTGTTATAATCTTGGTTTTTATAAGTACATAAATAATATTGTTGTTATTTATTACCAAGTAATTTTAATTTAATGTTGTAAGCATCAAGTCCCACCGCCACTCTGTTTACTCTTCCCTAGTGTACGGAAGGCTTTATTTACTTCATTACGGGTAACCGGAAGCGTATAAATTTATGAGTTGATGCATTTGCAGCAGTAAATGGATGCCACCGGAAGTATTTTTAGTCAGTTTGTTTACAACTCATATTTTTTTCTCAGTATTCCAAAGTTCAAAACCATAAATAACTTTTAACAGTATTTCATTACATAATATTAATGTGAGATGAGTTAGAGGCTATTGTTTTTAACGTGAATTGAAACGTTGATTAGGTACTTAAATTTAACCAGAATAGTCCAGTAACTTCATGGTCTTATTATTAATCAGGAAGATGAAATACACAACATCAAGATACACTTTTAACCTACCCAGGAATCGAAGTCACAACCTGGAAACTAATATAAACTTGAAATATTGAAGTTTAATTATTATTGTAGTACCTATTTACTTTAAAAATGTTATAAAATCCTAATAAAGAAAATTGGTAGAAATTTAAATGAAGCAATGTGTTTCAGTATTCTGAAACTCTAAATATTTCTAAGATAACTTAACGTTAAAGTTCTCTAAGTCTTAATACAATGTATACATGAATATCATCACGTGGAAACAGAATGCTAACTAAGTTCTACCGTACTTGTGTTTTAGCACTTTGCTAAGTTAGTGCTTAGATTGTATACATGATGATATTTTATTAAACAAACTGTGTTTCCCAGTTGGTTTAAACTTAATAAAAAAAAGTTTAATATTATTAATAATATTAAAAAAATCTTCATAATAATAATATTATTCTTTGAAAAAACTAACATACTTGTAATATAAAAACTTAAATATAAAAAGCAAGCCTTCTACTTCTACTAGAAGTATTTCAGCAGAACTTAAATTTTACTTCAATTTTCAGCTCCACGCGGGATGAAGGTACAATTTTGTTGCATTATTCTGTTTCAGAAGCTCGCATCAAGCCTTTGAACTCATCCCAATGCAGTTAGCAGGTAGTGAAGAGAAAATTTTGTATAGCAGTAAAAAATAAGTCATATGCGTCTTCTGAAAACGTTATTTTACGAGTACTATATTTTAAACAAGTGATAAACCCTTGTTATGCTCGAATAGGTGCTTTTTAAGGATTGACACAAATGAAATTACCAATCGTTTTAGTGTTTTTATATATAGGTTTAATATAAAGGGAATCTTAATACTTATAATATAATATTATAAAAATTGTAATAATTATAGTAGTTAAAATAAGTGAATAATATTGCCATATTTATAATATAATTCAACATTTTAAAATTTTAAATGTTTAGAATTAAAATGTATAATTTTTAAGGTATTTTGATGCCATCTTGAATTTTTTGTAAATTGTGGAAAAGCACTGTCCTTAACAAGTATATAACCCCCTGAGACGTCTAACACCTTAGTCTCTCCCGTGACCATGATTGCTGTAAAGCATTCGAAACGTTGGGAACCAAAAATCATAATAAATCCGCGACAAAATCCGAAAAGACAGTTTCATTTGCAATGTTAAAGGGAATCTTTTTAAATTTCGCTAATAAATGTTCGTGAAATTTTTACATATGAGTTCATTTTCAAATAGTTGTACCAAAATAAAATTAAATGTATTCTTTAAAATCTCTATCAATCTATATAGTGGGTTTCAGAACCCACAGTACGAGTATTCCCGTCCGCAACAGTCACGCAACAAATTCAATCCAAGCAAAACATCTGCGAATCTAAACGATCGTATTAGTCAAATGTTCGCCCAAAATCATCTCGAACAAAGCACAAGCTAAGGCGTAATTTGTTACCGCATACCCTGCATTTTAATTGAGGCGGTAACTCAGTGCCGTTTATCCGAATTCTGTAGGTCCTGTACGCAACTTGTGATAAATAGTGTTCCTGTGAACTAAATCACACCTCTGAAAGGAGCTGAATTAAGACGGTATGCTCTAGTTTTAGTGCGAGTTATAGCGTACCTTGCTTTATCTAGTAATTTTCTTGAAATGTTGTTTCGGAGAACTCCTTCTGGAGAATTTCTATTTATATAACTATGCAAAATAATGTATAAGTTATTGCGTAGTCCAAAGTATGCATTTTAATTTGATACTATACAGTGAGGTGTTGTGTGCACAATACATACATCCTACTACCAGATAGATAGAGCAGGAGGTTCAATCGAATAATGTGGATTTTGTTACTTTGATATGTGCCATTTTGTAATGTTGCAGATACTACATTTTGTAAGGTTTTTGTCAATTTCCTAGGATCAGTTTTGTTTAGCATAAAATTACTTAGATCGATTTTCAATGTAGATTATATACAAAAATATCTATTTACCTACCTACCTATGTGTTTCATGAATTAGTATATTTTTGTAATAGCTCACAATTGAGTTAACAGGCGTAATACACCAGTGTCGCACATTGTACAGTTTTCGTAGTACTACATAATGCTTACCAATCTTTGAAGCTGTCAAAACATTTCTTCCAATAAAAAAAGCATTTATAAATATAGCCACCGCAAGAATCCAAGGCGTGAATCTTTACATCTCGCTTCACCATAAAAACACAATATTTAAATTTAACTCTCATTAAATTTGCACGCTTCATAATTTAGAACTGATACGAATTGATCGGCGATGTCATTCTGAACGAGGGTCTTTTGTTGTTCGCAAATTGTTCACTCATCGTTCCATTCGCAATAGCTGTTTTTATATTTTCTTTATAACAACGCAACTTTATGTTACGTTATTAAAATGCCTCCGGGCAGGAGTTTATGAAACTGAACGCGCAAATTTATGAAACACGTACGTTATTTTTTTTACTGGGCTATTGATTGTTTTAAAATTTGCTATTTGCTACATCGATTATAAATTGATGAGAAATTTTATTATTATTTTTTAAGATTCTAAAAAGGTTCAATATCCTATACTGTAGGATATACAAAAATAATTGAAAAACGCTTTTTACGCTTACGGTTGTTTTAATTAATTTTCTATTAAAGGACTAGCGATGCACCCTCGCTTCGCTTGGGCTCAACAGTTGGGTAGTAACAATATCCCAAATATTGCATCCCATATATCAAAATCTGTTTAATGGTTTTCTCGTGGTGTAATCAGAGACAGCCAGACAAAAATCTAAAAAGTCTTTAGTTTATTTAGAAAATCTAATTAAAATTGTCAGTAGAATATAGATTCTGTATCGATAATAATGACTATTTTATTAACATCATCATCATCAGTCCTTTTCAACATCCCACTGCTGGGCACGGGCCTCCCTCAGTACGAGGGGGATCAGGCCATAGTCAATCGCGCTGGCCTAGTGCGTGTTGGCGGACTTCATATGTCTTTCGAAAACTAACTTTTAATAACATTTTTCAATAAAATATTGAATGTACCTACAGATTTGACTCAGAACTTTTTAGGTTAGCTAATATATTATTAGAGTTTAGCGTACTCACTTTCAACTGCATAAACTTATTACATACTAATTTCATCATTCCATCTTCATAATGTACAATTTTATATATGTAAATATTATAAGACGATAAGCAACTGTGGCTAAGTAGCTTTTTGTTTCGCATCGCCCTAATGCGGCCCTTTGATCTATGTCAATATGTGAGAGTGTTTTCACCGCGTCAAATTAGGGATGATTGATTTGCCCTACTTAAGAGGTTACGGTTTATTCTTACAAAGGCTCCTTTTACGTTTAATAAGGAAGTTGTAAACGTGGAGTGTGAAGATACTTAAGTATTAAGATACGATCGGAAAGTCAGCTGGGAAGCTTAGAAAAAGTTTACTTACGGAAAAAACGAGCAAACTCTTATGAAAATATGAAACACGACTATATAAGCATTCTAGAACAAATTTACAATATATATTACACAAGTACATATTATTTATATAACGTCAGTGATATCACAATATATGTAAAGAAATATAGTAGTAGGTATTTCTTTTAATCAGTTTTGAAAATAAATATTAATATAATAATAACTGTGAAGGAGGGAATAATAAACTTTTATTGTCGTTTCTTTATTTTCAGGTAGGTTTTAAGGTAATTTTCTAAATAGCGTTACTTAGTTATGTAATTTTAACAATAAAAACTTTATTTTCAGAGCAACGCAAGATAGTTTATTTTATTATCCTTCATAGACCACAATATAATCTTATATATATAATAGGATGAAAAATGTTCCTAGACAATACACCACTTCGTCATTTCTTCAAATCCCTTTGAATAATTAATATTAATTTATACTGAGAAAGCTTGTGAAAATCACCCCTTTTCTCGTAAATTAGAAAGTAATATAAATAATACGTATAATATACATGTCATTTTGAATCAAATTAGATTGGGATTGAAATATTTATACTTGTGATGATTCAATACAATATTGATTTTCGAACAAATCTTCGAACAAATCTTGTTATCAGTTTCAGCTATGAAAGGCATAAGATTTTGAGATGAATTTACTCAAGCTGATAAAGGCGTATCCTCTATTCTGAACATTACATGATATAATAGATTTGTATTTCAAATATACACAAGAGTATTTAAATTGAAATAAAAGTAACATAATACTAGGTATATCGTGACTCGAATTATATCGTATGTTAAAATCATGCATATTATTAAATCCCTTCATAAACTATAAAAGCGTAACTAATAAGTTTATGCAAAGCTTATAAAGTTTGATAATTTATATTTCAGGACGTTTGCTCAGTTTTAGTGATCCTACTTGCTGAGCCAGCGGTCACAGAGTCGTGTTCCGCTACGGACATTCAGTGGGTGATGAGCAGTAATTGAGTCGATTTCTAATTACCTTCCCCATTAGATACTTTACTTGGAAAAATTCGTATGGGTCAACAAGTTTTCATTTTAGTAACCAATATTCTTTCCACTCGCGATTAATGATGATAAAAGTAATTCCTCATTCTCCCATATTCTCTTATAGAATTATTTACCTTTGTACTCTCTACTATTCTCTATCTGTATTGTACTGAGAATCTGTACAACATAGTGGTATCAACTAACTTTGACTTGAAAAGAACGAGTTAAATAAATATTATAAACACTAGTGGAATCCGCGGCTTTGAACGACGAACCCAAGCGAAGTGAGGGTGAGTCGCTTATTTAAGATAAACATTTCCATCATTATTATTATTATATATATGTAACTCTAGCGGTTTTCACAGTGCACGCCAGAATAGCTCGCCGATGGTAGATTTTTTACTACTTACTTGACACTTATCGTCATAATTTGGACAATTCACGCTATATCTTTATAAATTGTAGCCGAGTTGTACTGTAGTAGAGTAAAAGTTTCATTAAAATCCATTTAGTAGTTTTTGCGTGAAAGAGAAACAAACATCCATATTTACAAAACTTTGCGTTTATATTAGTATAGATAACAAAACAAGCATATTAGTATATCAGTGCTAATTTAAGGCAATTTTATTCATGTATTCTGATAAGTACCGCGACCAGGTCACGACGTATAAGAATAATCGCGACACTCTTAATGTTTTAGTGGTGAAGTAAAGAAAGGCTAACTACAGGCCCGAGGGATCAAACATTGTTCCCAACTTTAGAAGCACCGCTTACCGTGTTTTAAATTATGTACATCTAAAAGAGGCTTTGTGCTTGGACTATTTTGGTACAGCAATAAATATTCATTTTTTTTCATAGCAATGATAATATTAATGTTAATGGCTGAATTCGAAATTAAAGTACAAAATAGCATTACTCGAGCTTAAGCTATATTGAATGAACTTATAAAATAAAAGTTTGACAAAGCACTCTGTTTTTGTCCAAAATGATTTTTCCTTTAATTTTTCTACTTTTACAATATACTCGTAGTTGAAGTAATTCAGGATATAACATTTCTACCTTCATTCACATAATCTAATTTTAAAATTGAAGTTTCAATTTGTAATATCATTATGATAGTAGTTCTTAACTAATAAAACTAACAATAATATATAATTTTGAACCTTTTTGACTGTTTGTCTATCTATGTGTTCCGGGTATTCTGAAATGGCTGTATATTAGGATGGGGAGATTATGTTGGGACATTCACTGTTATTTATGCAGATGTTACAAACTTTTAGTTCTAAGACAAAAATAGGGTTTCGCTCAAACAAATTTAAAAATATAAAAAAATTATCCATCTCAGTAGGCTGTAGCGCTAAAAATATGACGTAAACATTGTTATTTCAATTCGATTATAGTAACTTTGCTTTATTATCCAATTTAGTATCAGTTTATTTAGAATTTAATATGCGTAAAGTTATAATAATGAAATTAAATTTAAGCTTTATTTACAACGCTGTTCCAAGAGCGTTATAGCAAGTATACTCGTAACTTTCGAAAGCTCTTCTTCGAAATATTCTAGTTTCCTTTTAACGGAAAACATGATAAATATAAATGTATGAGAATTTAAGCGTAGTCTTATATTGGGGAGAAACTCTTCACTAAAGTATTATAAAGCACTATCTGGATGTAATACTTAACGGCAACATTTTTATTTATCTTGTACACTGAATGAAGCAATATAAACTTAAATTATTTTCTTCATTTGTTCAATTAATCTCCAGCTAAATTTACCATATTAAGTAATTTAACGCACCGTTAAGTAATCGTTCTACAATGCGCTATTTCAAAGTTATTTTTCTTGTTAATTGACGTTATTAATAAGCGATTAGCTTACGAATAAGACTTAAATGGCGTATATCATAAATTTTAAAGTCTTTTAGACGACTTCGAAAAAAAGAAAAAATCTTTAATTAAACTACATTTTTTCATGTAGAATGGAAATAAATATTTTCCATCCGTCGTTGATATTTAGCTAATGACTGAAGAAATACTTTTAATAGATTTTTCATATTCTAATAATATCATTACATTTCTTATTACGTGAAAGTATACAGAAAAAAAGATACTCTTATTTCTTAAAAAGTTAGAGATTAAAATAACAAAAGACCGCCTACCTTCTATACAATAGAATATACTTCAACAGTATCCGAGTACTAATTCTTTTTCGATATAAGTACAAATGTTTGCAGGCGGGGGTTTATTCGTAGCTGATATTGGTATCTTGGAGATTTATCGTCCTATCACCGAATTTGCTTCCCAATTCCCTCGATCTATATTGAGCTCTTGAACAAACTCCGCTGTGATATGTCCCGCCTATATCTTTTATTTTACTCTCACGAAATGAGACTTTTTATTGACTTGCTATATAAGCTTTTAGCCGGGCTTTGTTTGTATATTTCATAGGTTTTGTGATTTATCTTTTTAATTAATGATTCTATTTTTGTAATACTCGTAATATTAAATAATATTAACTTGCCGTCGCTATGAAGGCTTTAATATATTTTGCACATCGTTCACTTATTTTATGGCATCTCGTAAAACTCGATCTATCCCCATGTAAATAATCAGGTCAACGTGTTATAATGTATGCGGTGCGGCATGGAAAATGGTCTAATCCACAATTTTATATTTATAATATAAGTAAAGATTATTTTATGTATTTATTTAATAATAATTACGTAGATCTCTAACAGAGCATACTACATACTTCTATATACATTCTAATAAAAAGTACACGTACATGACAAAAGAAATATCTAGACTTTACGATAAATATAAGTATGGTATATAATTATTAGTAATATTTCATGTAATTTAAACTTTTCCTCCTCCCTTCAACACGCTGTTCTAGTATGGGTAGGCGTACTACTAAATATATGCGTACTGATTGCATTTTTTAAAGAATTTACAAAGTTCTCTCGGACATGCAGGTTGCCCCTAGTATTTCCTTCAGAGGTGTGAGACTCGTGATTTGAACCTGCTTCACTCCCAACAAGTCCCAGGTCAGGGGTCCCAAACAAGTCCATTGTCATAACTACCACTGCGTTCTAATACAAATAATAAAATATATTAAAAAAATAAAAATATACTAATTTCACTGTCATAAAATAATTATTTAAAACTGGAATTTCAAAAGTATGAATATTGTCAGGTCTATGTACACTGTAACTTTATATATAGCTTTTCTTAATATATTTAGAAATTAATGAGCAAAATTTTATCAAAAGCCTCATGCTCATAAAATTTTACATGTGAATAACCTAAATCGTCCTTTACCACCAACGTCGTCCCAAAATGTAGGGAAATCAGAGGGCGGAGCTAGCAGTAATATACGCATCCCTCGAGCATTAATAATTTAGAAGCGATTACACGGTACATTACGTTTTGTAGTTTCACACTTACCTTAGATAATGCACGCGACTTATAGAGTACGATGTTATCATTCTTTAACCTATTTTAGATTTGATTTTGATTGTAGAAGAACATTGTGATAGAATTTTATTGACTGCAAGCTTTCGGGACAAGTAAAACTATAGGTGTATAATATAAATATGAAACATAAATACTTTTAAAGTGATTATTAGAACATTCACAGCTCTATGACTACTAGTCATATTATGTTTCTAAACAAAGACATAACGGCGGTAGTGCCAGGTGATGGATTAAATATGCTTGTTTTTCCATTACTCGTAAACTCTAGGATGGCCTAAAATAAATAAATATGTTATACAATATTTAATATTTTGCCTTTTATTATGTTTTAACACAGAAATGCAGAGTTCAAAAACATCTCGAAAATTGCCTAGCACATCGGAAAGTTCAATGATTAGTTATAAGTCAGGGTTGTATTAATTTTACATACACTTGTACACATACAGACGAACAAAAATTGTACATAAAACATAAAAATCGCAATTTCTTTGTTATTATTGGCAATCTGACAGCAAATTCAATTTAGTTCTTTTTTTTTTTAAACTTTCCAACTCTCGTGTATAAATTAGAGTCGTCTTCCATATATTTAACTCTGAAACGAGCCCTGACAAAGTTTTAATCATAAATTTATATAACGACGCATACTTGTAGAGAAAAATATGCGATAACAACCAGGGATTCTTTTTGTGGACTGGAAAATGTATATTTTATATTACGAGTGTTGAAATACTAGCTCTTTGCCACAGTTTCGCTTTAATTTAAATTTCATTAATGTGTACTTAATCCAAACACTCCGAATAATAATTTACATAAAAGAGTTTCACAAAATTCAACTTTTCTCTACCTATCCATTTAGGCGTAGAAAATTATGAAATATAAATTTAAAGCATATTATTTGCTTTAGTTATTTAAATATAGTATTACAATATTGTCGTCTAGACGTTGAATACTCTAATTATATTGCTTACTTACAGGACTTTCACTTTTAAATAATTGATTCTCAGAAAAAACTTTCAAATCAGCAATAAAATTTAGTTTAAGTAAATAATTTTACTATAATGTAGACCTCAACATAAATGTCAGAGGGAGATAGAGGCTAAACTCAACACAGCTACACCACGCTTGTCCCTTTTAAGTTACTTAAAGCTAACAGTTAAGCTGATACCACACGGGTAAATTAATGAAGTAAAAAGTACCTTACACTTCTTCCTCCATCTCTTACCTTCGTTAGGCTCAGGTACGTCTTTAGGGGTAACCTGCAAAATTTAAAATTAGTAGTACAAAATATCAAGGACTTTCATACAAACTTGCGAGAGTCCTAAAACCTCCGTAATCAGGTCCTGTAGCAAAATCTATTCTTAGTGGACGTCTACTGACTACCTCCCTGCCAAATTTCATCTTTATACGTCAAGTGGTTTTTGATATTTCGTGATGAGTGAATGAACTTTCGCTGTTATATACTCGTATTTAGATAAAAGTGAATGATGGTAAATAATTAATACGATACAATGACCGACTGTAGGCGAGAATCACATTAGCTTAACTGCAACTGTCAATCTAGAGATAGGATTTCATAGTGGAACTAATCTACGCACAACCTCAGAGGTGGTGCCAGGGACAAATTCAATTAGTAAATATTAAAATCCCTACAAATTTTACTATAGTTTTTTTAGGTGAAAAATGAAATGTCCAATGAGTTAAAAGCTTAAAGGCTTGAATACTTAATTAACTTAAATATTTTGATTTAATCGTTTAGTTATTAGTTATTACTTAATTAGTTCTTAGTCATGTTTTCCGTACGATATTCTTATATTCGATATAGATCTCCGCTAGAAGTGTTGGTAGTAGATGTGAATGATATTGTCTTTCCTTTCTGACCATATGTCTATGAAAACAAAGGAATGCCTTTATAAGTAAATAAAATGAATTTATTATAATATAAACATAATAAATATATATTATTGAATATTATATAACTTTTGATTTATATAGAAATATTAACATGAATATTTCCTTCAAGCTCTGTTTACTTTTCATTACATATTAAATGCGTTTCCGCCGCAGCAGATATTAATATCGCCCTCATTCTATCATGTTTCTTTTGTTTCTTGTGCATTCCATTAATCCTTGAAATATTACACTAGTGATTCAACCTCGCCCCGCTCACGCTTTCCCTAGGTAAATTTGATGTAGATTTCTCAGAGATGAAATATTTTCTCGGAGTAAAAAGTATCCTGTATACAAAATTTCATAAGAATTCTAAAATCTACAGATTCAGCTTCTGTGTTTTCTAAACTTTTGCAATTCAGCAGATTCAACTTTGAATTTTATTTTATAGATTATACCTATGTGTCATTTTATTATACATTCCATTATAACGTCTCACTCCTGGACAAGTATGGACTTAAACATACAGCAAACTAAGGATGTTTTACTTAGCTGTAAAACAAGCGTTGATTTGTTAAAAAATAATCGCACATGAGAGTATCAGAGGTGCGAGGTCCGGGATTTGAAACCGCTTCGATATTTACGTAATTAGGTACCTCATAGTAATTTAGCTACCACATATTGAATTCTCTCTCATATGTGTATAGAAAATTCGAAAACGAGTCTCGTATGTGAATTAAACCATTTCACTTAATGCTTATTAAAATACAAATAAATGTTAAGGAGCTTTAATAGCTTTAGCGTGATTAAAATTCAATGTATGTACCTGCTGTGTTCTTGTTGAACATTTCTATCACATATGCATACTGGAGCAATTTTATTTGAAATATTTAACGTTTAATAATAATTTTATAAATGTTTATTATAAATATTTAACTTTTCAATAGTTAGTAAAAATACTGCCTGTGTTTATTTTATGTATAGTATAGTATTTTATGTATAGTCTAAAGTTCCTTCATAGCTTAAGAATAACCTTCACTAAAATTCACCCGTTTTAAGATATTTATTTTTCTAATAAGAAAACAGCAAATATAGTTAGTACATTAAATTCCTAGCAAACATTTTTTTTCTGTACATTTCAAACTAATATTGTTTTTTTTGTTGGACCAATTTTCTAAGCAATATACAAGCAACTGTTGTTTCGTATAAAAGCTTGAAAGAGAGTCGTTCGCTTCACGGCCCATAACACCGAAATTATGGTATTGTAAAACAATCTTAACGACGTAAGAAATAAAATTCAAAATTAAACTATAACCTGGTGCGCTACCTCGGAAATAATTTATCGCATATATGTAGAGTTTTAACGATACGAAGTTAAACGAGGCATTTACTTTCGTTTAACTCGAGGAATATTTTTTATTTTATTATTTTAAACGTTAATTTCTAACTCCTTATTGTCTTAGAAATTAGAAACTACTAAGCTTTTTTCGTTAAACTTTTTTTCGTCAGAACTACAAAACTTTATATTTATATATGAATCTTTATAATCCTTTTGAAAATATTGTAACTTACCATTTTCCCTTTTTTATTTCACGATTACTGATTGCACTTTATTTTATTAAAAAGAAATTGATGAAAAATATGTAATTTAAATAACACCCTGGTAAGTCTATATGAAAAGTGCCTCCTAATATTTTCAATTTTGAAATTTTACCAATATCTGTGTTAGCGAGATGTTATTATTTAATTTCTATTATATTTTTAAAGCATAAATTGTATATTGAGCTTCACGGACTCCAAAAAAACTTGTTTTTATATAATACCAGCAATTCACCTGTGTTTCGCTAGGGATGTACCTTTGTGAATTAAATTTTGATGATGTATTTTCCCCCATATCTCAATAATCATCTATCATCCTACCAAGTTCCACGTTTGGCGCAGTTTGTAGTGACCCTACTTCCTTGCGCCAGTGGTCGCGGGTTCGAGTCCCGCTGGGGGCATTCATTTGTCAAAAACTCGGATGTTTGTACTCCAGTCATGGGTGTTTATATTTATAATATGTATGTATTTACACTTATATATGTAGTATATCAACTATCTAGTATCCGTAACACAAGCTTCGTAGCTTACCACGGAACTAGAAGGCGCTGTGTGTAATAATGTCCCAACATATTAATAAAAATCTACCCAGTCATTTTCTTTTCATGCGTTCCTGACTGACAGAAATTCTTAATAGTATAAATTTGGTGTTAATGTTATATCAATAAAATTTTCCTAAAAATATTTAACTTACAGATTCAACTCAATGAATTTTTTTTATAAGTATTAAATATTATTTTAGTAAAAAAGCACGCTCATACATTCATACTACACTCGACATTCTTTATATACTTTTTGCAAAGCTATATCAGAATTAATTAAAACTGCCTTCATAAACCACATACCCTTTTCAAGTAAATTTGCAAACAATATGGCGACCCGACTGTAGAGCCGCAATGAAATAAGGCAGTAAGATAAACAAGAACAATATTTTTTATAAGTTCCAAAGGTTTACGGTCACGATTGATTTCTGAGAGCGTAAATAACTGAAGATTTATTACGACACTTCATTTTGTGAACGTCGTATATAAAATGCACCTGTATAAAGCACCTTACAAACTCGTACTGACCCGTCTTAAATTGTAAGAAAGAAAGTTTCATTATGTCGTGCGAATTTTACCAAATAGAAAATACCAGTATTGACATTTTTAATTTTATGTCTTCTAATGTTTGGATCGTTCTGAAAATACAACTCCTTAAAATCTGAGTAGTACTTCATATTATGTAGCTATTTTTACTTAAAAAGGTAAAAGTTATCTGACATGTATGGCGCAGTTTGTAGTAACCCTACTTTCTTGCCAGTTATCGCGGGTTCAAGTCCCGCTGAGGGCATTCATTTGTTGAACTCAGATGTTTGTACTGTAGTCATGGGTGTCATAGACATATTTATAACATGTATGTATTTAAAAGTTATATATTATGTAGTATATCAACTATCTGTTATCCGTAACACAGTTTCCTTCGTAGCTTACCACTGAACTAGATGGCGCTGTGTGTAATAATGTCCCAATATAATTTTTATAAAATCAATTTGCTTTCTAGATATATATAATAGCATACAATTAATAAACTGTGAGTAGAGCCGCGGGCGAAAACTAGTGGTCTATCAGCATAAGCACAAGTGTATGTGCCATAGTGATAGTAGAGTTTAACTGTGGTATGCTTATAACATTGTACTAACTTAAATTGAAATTACTTACCCTCACGTTGCTTCAATAAGCTTGACTGGCTTAGAAACGTAGAAAACAAAATAAATGTCTATAGCGATATTATTTTTTTGATGCCAGAAACCTTAGCATTAATTAGGATACTTAAATAGGATAACACAGCAGCGGTTCATTGTAATCGAAGTTATTATTAATTAAAATACATATATTTTAATGTAAATAAATAAATGAGGACAGCTCTAAAATACATAATTTATTTAACCACAATGAGTTAAAATTAAACCAAAACACACGATAGGTCAATTTGCGGTTTTATGCAATAAGCATTTAATATACAAAATTTAATAAAAAAATCATTTACACAGAACATGAAAATCGAAAGATAAGTACCAATTTAGCTGAAAGATATAAAGATAACGCAATTTCTCCGGATATTGGCATTTTCATATAATTTTCGAGTGTTAATGAATTCGATTATCTCCTAAATTATAAGTCTATTTTATGCTGAGATAATTTGAGAGATTTAATTACCTGACTCTGACCTACTGACGGTCGCAGCGTACAGACTGACAGCTACTCCGGGCAAAGAGTGAGGCTTTCTTCGATATCGCTTTAAACAATACTAGCCGCTATACGTGGGTTTGATTGCTATTTTGTATTTAAAATTATCGACGATGAATTCATAATCGGTGAAGGAAAACTTTTTCTTTGGGGCTACTAGACCTGTTTTTTTTTATGGTAAAAAGGGGGCAAACGGGCAGGAGGCTCACCTGATGGGAAGTGATCACGTCCGCCCATGGACATCTGCAAGCCTGGCTTGCAGATGCGTTGCCGGCCTTTCAGGAAAGGGAGGGATGGAGGAGGGAGGGAAGTGGGAGGGAGGGGGTAACGAAGGCGGAGGATGAAGGGAAGAGGGAGGGGGAAGGAGAGTGGGCCTCCCGGACTCTCACTCACCGGACGAAACGCGACAGCATAGCTGCCACTTCACGCCGGTCCTCTGTGAGAGAGTGGTACTAATGAACTATACGGGGCGTGCCGGCCCATTCGGTTGCTACCCGAAGGTAACAAGCATGGCACTACCACTACTTTTAAAATACTTATTTTCTACTATTATAATATATGAGTACAAAAGAAAATCAGTAAGCCATTTTTAAGTGATAAGTGACTAATCACAGACAGACATAAAACTTGTTCATGTTTAAGAATCGTTTCTACTTCAACATTTCGCAAGTGTTTTAAAATTATACTACTAGCATTTTCCCGCTACCTTTGTAATTGTAATATGTATAAATCTTAGCTTATGTATTGTACTATAACGTATAAGCTATATACACTAAAGTTTCATTAAAATCCGTGCAATTTTAAGAATAAAAAAACATCCATGCATCTAACCATTTTCGCAAATTTTCACGTTTATAATATTGATAGAATGATTATAGGTTATATTCCGTGATCACTTTGCGAAAATAAGCTGGAGATCCGAGTATGATAATGACTAATATCGGAAAGAATATCCTAACAGCTTTCTTAGTATTATGTCGTAATATCTAAAAGCGAAATACAAGATTGGGAGCGAAATGAAATAGCCTTAAATCGCTTTTCATTAACAGATAATGGTTGACGAGGGACGAGCTCACGTACAACGATCTCTCATTTTGACTGTATTTCTATTTGGAGATACAATTGTCAGATTTGGCGGTTAAAGTTTGAAGTTGACTTGTACTTGAAGTTGGGACGAGACGCTTTGTTATAATACAATTTCCCTTCTTCCAAAAGGAATATTAAAAAATAAAACTTTTTCAAATAAATAATGAGTACAAAAAAATGAATGTCATCTTTTGAGATAACAACCAACAAATTATACTTTAAAAATACAATTTTATCTACAATATTGTAAGTGCTTATTATTATATTTATAACCTGTTTTTGATCTATTTTATGTCATAATACCTCATATTATATGTAACTATCGACCTTCCTCTCCATACATCTGAACTCACTTTCGCTTCACTCTAGTTAAAATAATTAAAAAAAAAAAATTAACCAAGTTACTCCTTATAACATTAGCTATCTGCGAGTTAAAGTCCCGTCAAATCTGTCCAGCCGTTTCAGAGATTAGCCAGAACAAACAGACAAACAGACAAAATTTTAAATAATCGTTTTTGTTGCAAGTTTCGTTTGTATTTTCATATGCATTTAATGTAAAGCTATTAATTTGCAATTAAAACAAACACTTTAATTTTATTTATATGTATAGATTACGAACTGACAATTTAAGATCAGACCTTAATATTATATTATATCATTTCATTGATCACGGAAAAGATATAGCATGTCATACTGTCCCACTCGACTACTCTTCAACAAACTGTCCGCTGAAAACTTGTCCACTTAGCGAGATCCCTGATTTTGCATTACAATCCTCTTTTAGACCCAATTTAGTAAAAAAAGAATGTCATGGCGAGACGAAGCTATGGTCAAACGATGGTAGGTAAATCATTTTACTTAGTGGTATTCTAACAAAGAAAATTTTGAAGAGTCATTTATGAGATTTTGATAGAACGTTATTTAACTAAGCACTTACTATTCAAAGCGTACGATCTACGACTACTTGATTATAATTATATTTGTTAAGAGCTCTTTGCATTGAACAGAGAAGTTCAAGATTTAAGACTTTCTTTATATTTAGAGTAAGTAAAGTAGTTGTTATATTGTATTCTATATCTCTAAACAAAAGCTATATAAAATACAGGTCAATCGGTCTGCAGAAGCCCGAGGGATTTCTCTTAGGGCTGCCTCAGCCTGATTTTGTTTTTAGGGACCGTCTTTGAAGTCAGCTTTCGAATCAAAGTAACAGTCATCAATAAAAATAAATTAAATTGACAAAACATAAAACTTTTGTAGACAAAGTAATACGTAAATTTGATTATTTTTCTTCAATTTGTTCCTGGGTGTACAATGTTTATTCAAAAACCATGCTAAAGGTAAACTACCTACCTGTTATAGCATATACACTTTACTGTATTTTATATCTCAAAAACGGCTAAGGAATTTGAATTTGAAATTTCGTGAATGAACCTTTTTATTTATTTCTGTGGTTTTTTTGGAAGAATCACAACTTTCAGACAAACTCGTTCACCAAAGTACTTTCATACTAATACTCTAAATAATACGTCGTATCTAAACGTGTGGCGTGAAAACATGTGTGTGAAAGTATGTACGAATATGACTATAACATTAATCTCGTTATGTGTTATGTGTTTTTTCAATGTGTTTTATATTTTGTCATTGAGACTGAACATGCTGAGGCACAATGTGTGCGAATAAGGTGATCGCCAAGGGAACTAATGGTGGGGTTATGTTTCATTGATACATATTTGCTTGAGTAACACGCCCTGGTTGCCTCGCGCAGTCTCCATCAGTAACTATTTGTATCAGACTTTTATTCTAGAAACCGTGTGGTTTCTAGAATATTACATATTAAATATAGTATTTACTAAGAATGAATGTAGTGTAAGTCGGTCTCATTCCGATAGCTCTTTGTAATTATTAAACCGTTCCTTTACTGCTCTGACTGACTGACTCCATTTAAGCGTTTAAATATTAATTTATTGATAAAGATCAGGTAAATTTAATTTGTAAATGACCAGGTCTTTCTAAATATAGAGGTAATAGGTTCGAATATTGCCTAAAGAAGTTGATAAAATAAAAAATACGAGTGTTTTTGTAAGTAAATGTTTATTTCCTTAATAATTATGAATATTTTAACCTAATTATTATAATATACATTTGTTAATTTTGATAAAAGATATTTCAAACGTTTCGCAAGAACCACTCGCCTCCACTTTACGTTCACGATCTTTCAAGTCGACATGAGACAACGTCCCCGAGGATTACAAGTCCTTTTAGATTTTAAGACTGTTTTATTCCAATTTGATATTTAATAATACTTTTACATCAAGTTGTATACGATATAAGGCTTAAATAGAACCAAAATTTAATAGATTTAAAGCTTTTATTAGCTATTTACGTATTTGTGCCTTACATCTTTCTACTCTAACTCTTTCTACTAAAAATATCTTACTATTGTGTATTTAGAGTGTTTAAGAAAATATTCCGAAACTGTGTAATTTCATAGAAAACATGCTGTTTTTGCTATTCATTTTTGACACAACATTTCTGTACAGAAGTAGAGCCATGCTATATTTTTGTGTTAATTTCAAGGATTCGCAGTAATAACTCAGCTCTGAACATCGGCATTGCGTCCTCTCTGGGACAATTAACGCAAGCCATCTGTTCCCGACGTAAGCCTTCGAGTCTGATTTCATGATTAAATGTCCTCGAAGATAGCATTTAATTACAATTATTTGATAATTTATGATTTATATTGTTATATTAAAAGATTTGTGTAATTTATTGATTTAGGTCATTTCGAGTTCAAAATTTCGTACCAGCATTGTCACGTGTAGGCTAATTACATTTTTTACCTAACACAGGATTTCAACCCAAAATGTCATGGTCTCCAATTACATTATATTAATTACATTAAAAAATATGTTGAAACGTTAGTATACACAGCGCCATTTAGTTCTGTTGATAAGCTACACACATAACTTTATATACATACCTATATATTATTATGAAAATAAACCTTCATTTACTTGACTACAAACATTCGTGCTCAACAAATAAATTCTCCCAGCCCGACTCGAACCAGCAACAGCTATTAACGCAGAAAGTAGGGTCACTACTGAGCCAAACGTATCGTCGAAGTTAAACCTATTGTTTTCTAACATATCAGTAATAATGAATGTTGTGAAATTTGAAAGAAAAGGTTATTTTTAAAGTCACATGTGATGTTAAGTGACGTCATCTAATAAGATTAGGGTGCTCCAAGCGAGGAGGATGGACAAATATTGTGCTACGACCTTTATTTATTTATTTATTTATTTATTTAAAAACAAAATCCACAGCTACATACAAAAAAGTAAATACAAAAAAAAAAACCTTACATAAGCCAAGTTCGGATTTACATTATTTAGGCAATATAGATAGGCAGACTAAGTTTAAATTTATTTAAGAAATGCCATTACACTATGCACTTATATAAAAAGAAAACAAAAAGTGTAAAAAAAAAAGAACATAAACAATGAACAATGATACGGCCATTCATTATTTATAACTAATGTGTGTGTGAGTGTGTTTTATGTGTGTGTGTGTGTGTGTGTGTGTGTTTGTGTGTGTGTGTGTGTGTGTGTGTGTGTCTTGTCTAGAATTGCTAAATGGATCAACATGACAGAAATTTTTATTATACTTTTGAGGCAGTCTATGAATAACTGAGTTTCTAGTGTAGTTGGAACGATGACATGGTACGTAAAATAAATTAGTGTGTCTTGTGCGCCTTTGAGGGGTGCACAATTGTAAGATTTCTGTAATAAGATAAGGATTATCTATGTTTGAATTGCAAATATCATACAACAGCATCATGTCGGCCACAGTTCTACGTCTTTCTAAAGTGGCTATTTTATAATATGAGCAAGATGCAATATAGTCTATTTTAGGTTCTTTGGTACGATAGTTAAGATAGCGTATAAATTTCCTCTGAATCTTTTCAATCGTCTCAATGTACGTTATGTATTGAGGGTTCCAGATGGGACTGCAATATTCTAATACACTCCGAACGTAGTAAAAATAAAGCATTTTTAAAGTATTAATATCTGAAAAGGGTTTTGAGACACGTAGAACAAACCCAAGATTTTGATAAGCTTTGTCTCTAATTAAGTCTATGTGTTCAGAAAATGTTAACTTACTATCCAATGTCACGCCAAGATCTTTTATCAAAGTTGCTGATTTTATTGATGTATTACCAATATTATATGTTGTTTTGATTACATTTTTATTACGCGTAAAAGTGATATGAGTACATTTACTAACATTTACTGTTATACGATTTGCTTTAAGATATAGTGAAAGTCTATTTAAGTCGTTTTGAAGCATAATGCAATCATCAGGTGTTTTTATAGGTTTGTAAATCTTCGCGTCATCAGCATATAAAAGAAATTTAGAGTGTTTAATACATTTACCGATGTCATATATATAAAGAGCATACAAGAGCGGCCCTAGTAATGACCCCTGAGGAACGCCAGATGGGACCCTAATAAAATTAGATTTACCACTACCGACCACAACAGCTTGTGATCTATTCGAAATGTACGATTCAAACCAACGATAAAGGTCACCGCTAATACCAAGGGTTAAAAGTTTTTGAAGTAGTATTATATGATCCACACGATCAAACGCTTTCTCAAAATCAGTGTATATAACATCCACTTGGATGCGGTCACCCAAGCTTCGTAAAATATCGCCAGTAAAAACGGATAGATTAGTAAGAGTGGAACGACATTTCATGAACCCATGTTGTTCTTGAGGGATAAATTTTGAAATATGTGGATAAATATGATTGTATACAATTCGTTCTTGTAATTTACTAAATGTATTAAGTATAGAAATAGGTCTGTAGTTTTCGATTTTCGTCTTCAACCCTTTTTTGTGTATGGGTATAATATGTGCTTCCTTCCACATTGCTGGGACATAACCTTGCTTAAAAGACCTGTTATAGAGAAGACATAACGGCTCTGCGAGAACATCAGCACATTTTACGACAAATAAGGCTGGTATATTGTCGCTACCAGGACCTTTACTGACGTCTAAGCTGGTAAGGTATTTAAGCACCATCTCAGTATCAACACTTAAGCTCGACATACATTCTGAAGATTCTGAAGAGTCCAAGCTCTGTAGCGGATATTGACTTAGTGGTAGCTGAAACATACCTTCAAAGTAACTTGCAAAAGCTGTGCTTATATCATCTTCACTACAATGAATATTATTTTGATAGACCATAGCACTAGGATAATTGCATCTAATTTTACGTTTATTTTTAATATAATTATTTACATATTTAGGATTAATTTTGATAAGATTTTCGGCATTGTGTATGTACTTTTGAAATAGTTTGTCTTCTAGGATTTTAAAACGTCTTCTTAAAAGTGAAAATATTTCATAATCAATAAGGTTGCCATATTTTTTCCAGTCATCGTGTGCTTTATGTTTATCATTAATAATATGAATTAAAGATCTGTTATACCATACCGGATATATATTTTTATTATGTATAATTACTTTAGGTACATATTTATCGATTAAACCATAAAGAATTTCATAAAATTTAGCCAAAGCTTCATCTAACGATGCTATACTTAATATGGATGACCAATCAAAGAAACTTAAATTTTCACGTATAATTTCATAATCGGCCCTATTGTATAAATATTTATACTTTACTTTAGGATTAAGTAAGGGAACTATTAAATCTGTAATATCAATAGATAAAGTGGGATGATGTTCATCCTCCACGACCATAATATTTAATGACCTAGTGACCTCGACGTCAAAATTACAAAAGACAAGGTCAAGTGTGTTACCGCTAGAGTTCATCTCTGAGTTATATTGTTTCAAACCTAAAAAATTAGCTATATTTAGCAAATTAACGGCACATTCCTGAATTTCAGTTGTGCCCTTTTTTAGTATAACTGGCCCCTCAGAAGTCCAACGTATGCGTGGGAGATTAAAATCTCCAAGAATTATAAACACGTCACCAGGATTACTAGAAACTACATTCTTTAACATATCTGTAAATATATTAATACGCGAAGGTAACATTTCATCGGGGGGTATATAAATAGTTGCCAAGTGGAGGTTATACATACATTTTAAAGTTTTGCGGTCAATAGTTAACCATACACATTCAAGGTCATCCGGAGTCCACTCAGGGCGACGCCGCGCATTCAACATGTTAGAACACAATATTAATATTCCTCCGCCTCTTCTACCATCGCCACGATCATGGCGAAATACATCATACCTTGAGTCGCAAAGCTCCGAGTCCAAAATATTATCACATAGCCAAGATTCTGTAATAGTAATAATATCACTAGTACAACATATGACATTATTGTAAAACTCATGCGTTTTTGTGCGTAGCCCCCTGACGTTTTGATATAAAACTGTTAACGGTTTATGACCCACACTGTCCATGGTTGTAAATAATTAAAACATTTTAAATAAATAAAAACCAGACAATTATAATAAATAAGAATGCTGTTCATTAACCATAAACTATTTTTATGTTTAAATGTATATATATAATATGTAATATGTCTTGAGTGTTTTGTGTAAAATAATAAGTGTAGTGTATATGAATAAATATTATAACGTATAATAATGAATAGCCGCATGCCATACACAATATTTAGTTTATGATTAAGTAACTTAAATAACAGTACCGAGAACAAACAAAGGTAATTAATGTAACATTTCTTTCTTATACTATCTTTAGGAGATCGCTTGCACTTGTAATAAGTATATGAGGAGATGTTTCGTTTTTTCTCACATAGATACGACAGTTTTTTGTCCATACATAAAGATAGTTTAACTCCTTTGCCCTTGTTTTGGATAAAAAAAGTAGTTTTTTATTACGTTGTGTCAAGTGCTCATTAGCATAAAAAATTTTGGACTGACCGGGTAATCGAAGGTCGCTGGTGGAGTTCTTACACTTACGCACAGACGATAAGAAAGCATCTTTCTTTTGCCGACACTTAAAACGAACTACTATGGGGCGAGGTTTCCCACTTGACGATTTCCTTGACTGTACACGATGAACGAATTCAAGCTCGCCTTCACTAATATTTACGCCTGACTTTTCAGCTATTTCTTGTACTAATTCAGATAAGCACTCATTCTTACTTTCTGGAATTCCTAGAATTTCAACGTTCTGTAATCGAGCCCATTGTTCATGCTTATTTAAGTCGTGTTCTAGTGAGTTTACAGTACCTTGCAACTCCTTCAAATTATTGCGCAGTGTCACATTCTCCTTCTTTATGCCGCTTAATTCCTCTTTAATCGATGAAATGGACTTTAAAGCATCATCGTATTGAGCCGAGATAAATTTTATTGATTTTTCAATCTCGTTTAGGGTCTCTTTTAAGTTTATAAATTCACGCGACATAAAACTTTGTATGATACCAGGTAAATCATTTCTAATAGCTTCTAAGATCTTCTCAGTTTGTTGATCAAAGGACTCACCAGGCTCCCTAGACAGCTGCGACATGCCTGATGTTTGATGGCGTCTCAGTGTAATAGAATTACTTATGTCATTTACATTCGATACGCTCACAGAAGCCTCAGTGGTATCTTTTAATTTTATTAACTTTTCCTTGCAACTCGAACACTTCCATGTATTATGCTTTTTGAGATCGGCTGTCACACCCGCGCATATGTAATGATACTGTTTAGAACAATTACTATAAGAACATTTAATTTTTTCCGCTGATTTGATATGTTTATTACATGTGTTACAAAAGTTATTCATGATAGTTGCACTGGAGGTTATAGCAGGGAACTAATAACTATATTGTTTGTTCGATATTAGATAAAATGATGGGAGCTGAGAAAAAGGTCTTAAACGCCGTGCTATGCGTGGCGCTTACGCGTTTATAACGTACACTCAGTTCACGGTCACAAATGTTATTTAAAACTTCTTAAAATTTTACTAATTACTCTTGAAAAGTTAAGTTTTATCAAAACTATAACTGACACAAAAATATTATTGCGGTATATGCACTTTTCAATTAGTTTTGACTATATTATTTAAATTAAAGTTGACAAAGTTTACTTAGTCCGCCATGTTCGTGCGGACGCGCACAGAGTCAATGACTTGTTGTCACAGCTCGCATCTACTGATTATTCTGACGCAGTTGTGTACTTTTTGCAGTTTACTTTGAAAATGGATTAGAATCTCCATTAAAGTACTTGCTAGCTAGATTTTTATACGGGTATTATGTTTTTTATGTTTTTGAATCCTTCTCTTAGTGCTAAAACGGTAGATTCAGATTTAATTTAGTTCACAAATAGACTATGGACTAGTAAAGGCTTCATTTAGAAATTTTGTAGGTTATTAATTTATATTATATTGTATACAGTGCTTTTTAACGTCCCTTTGTTGAGCACGAATCTCCCTTAAATACGAAGGGGATCAGGCCATAGACCTCAAATGTCTTTCAAAAATTTGCTAGATTCTCTCAAAGGAAACCTACATGTTTCCTCACAACATTTTCCTTCAACGTAAAGCAAGTGGTAATCATGTTAAAATATAACTCCCGTATTATGAAAATATCAGAGGTGCGAGACCCGGATTTGAACCCGTATTAATATTATATCGTCACTGGAAAGCCAATAATACTGAAGCGCCAAAACATGATTTTACAGTAGAGCGTTTTAAAGTTTTTTTTTAGTTAAAACATTGTGTAACTTTTTTGCTTATTTATTAAATGAAGTTCCGTAAAGGCAAAAGTATATCGTGACAGTATTATCTATGTACTGAAAACATGACACACTACATATATTCAGGAATTCAGGAGATAGCTGTCGTTTAAGTAGATTTACTTTAAGTTCATAATCATTTTTAAGTTTAGTGATCAAAAAATACTAACAACCTACGTCATTTTAAATGTAGGAGACAAATATGACTAATATGCCTTATGGGTTGATAAAGTCTCAGGATATGTATACTTATACGTTTTTATATACGTTAAAAACGTAGGGGAAAACGACGTAATACATATTTAGATTGTACTAATATTAGGTCAAAGAGACTTAGCTAAAAATATATCACTTTAAATTAAATCTTTTTTACTGATTGGATAAAGTTAACTGCATGGGTGTGCCAATAATTTACTATCTGCGAACAAAGTGATTGTGAAAATAATTAATTCCTATTTTGATTTTAATATTGAGTAATTTTACGCCCGCAGCTTCACCCGCGTGTGTATAAGGATTGCATCTTTTTATTTAATTAGTGTATTGGTTGATAAAGGAATAAATAATAATAATAATAATAGCTTGCTAAGTAGTCAGGTAGGTTTATAAAAAACGTTTTAAATATTCAACATTTTCATTATATTTTTATGTATTGTGTATATGTAATTAGGCAACAGAATCATTTTAACAATATTTTTATCATTACTTTGCAAGGATGTAAATAATTAATTGGTATAATATTTTATAATTAATTATTATCTTCGATATCAGTATCTTGAAGGGTATCCTGAATATTGACGACATTAGGAAAATTTTCGTATTCATGGTGATACATTTCAGGAATGATCTTCGATGTACAAAGTTACCACTGAGGAACTCCAGAGTTGGTCTTTAAGAATTGTGATGAACAACCCTCAGCCACAACTCTGAGTGATCGGTCGCTGAGGAAGTCTTAAATCCAGCCGATCAGGCCAGGAGATATGCCATAGGCTGAAAGCTTGCTTATGAGGATAGCGTGCCAAACCCTGTCAAAGGCCTTTGAGACATCGAGGGAGACGGCAATGAGCGAAGTGGGGAGGGGCCACTTCGCTCAAGGGCTTCGCCAATGGTGTGGTTGGCACACACAAGAAGGTTCCCAGTCGACCAATTCCGGTGAAACCCATATTGTCGGTCACTGATGAGATCGTTCTATTCTAGATATGCCATAAGACGAGTGCCATTGTTATGTACTACGGGTTCGGGATCGGAAATTAAAAGCGTTCTCGCACTTAAGGTGTTTTATTTACACTTTATAAACACGCGCAGTTTGTACACAGCACTAGTTAAATTGAGACTCTGAGCACCAATTTTAATGATTCACTATAATCTTCTTCACTTTTCCACTATTTCATATCTCTTCGTAATCTTCACTCGACTTCGAACATCAACTGATCTCTCGACACACTGTCGGCCTTTTTATATGCGTAGAACATTCTAGTATCGAAAATTCAAAAGGTTTCTAGTAACTTCTAAATCTTTCCTGAAAATGCTTCGTTTCTCTCTGACACATTAAAATACTACACATTACGCGCTCCATAATCTTGCAGAGTATGGAGGTGATTGAAATCGGACGATAATTGGTAGGGTCGGCACGGCTATCTTTCTTGGGCACAGGTTGCACATTGGCAAGCTTCCAGGATTTAGGCACTATTCCAGTCTTAAGAAAAAGGCGGTACAGACATGTCAGTATCGGAGACAACTCTGGAGCACATGTTTTAAGCATTATCGCTGGTAAACCATCAGGACTACAAGCTTTATTTACATCTAGACGACATGATACTCTCTTTTCTTCCTTATTAGTGATGGGAATTTCAAGCATTGAAATCCCGCGGTAAGTTAAATGTGGTGGAGTAGCATTACCAGAGTCTAGACAGAATTTAGGGGCACAAAGAGATGCAAGCAAATTCGCCTTCTCCATTGCCGTATGAGCCAGGGATCCGTCAGGTTTTACCAGCGGTGGGAGTGAGGGCCGACAGAAGTTCGTCTCGACCATTTTGCCAAGGGACCAAAAAGCTCTGCTGCCAGATGGTTGAGCAGAGAGCTTTGCGCCAATGTGTGTAATTCGGTCAAGACGAGCCTTCTTTAATGTCTTTTTGTAGGCCTTGGTGGCTAAGTTAAAGGCTCTCTTCTTGGATCTTACATCCTGACCTTTGCTGACTCGAGCATCAACGCAAGCAAGGTAAGCCGAATGCTTACGCTTTTCAACAATGGTGCATTCGGCTTTAAACCATGGGCGAGCTACCCAGTGTGGATAAGACCTGGATGTTGTATCTGTCCGGATCAGTTGTCAGCAGAAGGTTCAGATAATTAGCTATGTGGCTGTCCACGTCGGGTACCCTCGTCGCTTGGTCAACCAACTGGGAGAGTCCAAGTGACACCGCAAACTTTCACGCTTCTCTCCCAGCATGGTCCGTCTTATGGTATGGGAACAACCAATCTTCATGATGGGCGTTAAGTCCCCCAGAAAGACAAACTGTGCGGTGCGCGCGGAGATCAATTCAATTCAATTCGACAAATTCGATTCAAACAATCGAGTTGTCTTCTGGTCACTTGTGTGCGATCGGTAGACACAGGAATACAGGATCTTTTCGATTCCTTTATCCACGATAACCCAGATAGTAGAGAATGTAGGGTCTTCAAGGTGGCGGAAACGCTGGAAACAGAGGTCATGTCGCACGTACAAACAGACTCCGGCCCGCGAGCTGAAATTATGCTCCAACGTGTAGCCGGGATAGTCCAGGTAGGCAGCGCTTAATGGACATTGAATTTGCGTCTTCGTCAAAAAGAGCATGTGTGGCTGCGCAGTCTCGAGGTGGAAGTGGACTGATGAAAGATTTGTGTGCAAATCTCGGATATTTGTAAGGTGCACTTCTAATAAGGGGGAGTGCAGCCGCTTAAAAACATAACTCTTTATGTGTAAAGCCATGATTGTTTTTTAAGGTAAGAGTAAATAAAATGGAGAATGGCAGTTGAATGAGATGTTGCACGAGCCTGGCGGTGATATTGATGTTGATTATATCTTAAAGGGCTTAGTCTGGAGACTGCGGGGACGCCCGAACACCCCCAAGAATCGCCATCGGGCCCCGTCCTCTGGTCGCCAACCAGCACGATGAAGCCACCCTGGGATTTTTCACAGATGGCGGGGCAGCCTTTCATGGGTGGCTAGCCCACTAGTTGAGCCCCCAACTGTTTGCAGTCGGCCAGCGGCAAGCCGTGCTTCGGATCCCGCTACCCTCCGCGACTAAGCTCTCGACACAACAAACAACGATCCACCACCAACACGGCTACTGTGCAACATAACTATTCAGACCCATTCCCCATACGGCTTCATCAGCTCCCACATGCCAGAACGCGTTGTTAGGCGCTTGGCGGCACGACTTCTGCTGATGGGTGGTAACTCTGGCGTTGGCTAATGTTGAAGCCTACCACCGTGATTACCATGGTGTTCGGTAGTATTTCCGTTAATCGCCTTTTACGACACCCACGGGAAGATATGGGGTAGCCATATTCTACTTGCCGTAGCCACACATCATCACGAAATCATTATCGCTTTGATCTTCCATAAGTATTCTCTGAACTACATTTGGTTTAGATGATGATCCTATAGTGTTTTCAAAACCCACGTTTGTAAATTTTCTATAAAACGATGATCTACGGGTATGCATAATGGGGATGAATAGGTTCTGTAAATTTATATTTATTATAATTTATACGTATGATCGAAAAGATTTTATACTCTTAACAACATATTAATAAATAATCTTTAATCATATAGATAAGTTTAAAAATCGGGAATTAATATTTATTAAAACGTGCTAATTGCTACTATGTAATAATATTTAAGTAATTTGAAGTAATTTTCTAGATAACATTGTTTTTCAAAGCGCTCGGTGTAGAAAGAAAAATATATAATCAATATTTAGTTACCTAGTTTCAATTTAAATGTACTATTTACTCTACTGCGGGAACACGTCATTAAACGCGAAGCCAACTGCAAAGTCAACTTAAACGCCGAAATCGTCAATAAATCGGGCGTAAAACATAAGCCGTTTAAACTTAACAAATCATAATCTAAACAAAACTAAATTTCATAAGACTAAACTAAATATTATTGGTAATTTTTTTCCTAATAAAATACTAAGCAAACCGTTATTATTTTATTAATTAAAATGTTTATGCTTAATAACATTAATATATGGTTTCATTGAATGTTAAACATTCTAAACAGACTATGTAAATATTCAGACATGTAAAGCAACATTACTAAAATCTTACCTTTGTAGAAAAGTACGTAAACAAAATATACTAACACGCTATGCTCATTATATTTTACGTAAAGCAAATTAACTAAACTATCTATTAACCTGTATTTACGGTTGGCAAAAAGTACTGAAGAGACATGAATGACTTAAACTAAAGTACTTTATGGTTCTTATCATGGTGAAAATGGGTATTGTCAGTGATGAAAAATACTGAACTGACAACGACTCTCAATTAATCAAAACTTTCATTATGTTAGTAATTGTCAAAAAAACAAAATTATAAAATATATCCTACTTTTGCACGACTTAAGCGCCAAAAAATTGCTTATATCGTAACAAATCTTAGACTAATCGATGCAGCAAAAAAAATCCTATCCAACGATATATAAAACTCATTTTAGCCAAAATGGCGCTTAAGTATTATTGGCTTTCCAGTGACGATATAAATAAATATTTTTTACAGTTCGGTCATTGTTATTTGTTACACACAGCGCTATCTAGTTCCGTGGTAAGCTATGAAGCTTGTGTTACGGACACCAGACAGTTGATATACTACATATATAAGTTTAAATAAATACATATTATAAATATAAACACCCATGACTGGAGTTCAAACATCTGAGTTTAACAAACGAATGCCCCCAGCGGGACTCGAACCCGCGACCGCTGGCGCAAGAAGGTAGGATCACTACAAACTGCGCCAAACGTGTCTTACCAACTTTATTAATATTACCGAATAATACAAATATTTACATTTATAATTAGAAGTTCAATGAATATACGTAGCTCATTATAGAATTACGAGTAGTTGTTTGACTATCGAAGCCTACTCATTAGTTCAAAATTTAAGCATAACAAAATATACCTAATATAATATGTAAAGTAATTACCGAGCACGTCATTAAAACATCATACATCGTAAGCCTTTGTTAGGTTTTCTATAATTTAATATTAATTAGTTAAAAAAGGAGTTTCATGGGAAATGACTTAGCACTCTGCTCCCCATATCCTGTAATATTACAATATTATGGGTCGGAACACCTTGCTCGTTTTCGTTTACATAAAAGGAATATTAGCATTATAAAAATTCTTCCTTTATTTTTTTAGAAAATGTTTCTAACGTAAATTATTATTATGTAAATTACTGGTGTACCACGAGATCGACCGAGCTGAAAGATAGTAAAAGGCATGTTGGTACTATTGGAATTTTAATTAAATTCTTACTGACTGTAAATAACTTTGATAAAAATATGATTAGATTGCTATGTCTGCTATTTTTTTCAAACAAGTGTTTTGCTGATTTTTGATTGCTATGTATCGTATATAACGTTTCAGTAGCTTGAATGTTGTTTACTATTATTAATAAAATACTTTACTAACAAGTTTAAACTACGATGTGACAATATGTATTAAATCTGAAAAAAAGTTGATAGAATTTTCTTGAAAGCCAGCACTACCTTAAAAATTTTCATACTGACTTTTTTAATAGAATTTTCCGGTTATCCCAGCGCTTATTGTTATCAAATTGACGATGTTCACTACAATGTCTACCAATCAAGAAGTACAGTAGGAAGCGATATAACAATTATATTTCACAACAGTTTAAAAAAAACTATCTTTTCGAGTTTTGTCGCGGATTTATTTTGATTTCGGATTTCCGAAGTTTCGAATGCTGTACAGCAATCATGGTCAAGGGAGAGACTAAGGTTTTATAGGTCTCAAAGTAAGCTTTTTATAATGACTTTTTCATTTAAAATGTAAAATATTCGCGTAAATCTAAGAAAGTATTAAACACTACAAATTAAAATGCAAATACTATAAATATTTGGACAAAAAATGATTTCAGAATTGATTAATATCATATAAACAATTTACAATTAAAATATAATGAAGACAAAGCATTTTGCTTATTTCATTAGCGGCAAACCGGCATAATGCGTTACGTGCCTGAATTTCGGGCCTCACCAATTTATGTGCGGTACTGTCCCAGAAATTAACGCGAGAGAGTTAACAATTGCCGCTGGATTATGGATTATTTGAAATTAATAACGTTTTGTAAATGTTTTACTATTAAGTTGTTAGTTATTTATTTAGCTTTAAGTTTCGAAAGCTCGGGCTCGCTGTTTAACACAGTTGGAATTTATTGCAGGTTTTAGTGCAGTTTAAATATTATATAAATTAGGATTAAAATTTTCGTTAGTTCAGATTGTTTATTGTTATACTTTGTCTCTTTATTTGTACAAATAGGATGCAATGTATGAAGGCTTTTAATTTTAACTAGCGGCCCGCTCCGGCTTCGCACGGGTATAAAATATATAGCCTATGTCATTCACTGAAAAAATGAGTAAAATCGACGCAGTAGTTTTGATTTATTCATTACTGCTCGTGGCCCGCACGCGTTAAATTTTCAAAACTAACAGTATTTATCCACTATTTATTGGGTGTTATTATACATATAAACCTTCCTCTTGAATCACTCTATCTATTAAAAAAACCGCATCAAAATCCGTTGCGAAGTTTCAAAAATTTAAGCATACATAGGGATATAGGGACAGAGAAAGCGACTTTGTTTTATACTATGTAGTGATATAAATAGGGATTTGTGGAAAAGATCGAGTGAGATCGATTGTGATAAAGTAATTATTTCACTTAACCGACTATATTTATTTATGTCATTATAACCAAATAAAATAATGTTTTACTGTAGAATATGAATAAGATTTAGTAAAAAAACAGCACTTTTTGGTTTATTATTTGTTAAATTTAATGTTATTCATTTAATCTAATTATTATTGACTCAAAAATCTTTTAAATATGTCTTTATTAATTTAGTTTTTGTAAACGGACAAAATATTGATGTTTTGTTTGCTTTTAAACGGCTATGTATAGCTGTATTTTTTTAGTATTTAATTTAAATTATGTATAAAATGTAATAATCACTAGCAAACTTATTCGATCGTGAACTAATATGCATAGTTCACGTTCATACCGACATAGAAAGATTATCGTGTAGACTGTTACTGTATTAAAAAGCGCTAATTAGTTAATGGTTGTTGATTATTAAGTCAAATATTGTGTTATGTTTTTAGTGACATAAATCTTACTTTAAAACTTTGTTTAACAAAGAAACTTTTCGCCCAGTAATCGAAATTCTGTCAATTTTATTTATAACACTAAAACTTGTTGAAAGCTTGTATAAAAAAACAGATATCAGTTGAGTTTAAGTCTTACCTATACTTATATAAATTAAATATATCATTTTAAATTTATTGTATCTATATATTTAAACTTATATATGTATATAATATCAACTATCTGGTATCCGTAACACAAGCTTCCTTACCACGGATCTAGATGGCACTCAGTGTAATAATGTCCAAACATATTATACTATATATTTTACTCTACGCAACCTTAGTATATGAGATTAACTTGTAGTAGAGGAGACCGTGGAAGATCGACCTTCACCGATCTGATAACCAGATGAGACATATTTTTTATCGTTTATAATTTATAAACAAATATGCCTATAATTACTTGCCTATCTGAAAGTGCTCATGGCTATTTTTAGCTGGGCAACAGTGCTTTAAGTATGATTTTTTGCAGGCAAGTCTATATGACTGATTTTGTAATAAAATAATCTAAAATTTGATATAACTTTCGATAAGTTAGCAGAACGATGGACTCACCTATATTGACTTACCTGTTCACATCGGCTTTGGTAGCTATACACAAAAATGAGTAGGCTAGCCTACTGAGGCATATTCTGTGTGTTAAAAACTAACAGTGAAATAAAATTCATTTGGTTATCAAAAGAATGAAAGTGATGAAAAAAATCGATTAAAGTTAATTTAATTAAAAATAGCCATGAGCACTTTCAGATAGGCAAGTAATTATAGGCATATTTGTTTATAAATTATATTTAATAAAAAATATCTCTCATCTAGTTATCAAGTCGGTGAAGGTCGATCTTCCACCGGCTCTTAGACCATTGATAAAATATATTTCCTTCAAAGCAGAGTTTGTATCCGGTGTATCTCTATGATAGAGACACTGTTGTGTATTATTGTGTAGTAGACACAGTAACGTAAATGAGTGTAACATAATACTTGTGTTGCTCTCAAAGAGAAGCCTTATCTTATTCGATAAGGAAAGGGAGGGATTACATAATACGTAATGTTTTAAATAAGGGTAAGAGTATGTAAGCTGTAGGTTTAGTTGCTCTATACGTAGAGTCTGTATGACCATTGTTAATTCACAATAAAGTCATGGAAAAAACTATTAAAAAGTAATTCTTGTTTGTGTTCTTATAATAATAAATACGTAATATATAAGTAGTATGACTTTCACCATTTTTGTAAAGCAATTTGCTTTTCAATTAAATCACTAAATAATTCTATTTAGGCAAGATAATTTAAAAAGCTACTAATATGTTGAGCAAAAATATTTTAAATGAATATTTTGGTTTCTTTGTTGTCTACATAAAAATTTATAAATGTACCAGAAAAATAATCAATTCATCTTCAATATAAAGGCTTCGAAAAAATATAAAATTTGAAATATAAATGAAATAAAAAAACATTTTTTACAACAATACAAAATATAAAGCTGCACCCAAGCGAATTCAAAATAAGTTATTAGTGCTTAATCAAAAACAAACAGCATATTTCATTTTTTACAGTATTAAATTCACTCCGCGAGGACAGGGAGAGTAGAACCGCCATTAATACGCTGAACTGAGCACTGTATTGTGTAACTTGTCATATATTGTACGTAACAGCTTCCTGTTTCTGTTACATGGGATAGCCATTGCAGTAAGAGTGTAATAAAACTAACTTATTATGAGAGATTTGGTTTAGTACCGTGTGAATGTGGATATCAGAGATTATAATTCGATTTCCACGCGTAGTTTGTGTTAATTTTTTTTATTTATTGTTTATATTTGACAAAACGTGTTAATAGTCTTTATAGGAACTATCTTTTCGGATTTTGTAGCGGATTTATTTTGATTTTTGGTTCCCGACATTTCGAATGCTTTACCGCAATCATGGTCACGGGAGAGACTCTCCCGGAAATCCGGAAAGTTAGCTTCATTTATAATGTTAAATATTCGCGTAAAACTAAGAAAGTATTAGTCTCTATAGACTATAGGTATAGCTTTGGCTTTTGGATGTTTCTTCTTTGATCACACTTTTATAACTAAAAGGAACTTTAACCTACCTTTAGTTCAAAATTTACTGTTTACCAAACTTTTTATTTTACACCTAAGTATTTTAATTAAATTATAAGTAATGAGGTATTTCACTAAAACCTCTACAATATAGTTAAATCATAGGATTATTGTTATTAAAATAGGGTCATTATATAGATTATATATTCAAAGTTTGAGAACAAGAGCTCTTAAGATGTATTTCCTTTAACAAATGAAACGTCGAGGCGCTGCTGTAGAAATAAAAATAAATATTTCACTTTGCGAGCGAGAGAGAAGAAAACAATGAGAGACTAATTAGTACTAAATAATAGTTCTATTATTAGTCGCCTTTCAAGTAAATTACCTATTTTCAATTAGTCGAAGTCAATGCTATAAATGTATCGTAGAGTAATGCATAAATACATTATAACAGTATACGAGTGTTAGTTTTTGCTAACCACTTAGCACCTCGCAAACTTTCTAAGTAGCAACATTAAAATAAATCATATTCAATGCACATAATATTTATGTCGAAATATTATTTTGAAGGAATTTTAACAAAGTATTTTATGAAAATAAACATTTTAGTACGAGATATGTTTAATAATTTAGAATTTCTATTTTAGATCGTATAAGCTAGTGTCAGGTGAAAGGCAGAAAAGCTATTCGTGTTTGTTCGATCTAAGCAGCCAGAGTGTAGAGATAATGGTTTATGTTGTCTTATTTATGTTCTTTTAGAACAATAATCTATATTGGAATAAATGAACAAGTTATGTAAGGCAAAATCTCACGTATGTAATTATAAAAGATAGTCAAGTTTCACATTAATTATTGTTCTAAGTAAAATTAATTATACTATTTGATAATACTTTCTTAGGTTTACGCGAATATTTGACATTATAAATGAAACTGTCTTTTCGAAACTATCCGCGGATTAATCCGCGACAAAATCCGACAAGATAGTTTTATTTATAATATACTACCTATTTGAGTTCATTTTTCTAATTGTTTTTTTTAGTAACGGTTATGATAATATTAAGATTACGTAACGGGATTCGCTAATTTGAAAATATTTTAGTTAACACGAGTAAGATGTCACTAATAACATTTAGTTTGACGATAAATAGTTATGCAGTTTATATATTTTGTATTTAAGACTAGTGCTTTCTCACAACTCTCCCTGATCTTAATTAATAATTAAATAATGTAAAATTACTTTATTCTCGTTAATCATAATGATACCTATTTAAACTAAATTTTAACATTATTTTTCAAATCATATGAAACTACACATATAATACAATGTAGCACAAAGTATTAATTTATGTTTTACCTAAGCACCTGTCAATATCATAGTTTAATGTAAAAATTAATCTGAGTTTAAAAGATTTTTTCGTGACTTATCTTCCAAATTTATTTCGTTTTAGTTGTATGGTATCTTACTTTCTAGAAGGGTACACATTCCAGGCTATTAATCCCGGAAAAAGAAGGACTTTAAGGAAGGATCTCCTAATCTTTTAATAGCATGCTCCTATCTACAACGATCGCTGAGATTTCCGCCATTTGTCATCCATTCTATTACAACATTACATTAAACAAATCATTCCGTATTTCCACGCAACTATGCTATAATTTATTCTACATAAAAATTAAAGGCGAATTAATACGAAGTCATCAAACGACACATAACGTCGGTATGAAATATTACTGCTACCTTTTTATTTTGTTTATATTAAACCCCCGCTTCGCACAGGTCCGTCCGTCCGAGTAATACTTTTTCTATAATAAAAGTAGCCTAAGTTACTCCTAATAACATCTTCAATGGGAAAAAATCTGACAAAAATGTTGAAAAATGTATTCTACTTATAAGTACTGTGTATATTTAGATATTATGCATTTAGTAAAAAGGTATGCTAACGTTACAACAGACACTTTAATTTTATTTATGTGTATTATAAGTGTAGCTAAAACAAGAACTTTTCGGCGTTAATTTTAAGCATAATGTTTATAAACTCTTTCAATTAGGGAAAATTATTTACACGGATAAAATGTTTGAAGGCATTTTTGCTATGGGAAGCCAAGTTATAACAAACAAAAACAATAAGCTACGCGTTTACAATATTATGAGTTGCTTAATCCCATTATCTGGAAAATATAGTAAATTAATTATTCCCTTTAATTGGTTCTAATCATCTCAATAGATTAAGATGAAAAAAACAAAGTTATTTTGTGAACGTTAATTTAGAGCAAATAAAAATATTATTATATTATGATTGTTTCACATCATGGAAATAATAAAGCCATAAAGACTTTCACTAAACATATGTATGTATATCTATGGCTTATTCTTAGATATATTTTTCGTATCAACTCTTTACATATTACCGTGTAGCGCCAAGTTAAATGACTCGTTACGGCGTGCCGTCAGTACGTACACATTCTAAGCAAATTATTACTGAGACATAGTGATAATGTAGTACATTTGCATTTTGTACTACATTAGGTAAGCAAATTAAGTGTAAGTAAAGAATTATGAGGACATTTAATATAATGATAGAGAAATCTTTGTATAAGGGAATATCTACAGGTAGAATTATTTTCTTGATATAATAACGCTTCGTTGCATTCGATTAGTGATATACATAACATCTAAAATTATAGTACGTCGTACCCCAATTATGAAAATGGTATAATGGCTAGCATATACGGCTGCCCATAAATAGGTCCTGAGTTGGTTCAAGTATTGTTATTGAATCTTTGCTTTTAGGAAGCCCGAAGTTAGAAAGTTGGTCATGTTTCACACGCGTGCTTTGGAGAGCACGTTCGGTCCAGCACGTAAACTATCACTATTCGTATCGAGTAGTCATTCCACCAAAGTATGAGAGGGTAAAAAGCATATTTTTTTATATCAAACATAAAATAATATTTTTTTATTTATCTTACTTGAAAAATAGCTCTAGTATTTTCGAAACAATAACTTAGTAAAAATAATATTTCAGTTTTATTTTTATAAAATTGTTATTTAGAAAATTTGTATTGAAAGTTTCGTAGTGGAAGTATCAAATTAAAAAGCTGTCGGTCGAAGCTAAGAGGGGATTGTATAATAATTATTTATTTCCACTGTGTAATAAGTGCTCGATGCAGCTTTGAGAAAGGCGAAGAAAACGCTAATTGTTTTCAAGCTTTAATTAAAACAAAGCATAGTTATATTAAATATTTATATTGCACCTCTCTCGTAGCGTTGTTATCGCTAAGTATATAGTAACTGAAAAGTTTATTTTATTTAATGAAAAAACTTAGTTTATCTTTTAATTTTTATACCTATATATATAAAGTGCAGTATAATATCAGTTTTGTATTAAATAATCTATACTAATATTATAAAGCTGTCGAGTTTGTATGTTTGTGTAGTTGAACGTACTAATCTCAGGAACAACTAGTCCGAATTGAACAAATGCTTTTTGTGTTGGATAGTCCCTATTCGAGCAAGGCTATAAGCCATATTACATCACGCTACAACCAATAGGAGAGGAGAGTCAATGAAAAATGTTGCAAAAACAGGAGAAAAATATTTCTTTTCATTTTCAGCCTTCAAAACCCGAGCGAAGCCTCGGGAAAGGCTAGTCGAAGATATAATTAGGAGTCGAAATTGTAAATTATATATTTTTTTAGAAAAACTTCTATATCATAAAGAGCTGGTTATCTGGGTCAACTCATTCTTTTCCTGTGGGAAAATACCACATTTCTGTAAAATCTATACTAACTATTCAAAGGACCTAAAGAACGAAATCGCCAGTGAGTAACTAATAACTTCATACATTTACGAAATTCATCATTAACACAATACACTTTAACACTGAAAATGTGTATAGTATACAATCTTAGTTTTAAAAGTACGAACTTTATAAATAAAAATCCGCTTATCATCATCCCTTTCTGGACCATATCACACAAAATACCTGATAAAAATATCTCAAGAATTCATCTCATAACAAAACACATGTTCCCACATGTACATGCAAAGTAAAAATTAATTTAAAAATTGTTAGCTAACAATGTCCTGAGCGCGATATTATGAACGTTATTCCTACGCGATGAAAAGAAACAGCACAGACGAGAAGCATTATCAACATTAATAATTAGAGTATTACGAACAAAAATCTCATTAGCGTTTTTCTGTAAACTAAACGTAATTACGACTGTATGTTGGTACAGCTTTATTTGCCAACACAAAATAGACGCTTCCGTTTCAAACAGCCTCGAGTGGAATGGAAATAGTATATGTGTGAAGCTGATATCTTTTATGATATGCTCCTTTGTAGATATTTTTAATGTAATGAAGTTTGTTGTATTTACTTATGTTATTTATTAACATGTGATTAGTGAACAATACACGTAGTCATTGTTTTTTAAAAAGGATTTCAAAAAAAAATAATGTACAGATTCTATGAAGTTAGAATTATATTACATAGGAGTATACAGAGATATTAGCTATGCTTTAAATTCTAGTTTTCGGCAAAATCAATATTTTCTTCTATTTCACTCGGGCCTGTATCTATGCTTTTACGGTTCCCTTACGTCATGCTTCGCATGGTAGTGTAGGCGCAGACCTACCCTACTGTCTCCTTCAGAGACGGTAGGGTGGCGTTGGTCTTGGGGGAGAGTGACGCTTTTGTTGCAAAGATCCCCAAGGCAAGTTCGGTGTACTATCCTTCTCGAGGTTGCCAGCCCTGTTTTTTGGTCTAGTTCACTAGGAAATAGACGCAACAGAAAACACCGAGCGCTTTTGCTTTTGCTATAACCCATTTATTTATTTATTTATTTACTTATTTACCTATTCACTTCTTACTCACTCATTATCATTTAATATGTACATTCTAAGTAGTTTATCACAATGTATGAATATATTGTATGCATATTTACATATATATGTATGTATTTGTTAATGTATTATTTGTGTATGTATGTGTATTGTGTATATATAAATATATGTATAGATATGTGTATGTATAACAATCATATCATGTATATATTTTTAAAAACCCAATCCATTCGTACCGTGCCGAGGGATGCGTGGCTGGGGGGGAGCTCAGTCGCTAACGGTGGCTATCCGACACCTGGACGAATCGGATAGTAGTTTTGTCCTCCCGTCGACATGCGGGGCTCTGTCGGCGGGTATCTTTATTTCCCTAGCTACTCGTGGGACCAAAATGGAAATGGACCTTAAAACAAAAAACTCAAATGACGTTACCACGTCACAATCCCTGGACGAACTGTGCCAGGACCTTATGCCGCTGACAATGGGTGCGGAGGAAACCGCCCAAATGTCAGCACAACCAATGGAGGTGACTGCAGGTACCGAAATGGCGATAGGGGCTCCTACGAACCCCGAATCACCTACTGGTAACCCTGCTACCACTTCCACGAATGCTGCCCGACGCGAACGTAAAAGATTGAGTGGGGCAGCTCAAGTCCGCTTTAAGGTTCTTAGGGAACAGGGAGTTGAGGCTGCAAAAGCCTACGAACTGTCCGCTAAAACTTTTGCGGAACTCAAGGGTATGGGGTATCGATTTGATGCTTCGAAATCCGAATCCGAGCGCCCTATCAAAAAGTCTCGCTCGGAGGAGGAATCACCACAGGGACAGCCTGTAAGGAAGTCCCAAAGGTCGAGCGAAGCACCGTCGGCCCCTCCACCCCCAGCTGCCTATAGTGCGGCCTTATCCTCCTTCAAGGTTGGTGTGAGGGACTCCACTCCCATGACTGACGCACAGCTGCAGTCTCTATACAACGCCATTGTAGCCCAAATCACCGCCTCGGAGAAGGGTAGGGGACCCGCCTTTGGTGGACTATCATTCAAGCCAGGCTGGCTGCTTATCACCTGTGTCAACCAGCATGCCAGAGAATGGCTTGAACAATGTATACCCTCCCTTCAGCCTTGGCCAGGAGCTAAGCTCAATCTCATTAATGAGACGGACTTGCCCAAACCCAAGGTTGGAGTAGTATACATTCCTGATCCGGAGGCCAAAGACATTGACAAGGCGCTCTCCTGTCTCCGGATACAAAATGATGGCCTTAATACGGAGCTGTGGAAGATTCTCAACAGAAAGGTCGAAAAGGGCGGGATCACACTCACCCTCTCCATCGACGACCAATCTGTTGAGAGCCTTCAAAAAACCGACCTAAAGGCCTACTTGGCGTTCAAGTCGGTCCAGTTCCGGATTAAGGGCATCAACCAGCCCACAACAAATCCTGGGATCCAAAACTCTGAACCTGTGCCGTCTACCTCTCGTTCTGTGGCCGCGGCTCCTGGAGCCGGTGCCAGTGTGACAGCGCCTCCACCATCTAGTGCGGCTGCAACTGGTGCGGCTCCCGTGGCTGGGACCAGTGGAACGACTGGTACTCTGCACAGGTTTCCCCACAGAGGGGGGCATACCAGGGGTGGACAAACCCCCAGAGGCAATAGCCAGCGCCCCCGCAAACAAAAGGGACTCAGACCCAGTAAGGGACGTGAGAAGCGCAACGGGGCTCGTCCCCAATAGCGCCTCACACCTAAATGGCGACACCGATGTCCCCACAAAGATACTCCAAGCCAACCTACACCACGCTATCGCTGCCACAGCCGTGGCAGAAAATACTTTTAAGGCACTTGGCATGGATATAGCGCTGGTCCAGGAACCATGGCTTAACGCCAAGTCCAAGATTTTGGGCTTAAATGGAGTAGGTAAGATCCTAGCAAATGAAAATGGCACCAAACCTAGGGCCTGTATCGTTTTTAAGAAAGGAATTAACTTCTTGCCTGTTACAGAACTTTGCAGTGATGACACTATCGCTGCAATCACCGTTCTCAGAGGGCGTGGTCAAACTAGAGCACTCGTGTGCTCGGCCTACCTGCCCGGAGAGAAAGCCAACCCTACCGAAGAACTGTCTAAAGTCGTCGACTACGCTCGAAGACACAAGACAGAATTAATTGTCGGCTGCGATGCAAACGCCCATCACACAATATGGGGCAGTACTGATACCAACAAAAGAGGTGAGTTACTTTTCGATTTCCTACTAGCTAATGACCTACAAATACTTAATAAAGGCTGTTGTCCAACCTTCGTTAATAAAGCTAGGCAGGAAGTTATTGATATTACTTTCGCTACTGAACAGATTGCTAAACACATAACTAAATGGCATGTCAGTAATGAAAACTCTATGTCTGATCACAAACATATTCTCTTTAGCATACAAGGCTCTATAACTACTGAACCTATAAGGCTAAGAAATCCCAAAGCTACCTCGTGGGTGGACTTCAAAAACCTACTCGCTGAGGCAGCTAAGGATTTCCCAAAATCAATTAAGACACCCGATTCTCTTAACATTTTAAACAACTTACTAACGGAAGGCATCTTAAATGCCTAAGAAAATAGTTGTCCTGTTAAGGAACTAAAGGTTAACACCAATACTCCGTGGTGGAATAAAAAGCTAGAACGACTTAGAGTTACCACCCGTCGCTTATTTAATCAGGCCACTACACCGAAGAGGTGGAAACGGTATAGGAAGGCTCTGACTAAATACCATAAACAGATCAGAAAAGCTAAAAGGGCGTCTTGGAAACGATTTTGTGAGAATATCGCCCAAACACATAAAGGTGCGAGAATCCACAAAATCCTCGCCAAGACACCAAATATCTTTCTCGGCTTTTTAAAAAAGCCAGACAACTCTTTCACGACCACAGAGATGGAAACGCTGGAACTTTTAAGAGCAACCCATTTCCCAGGATCGTACGTATCGTAAAAACAATGGAAAAAGTAATCGATCAGCACATTAGAACAAGGTATCTTGTGGCTAGACCACTCTCCAATAACCAACATGCTTACCAAAAGGGTAAATCCACAGAATCTGCCTTAGTAGCTCTGATCGATAAGGCAGAAAGGTCCCTAGAGGATAAACAGACCGCTCTATGTGCATTTTTAGACATTGAGGGAGCCTTTGATAACACACCTACAGCAACCATTCTTAAAGGGCTGAATGCAAAAGGTGTTGATGACACAACCACCAGATGGGTGGAATATATGCTCTCCAACCGACGTGCAAATGTTACGCTCAACGAACACTCGCACAACTTCTATACTACCAGAGGTTGTCCACAAGGAGGAGTACTTTCACCCCTATTATGGACACTAGCAGTAGACCTGCTGCTTGTAATCATGGCGAATCTCGACTACGACACACAGGGCTATGCAGATGACCTTGTTGTAATAGTAAGAGGTCCCTGCCTGAACACAATTTCCACCAGGTTACAAGGAGCTCTTAACACCATAACTAAGTGGTGCAGTGAAAATGAATTATCAATAAACGCTGATAAAACGGTTATTGTACCCTTCACCAGGAAAAGGAAGCTTGAAAGGCTGACCGAGCTCAGTCTAAATGGAAAATCCCTTAACCTATCCAATGAGGTAAAGTACCTTGGAGTCACTATTGATCAAAAGTTGACTTGGAACTCTCACCTCAACAACATTATACAAAAAGCCAAAATGGCTCTATGCATATGTTGTCGAATGGCTGGAGCCAAGTGGGGCCTAAAACCCAAAATGGCTCTCTGGATGTACACCGCTGTGGTAAGGCCGATCATAACATACGCCTCAGTAGTATGGTGTAACAAAACCAAACAAAAGACAACAATGAGTAAACTAGACAGTGTACAACGGATGGCATGTCTAATCATTACAGGAGCCTTCCATTCGGCACCAGGAGACGCTCTAAATGCATTATTGAACATAGCTCCGCTATACCTGCACGTGCAAAAAGAAGCGAAATCTTGCCTCTACAGGCTCTGTACACAATCGAATGTAAAATTGCAATCGCAATATATGAACAAACTCATAGAGTTGACATTCGAACACAATACTCTAAAAATGCCAGCAGATGGCATGAACACAGAGTTTAACTTTACAAAACAATACATAATAGATCTTCCCAACCGGGACATGTGGCTGAACGGCCAGGAATCTCACAAAAAGGGAAGTCATGTATGGTTTACGGACGGATCCAAGAAAGGATCTGATGTAGGGTGCGGAATCTATGGCCTTAAGCCTAGATTTAACATGAGTGTCAATCTAGGTAAGGAGGCCACCATCTTTCAGGCAGAAGTCTTCGCCATCAATAAATGTGCTGAAGTCATTCTGGAGAGAAAGCTTAGAAACCAAAACATCTACATCAACTCGGATAGCCAAGCAGCACTATTGGCTATAAATTCTCTTGAGACCAACTCCAAGTTGGTTAAGAGCTGCATAGACAACCTGAACGTCCTGGGTGCATCCAACAGAGTTATCCTCAGATGGGTCCCGGGTCACTCAGGTATAGATGGAAATGAAAAGGCAGATGTATTGGCAAAAATGGGTGCTGAAACCCCACAATGTGGCCCTGAGCCATTTTGTGGCATTGCCAAACAACATGCCTATTCAATTCTCAAACATGACTGCAATCTCAAAGCACTTAAAGAGTGGCAATCCGCCTCTGGACAAACTCACTCCAAAGCGCTAATTAAGGGATATCGCAAAACCTTTACAAAAGAGTTGCTCCAACTCAACAAGTATAAAACTAGTGCGGTAACCAGAATACTTACTGGCCACTGCAAACTCAATAAACATATGTTTACCCTCGGCCTCAGTCAGTCCGCAATGTGCAGACTATGCCATGAGTCAGAGGAAACTGCTATGCACATCCTCTGCTCGTGCGGACCTCTCATGCACCGCAGAAGTATCTTTCTAGGGCAGCATATCATGCAACCGGAAGAGATACAGAAGCTCTCCGCTCAGAAAATCTGGAAGTTCCTGGAAGCAACAGGACTAAGCGGAGAACTCTAAACTCATTTTAAGGGAGCTACAATGGACCAACACTGGTCGACGTAGCAAGGGCCGACCACGGCACCAATCCCAAAATATAAATAATAATAATATAAATAATATAATATTTCACTCAGTAGGTACTTCAGTGAGGTAAAGAACGCACTGTGTCAAAGCCTAAAGTGACCTAATTGAATAATATGTGATTAATCTATAAATACCATTTATATATTTCAAATTAAATCATGATTATTAATAATAACACGGAAACGCAAATATTATGTTTTAAATAAAAAGTTTTTTGGAGCAATAAATATTTTCATTGAATCAAGTTACTTGAATATTTTTTAATGATGGGGCTTATCATTACTATGCTTTACTATTTACGCCATTCCAAAACCATAGACGGTTAATATGTAATCAAGTTCGTATAATCCCGCGTCGCACGTCCGCGTAATTCGAGCATAACGGACGGAACGTTATCTGAAATGGCGGACAATTTGCATAGTTTACAAACTATTGGCAAATGATTTGGAGTAACGATATCAACGTGAAAATGAACGTTACGTATGTTAGCGACTTTTATTTAGTTATTATTTAAAATTTTCCTTCCTAATTAAATAATTTCCCATTAAGAGAAAATCATGTTTCTTGGCTTTTTTATGAAGCAGGACCTAGTCTAGGTCCTCTTACATAGAGAGATTTTTGGGAGGAAAAGCGAAAATACACTAAAAATAGTAGGAGTAGTAAGAAAGTAGTTTTTATAGATACTAGTCTTACTACTATTTCATTATTGTACTGCTTTGGCAGATCAATAATTATTTTATAATGTTTTAGTAGTATAAATTATTGGAGATTAAGATTTCTATCTTATGACGCGTTGTCATCATCTTATCGAAAAAACCCTTATACCAAACTCTACTGCTATACTAATAATGTGAAAATTTGTATGTATGTATAATGTATATATTTCTTACTCCTTAACACTGAATGATTGAATGGGCTCAGCTATAAATTCAGAACAATTTAATATTTATATGAAATAACTCAGACTACTTTTAGGTACCTAGTAAGAAACGAGAAGAGGATAGATTGCACATAAACTATAGTAATATTATAAAGCTGAAGAGTTTGTTTGTTTGGTTGAACGCGCTAATCTCGGGAACTACTGGTTCAAATTGGATTTTTTTTGTGTTGGATAGTTCGTTTATCGAGGAAGGCTATAGGCTACATTACATCACGCTAGAACCAAAAGGAGCGGAGCAGCAATGAAAAATGTTGCAAAAACGGGAAAAAAATATTTCTTTTTATTTTCAGCCTTTAGAACGCGACGAGCCACGGGAAAGGCTAGTATATAATAAAATAAACCGCATGAGAGGAAATGAGAGAGATTTTAATTACATTACACCACAACAGCCGCATCTTTAATTTAGGAAGGTTGTATTGAAGCATTGCGAGTTTTCCTTATTGCTCATTCACTGATGACAAAATGTACAATAATTTAAGTAATAAGAAAAGTAAATAAAAGTGATGTTATAAAATTTTTATCAAAATCGATATCGCGTTGATTTTCAGCATTTTTTTGCTTTTTCTATATTTATTTTATACTTTGTTATCAATAGTCCCATATCTATGTGAGAACAATTTTAAGTTACACAGTATAACTGACGATTAGGTGCCGATAATTTTTATATGTTTTAGAATATGTGCAGAAATAATCAAAATAAAATTACAAATATTACCAACGTTTATATATTGTCTGAAGGAAAAGTATATTTAAGAAAGTTATCTAAATTAAGTTTATTTCTAATTAATAACTTCAATGTCTTTAATTAACTGTAGAACATCTCTTAAGCAATGTACGTTTACGATTATTTTCGTCCGAGGGCCTCGTGTACTCCAAACCGGGCAAATAAATAAGCCTTTATAATACCATCCTTACATACATTAATGGGCGTGTTATCCACAGTCGAGTACATCGTAATCGCCATACGATGAAGCAATTAGAGTGTGAGGGCTAAAAACGAGGCAAGGGTCGGAAAATTGTAGCATACGCCAAGTCTTCAGGTCAATTTGACAATGACTTAGATGAATAAGAAATTATCTAATCGCTTAATAGCCTTGTGATTTGTGAAGCGGGATGATGTGTCGACACCTACACGTACACCTTTAGTGAAAAATTGTTTTGATCGTCTGCTGCGGTGTTCATTAGTCTAAATTGTCATGGTTAAGTAACGAGATATTAACCATGAGTGTTAAATCATTTCTATGAAATTTAATTATATGAAGTATCAGTCAAAAAATGCACGCAAAATTAATAATTTTTGTAAAGGTCAAAGATAGGATTGGACTACCTGTTTCGCCGATGTCCCGCGTGGGTTCTTAAGTCGCGATTGTACACCAAATACTTTCACACAATACCGGGTGATTTGCTTAAAGTTTGTAATTATAAAATAAGATAGTTCAATGCGTTTCGCGCGATAACTTTGACCGTACGCGGCTGTAGAAACTTTTTTTGAACTACCGCCCACCGCCAGTTAATTGAATATTTTAGGAAGTCTAGGAAATGATGGTAGGAAGATGTGTAAAGTGATGTCAAGTGAAGAATATTGTACTCCTGAGTATAAGTGTTCTGTGATATTGTGTACCTAACACGTAGTATGGGACAGAATTCGTTTTGACTAAATTGTATTGAATTTTACATTTTCATAACATTCAGCAATATATGTATATATTAAAAGTGTGATGTGTCAAAGTTGAGCTTAATATGTTGTACATAATGTGATTTACATTAATAAATGCAGTAAATTTTAACTAATTAAGTAATTTTAAAATCAACATTAAGTATTATCGAATACCAAATTTCCGTTTAATATTATAATCTAAATGGATATAAAACTACTTGTCGTTGGCAGCTCTCATTAATTATTATTTGGTGGGCGCTTTCATGTTTTGTTCCTGGACAATGGCTTCATACAAATACAAATAATAAAATATTGACAATATAATATTTAGCGTAACCGATACTAATCCCGACAAATACAGAACGATAAATTTTAAATATTCGCTTTAACAACTAGTTATTAACCAGAATTTTGTCTAATTATACGCGAATCAAATAAGTTCGTTACTCAATGTACATAATTATTAGTCGTCGGTTCCTTTCTCTTGAAGTAGTATTACGCATATACATCTATCATATATCTATCAGCGTACTATCATTTCAATGAAAATGCTATCAGATGTCAATTAATCATATCAAATAACGTTTTTGATTTTAATGTCTGACTGTCATATAAAAAACGTATGAATGCGTTATCCGTTTCTCCCTACACACGCCCCTCCCAATCGCCTTCTTAGATGACTCTACGGATTAGTAAACTGTGACACAATAAAACACGCAACAAGTCAGTACTTAGAACCCATCGAATAATGTGCACTGCTCAACTGTAAGTTTTTCCCGCTTTCCTTATTTAATAGGGACATAATGTATGGGACATTGGCCGATTCTTTGTATTGATGTGTACAGGAAAATTGTTCCTTCCCATTATTGCAAATGGTTCATTTTTTTGCCAGATTTTCGCATATTAAGTAGAGCGTTCTTAGTTGGAGCGCATATGCTAACTCGGTTAAAGAGGTAATCACTGTTTTAAGGGTTTACTGCACCGCTTTGACTGTATGTATATGGATTGATATTGCGCTATTAGCCATATATAGCCATATAAGCACTAAAAAATAATAACACAAAAAAATTTAACAAAATTGAGTCACATTTTAACTAAAAGACTTTAGTTTACTTATTGAGGGTAGTCAGCCTACGTCGGAGTGAGATAGTGACTGTAGATATAAATTCATTATAATAATAAAGCATCATCAAAACATTGTTTTGTATGTATTTTAAAATACATTTTCCATAATCCGATGAAATTTTAAGCTTCGATATGTTAATTGTTAATTTGGTAATTATAAAATAAATCATATTGTATAAGCCTTCGTACAACATCATAATATTATATTTTGGAAAACTTTTCATTAAATTCCATATAAGTGATAATTATAGTACCTAATTGTGTTTCTTTACTGAAAACTCATAATTCATTTTTGGAACAAAAACGAATTTTGTTAATCTTTTTTGTATACAGAACGTGATAAAGATATATTATATAGATCAGTACTCACTCCAGATCTAAGGTTTGGGGTTCAAATTTCGTGTGATGCAAATCAAATTAAATTATTTAATTCAGGAAAAAAGTTTTACGATTTCTTATTGAACTTCATGAGTCTACTACGAGAAGAAGCCTCTGACCTAAATAGAACTGGCTAATGTTTGTGGTTTGACCACATCAATGGATGTTTTATCTCCAATTTCTTCAATAGACATAAAAATAGAACAGCAATAATTATAAACAATCGCTAGTCTATAACAAGTATTACAAACAATAATAACAATACGAGTAGTAATCATTTCTGTAGGCAGTCATAACCTACCGTTTTAATTATTAATCTTAGAATATTTTATAAAATCTAAGTCTGCAGTGTGTTATAAAAAATCCTATTAGTTTTCATAGTGGTTGCATCATGATGAAACATATTTTATTATAATTTCTACAAATAGATGTCATATAACTATATAAAATATACATAGAAATAAATGACCTAGTCCATTCAAGCTAGTTGCTATACCGCGTCATGTATCGCCAGCAAAAGTATTCGAAAGCTTTGTTAATTTTTGACATGAGACTGTTCACCTCAAACTAACCCTATATTTAAGGTGCCAACACTTTTTTATTAAAACACTTATACTTACTTTTTTATTATACACTTACGTTTAACCTTGTGTATGTTAAAAAATGATGAATGGGCATAGATTATAATATGAGTTACTTAAAAAGAAAATTACCAATGTCAAATATGACACATTTAAGTTTAATATAATAAGCTTTTGTTAAGCAAAAGAACTTACAAAGGTTTTGAAGTTAAATATATTTTAAAATAGCTTTAAGCAAGTAATTATTCTTTAATTGTATAGAAATGTCCAAAAACCTTTAGTTATTAGAAAATTAGGATTCTTTATAGGATATTTGTCGCATTAAACATGATGAAGTCTCCATTTTCGCTTAATGTTAACTTGTAGATATATGACGTGCCATTTTTATATATTTCTCACTGCTACAGGCGTAGTAAAGCAACATTTTTCGTACAAGTATAATTTTCTCCATTTCCTGCAACGTGCGAAATGATTAATGGAAGCGACTTATCTCATGCAAAAATAACCGCAGCAAAGTCATTACGAACCAAAAAGGTTTTTGTGATAACCATCGATATTCATTTGGATTCTATTTATTGATTACCATCAGATTTATGTGCAGAAATACTTATTTTAAATAGTAATTATCACGATTTGTACATTATGTTCACAGTTTGTTTCATTATGAATTTAGTTTCAACATAACAAATCAAATATTTAGTTTGTCATATCTATGCTAGGAGGATGTATCTATGATAGAAAAAAATCATCTTGTTACTCTTAACGTTTATCTGCCTGCTCTGTACATGCCTGTCTTTTACTGTGATTAATCCACGTGATTACTGATATGTTAAATTACATCTTTTTCATTAGAAATATACTTATTTCGCTTTTTTAACATTATAGTCTATATAATATAATATATTTAATAATAATGAAATATAATATATAATGAATTATGTAACATTATATAAATTTAAGTGATTTACTATGTTACATTTAATTATAAAAATGTAAAGTTTTATAATAATAAATAAATAAATAAAAAAAATATATAGAACAAGAAATGTTAAAAATAAACCTATCCACTCTTTAAAAAGGTATAAGTTTTTATTACGAATGACCGTAAATTAATCGTATTTTCTAAGAATTCATTTTATGAACAACAGACTACATTCTGAAGTCGATGATAAGCCGATTACGATCGAGTGGAGTCGCCAGCTCGTAATTGGAGACTCTCGAATGCAAAATAATTAGTTGGTAATTACCAACACATTGAAGTCGCATGGTAATAAAAGCTCGAAGCAATGAAGTCCAATGAATTCCTTAATCTGAAATTTAACATTTTTAATATATTAACTAGCAGTTTTTCGCAAATTTTTCTAAAACGATATTTTTTTTAATTTTTGGTTTTACTGCGGCATCTGTAAATTTGCTTATTACTAAAAGTTCCAGTTGGAAGTTCAAATCTATTACTAAGTTATAATCATCGAAATGTGTTTTTTATACATTTTAAAACTTTAATAGGAAAATGAACGCTAATATGCAGCAATAAAGTAAGTTAGTAGAACGAAAAAAACTATGTTTCATTTGAGTAGTTTATAGTCTGCTATAAACTATTTATTTACAATAAAGGAAATTACAAGTATACTTAACTATGTGTACAAAGCAAATATACACTTAATTATTACTATACAAGTCGTGTATGTGTTTATTTATTTATTTATTTTTTATGTTTCATTTTAACTTTGTTTCATTTTATATGTTGGAACATTTTTACAGCAGCGCCATCTAGTTCCGTGGTAAGCTACGAGGCTTGCGTTACGATACCAGATAGTTGATATACTACACATATAAATTTTTAAATATATACATAAGATAAATATTAACACCCATGATTTCAAAATTAAATTTATATAATTTTCTAAATAAATAATTAAATTTTCTTGTCAGTATTTTACGACTAAATTACTGTTACCACAAATATGTTTTAACACATTCGCGATGTGTAAGGAATATTAAATGTGCGCTAAAATATTTGTGTCACGAAAGCCTGGCATGGAACAAGTGGTTCACATATTTCTCACGTTAAACTTTAACGTGTTAAGTTTACTATAGATACTGTAGTAGGTAATTATACCTGTATTTGTAATCTATACAGTGGTATAGATATGATCATTTTAATTTTAATTTGCAAATAGATAAAAAATATTGTTTCAAAACACGTTTGGCGCAGTTTGGAGTGACCCTACTTTCTTGCGCCAGCGGTCGTGGGTTCGAGTCCCGCTGGGGGAATTCATTTGTTGAACTCGGATGTTTGTGCTCCAGTCATGGATGTATATATTTATATTATGTATGTATTTAAACTTATATAATATGTAGTATATCAATTGTCTGGTGTCCGTAACACAAGCTTCGTAGCTTACCACGGAACTTGATAGCGCTGTGTGTAACAATGTCCCAACATATTTATTTTTATTCTTTGTAATTTCTATAAGTAGGATGCCTTTAATTGGTCTAGACACAAGTGGCAAGCATGTATTTTTGCAAATGTTATGGTCCTGGGTTCAAATCCTCCAAGTAATAGGCGGTGTTGTACCTGTGTACTACGTCTAAATCTGTATTGTGTCAGTAAAAGAAGGTCAGAATGTTATACATATTTTGTTATTCATTTTCATATGGATGAGAAATAAAATGATAGGTATATTTTCATTATAAATTGATTGGTGGAAAACCATTCTGAATTGATGCAAAATATTATACAAAGATTCGATGTTATAAGTGTCGCAACACAAACCGCGGCAGCATTAAGCCCGCGTCACTCGCATGCCACGCGATTTATTAATATGCTCGCGATTTCCTATAAAAAATCTCATTTTAACTCATATGCTGAAATGTGAAAAGCTTTAAAATAAATACGCGGAATTGTTGTAATTGCATGAAAAACTACTTGCAAAATATATGTGGAATCGGAATTAGTTTTGTTCTTAGGCTCTTTGTGTATTTAGGTATAAGAGTGTATATAATTTTATGACGGCTTAAGAATTATTTATTAAGCAACAGATGTTTATTTTTAAAGTAAGGTTTTAGTGTAAATAATTAGTAAGTGCAGATGTTCATTTATGGTAGGGTCTAGTTATTGTGAAATAAGATGCAAGCAGATGTTTTATTAGTTTAAGTATTGTTTTGAATATTGTGAATAGAATAAGAATGCCCCTTTGTAAGATAGCTTTAGTTTATCATGTAGTTGTAAAAGCCGCCGGTACTTTGTAAGCTAGTCTTAGTAGTTTACCTGCGAGTAAACTGGGGTGGGGAAAAAGGGTATAAATAAGATGTTTAATTGTAAGAAGATCAGTTGTCAGTTGTCAGTTGTAACCATCAGTCGTAACGATCAGTTGTTGTAACCAAGAGTCCAAGGCGACAGTCCTAAACTAGTATTATTGTAAGACGGACCTCTGTTCTTCAATAAAGAGTTTACATACTTATATTGATTCCTAGCTCTGTGGTTTCATTTACTAGTATCACCTAACATCCACGATACTACATTTTGGGGGCTCGTCCGGGATGACAGCAAGCAGGAAAATTATGATCGTGTATTAAGACGTGTGTCAAAGTCTGACTGAAGAGTGCGCGAAGTAGTAAGTCATGGAAGGTGAAGTTGACCGGGTCGCAGGAGGTGTGAATGCGGTGATGCTGGAAGACGACCAGCTTCCGCGAATGAAGGTTTCAGAGCTCAGAGTGGAGCTCAAACGACGACATCTCCAGGTGACAGGTCATAAACCTGAATTGTTGGCGAGGCTAAGAGCGGCGCTTCTGTTGGAACGAGAACGTATTGCTGATGATGAAGAAGAAGTAGACAGTGAAGCAGATGAAGACGACGAAGACGATGACGAAGATGTGGGAACTACCAATATGCTTGGACTCAGAAATTTAGGTGAATACAAAGACGTACGTCCCCTGAATTCTATTATTGGCAACCGTAGATATAACGACCATGACGATGACGACAACGATGACGGTGAGCTAAAACATAATGGGACGCAAGTGGTTCACAGGCGTAACTCAAACAATAAATCACATTGTATATTATTAACATTTAACGACGTTGAAGGATCGCTCGAAAAGTTTAGTGGTGAAAGCCACTGCAACGTGCAACGATGGTTGGATGATTTCGAGGAAATGGCTTTACTTTGTGGTTGGAATGATGTTCAGATGGTGGTGTACGCAAAAAGATTATTATGCGGATCAGCAAAACTATTTGTTGAATATAAAAGATGTGCGATAACGTGGAGCAAATTAAAGAAGGCACTTATAGACGAATTTGAAGAAACAGTAGATAGTTTGCAAATTCATCGAGAATTAAGTAATCTGAAGAAGAAACCAGACGAAACCTATCAGGAATATGCGTATAAAATGATACGAATTGCAGCCCAGGCAAACTTCGAAGATCTTACAATTATTCAATACATCATTGAAGGTATTCCTGACATAGCTGTAAATAAATCAATATTGTATGGTGCACGAGATATAAAGCAATTGAAAGAAAGATTTCGTCAATATGAAAATATGAAAAGAGAAATGGCAAGAACCAAACTACGAACAGCGGATACCAAAGGTGACAAATTAAAGCTAACCTTATATAAAGATAAAAAGAGAACTGAAGACCAAACGTCTGTAGCTAGGCACTGTTTCAATTGCGGCGAAAAAAACCATTTGAGTTCAGAGTGCCCTGAAAAACGAAAGGGACACAAGTGTTTCAAGTGTAATAAGTTCGGACATATATCATCGGAGTGTGAAACGCAGGCAAAAAGTGTATGTGTAGTGTCACGGCCTAAAACCGAAAAGTATAAAGAGACAGTAAAAGTTAAAGACTCTATGACTCTAGATTTAGTGGATACGAGAAGTGACCTGAACTTAAAGAGTGAGAATGAATGTGAAAGAGTGGAATCTTCTCCACCGCACAAAAATCAGGTGTGCTTAGACGGTTTAGGAACCTTAGGAACCGATGAATACTATACACTTACCACAAGTATGAAAACGGGACATGATGATGTTGTTGTAAAATTTCATGATGTACTTAGCAATCAAAATGAAACTGATAATGAAAAGTCCGATGGAAGCGAAACTATACAGCCACGCATATTTGAAGTTAATGCCATTGAAGATGCCAAAGAAATCGATTTAACGCACATTAAAGAAGAACCTTGTAGAGAAAAAGTAAAACTAATTAATACAAATTATAAGACGTCAGAGGCAATTTATGATGACAGTATAAGTATTTCGAAATCTTATAACTTAGCAACATCACGACCGCGTAGACCTTCAGAGTGTAAAGAGATAAAAGACTTGAAGAATTTGGAGATAAAAAAGGACTTTATCCGTCCGTGTCATTCAAAATACGCAAATTCTATTAGCATGAATAAGAAAAAAGATGGCACTATTAGATTATGGTTAGAAAATCAGAAACTAAAAACGATGCTTATAAAAGGATCTGTGTGTAAGAATGTTTCAGGCGAAACTACAAATATTACAAATTTAACATTGGTGGTAGAACCTAAGAGTACGGAAACACAGGTCGTCAAACGAGGGCAAAACCGAGGACGCTTGAGGATAAACAAGACGAAGGCATTAGTCAAGAGGGACTTTTGGTTAGAGGGAATATTACATCCAATAGCGACTGTTTACGAAGAAGGAGATGTGGTAGCCCTTAAGCGAAAACAGTTTGGTACAGGGATCAAGCACAAGGGTAATTTTCTTATCCCTTATCGGGTTACACAAGTTGTTAAAAAGCTAAGCAGATATCGACATCAGCTGAACTATATAAAACGATGGATGTTTATGACATTTGAGGGCAAATGTCGTTTGAGGATGGCCGAATGTGGAATCGGAATTAGTTTTGTTCTTAGGCTCTTTGTGTATTTAGGTATAAGAGTGTATATAATTTTATGACGGCTTAAGAATTATTTATTAAGCAACAGATGTTTATTTTTAAAGTAAGGTTTTAGTGTAGATAATTAGTAAGTGCAGATGTTCATTTATGGTAGGGTCTAGTTATTGTGAAATAAGATGCAAGCAGATGTTTTATTAGTTTAAGTATTGTTTTGAATATTGTGAATAGAATAAGAATGCCCCTTTGTAAGATAGCTTTAGTTTATCATGTAGTTGTAAAAGCCGCCGGTACTTTGTAAGCTAGTCTTAGTAGTTTACCTGCGAGTAAACTGGGGTGGGGAAAAAGGGTATAAATAAGATGTTTAATTGTAAGAAGATCAGTTGTCAGTTGTCAGTTGTCAGTTGTAACCATCAGTCGTAACGATCAGTTGTTGTAACCAAGAGTCCAAGGCGACAGTCCTAAACTAGTATTATTGTAAGACGGACCTCTGTTCTTCAATAAAGAGTTTACATACTTATATTGATTCCTAGCTCTGTGGTTTCATTTACTAGTATCACCTAACATCCACGATACTACATATATTATGTAACTTTTAAAACCAAATGATAATCTGCAAATTTTATATTTGTGTATATTGTATAATGTATTTAATTATTCATTTAATTAATAATTTAAAATAATAATAAATCAATAATAAATATGTTGTTGGGACATTATACACACAGCATCATCTAGTTCCGTAGTAAACTGCGAAGCTTGTGTTACGGATACCAGATACTTTATTTACCACATGTATAAGTTTAAACACATACATATTACAAATATAAACACCCATTACTAGAGTACAAATATTCGAATTTAACAAATGAATGCCCCTGCGGGACTCGAACCCGCGATCACTGGCGCAAGAAAGTACAATACATATTATTTTATAGTTGTTCATTAATGACTATTAGCTTATTTGCTATTTCCACACAAATCAAGATGTTGAACCAAGCTTAGAGTTAGATAAATGCGAAGACTAAACCCGAACAACAATATTTTTCATTTATAATACATAGCATATGTATATACAAGTGTTAACATTCTTCTAATTTGATCCCATTTTTTTATAATAAACTAAACCCAAGAGGAATAAATTTCTCATTTTTTTTTCTTTGAAAGCTTGTTTACTATGTCTGCACAACTAATGTTAAAATAAAAATTATAAAAAAAGACTTCAAATTAAAAAAAACACTATAGAAGAAAGAAAAATATAATTGTTATATTTTTATATAACTTATTAGAAGTTTATCAGTGCAGATAATATTTTTAAAAGCGTATAGAATACGTGGATTAGCGCGTTTAAAGTACTGTGTGCGCACTTATATAACCCCCCGCCCTCCAACGACACGCCGCAAAACGCTTGTGCTCAAGTTATTTATGTAGAGAGCTAATTTTATTAAGAAAACAAATTGCAAGTAGAGACGTAACGCGAGCGCTGTCACCGCCGACAGTTACTACATGTTTAATTGAATATACGACGATGTTACGAAGAAATAAGTAAATGTACTTTGTAGAATTCCACTTGATAGCTTCGGATTTATGTTTGAATATCAGATTTTCATCTTAATAAGCTTTGTTAAAGCCATTAGATATGCTGAGTGGTTTATTTTAAAAAATCACATTGCTAATGTTTTTTTTCTATAGTTTATTATTATTATTATGTACTGTTATTATTGTTATAAGACATAAAGTTGCAGGATAAAGTTAGTTTTGAATACATATAAATAACCTCGTATACTCGTACATTAAGACGTTAGGTAGTTTTTGTTTGGCACATAAACAATGCAAACGTCGCTTCGATACACTGATGAGTGATGACACGTCACGGCCAGGACTGTTAGTTCCGTAATATATCATGACAAGTTTACTGTCGACCTCCAGTAAATATGTAAGACTAACTATACATGTATACTTCTCTATAATAATTTATTATACTGAAATCTACCCAGTAATTAAAATCCAGTTGCAATCATTTTATTTTTATAAATAACTTTAAAGCTCACCAAAAGCTTCCAAAGATATAGAAATAAAAACGGTAGGGAACTTAACCTGTACCTATGTATGTACAAATAGTATAATATGCGAATCTTGAATACAAAACTTGTGTTGTTATCAATATTTTGCATAGTTTTTCTACCCCAAATATAGTAACATTAAATGAAGTATAAAGAGGATGATGCTAGTCAAAGTGAATCTATGATTCAAATTAATGAATGTAACATGTTTCAAGGTAAAAGCCTTTCCTTCCATACAAAGGGTAAATCATATCACATATTTTTCAATTCCGCCTAAAAGAAGCTTGTATTATATAAGTGGGAACAAACATACCCGTAGCTTTTTTATAACTTAATAAAGTTACGAGCCTATGAAAATAGCTACAAAGTGAACTGTTTCGACGGTGGCTTACCGAAGATTTGTACCGGGTTGGTAGTATAAATCCACGACTCCCGCCCCGCTACGCCCCTAGCTTACAGTTCAAGCGGAATTTAGAGCTATGTACTACTTTACATCGTAGGCCGACTGCACGCGATGCTTGTGGTACAAATAATTTCACCTTCTCTTTCTGAACCTGCAACTTCTCTTTCTTTTCCGCTACTTAACATTATCTCCCACGCACATGGGTTGACTGGAAGAGATCTCTTGTTGTCCACTCTTGTCCACGTCACTCTCAATGTATGTTTTTTCTATGTAACTTTTTATGCAATAAAGAATATAATAATAATAATGATTAACTAGCGTCTCGCTTTCGAGCCACTTGGGTTTATCCGCAGATTCGTTTTATTGCATAATAAAAGTTTATCAGAGATGATATATTTTTTCACAGTAAAATACATACTGACCTGGATAACCAGCTATCATGTGGAAGGAAAAAAATAATAGGGGAAGACCAAAAAAGGGATGGATGGATTGTGTGAAAGAGGATATGCGTGTAAAAGAGATGGATATTACGTTGGCGAATGACAGAGGAGAGTGGAGGAAGAAGACATTATGTGCCAACCTCACATACCGTGGGATATGGTCAGGAAGAAGAAGAAGATAATCAGCTATCATCATACTATATTGTAATGTAAAAATATATTTTATGTCCAGATTCGACGATTCAGTTAGAACGTTATTATATGCATGGATAAATATTATTTGTATATTTAAATATTAGATAAATGTGATTTCAATTTAAATAAATATTCACTTTCAAATATTTTCTGCATCCCAATCAAACTGAAAGATTTTAATGAAGCTTGACCGTAAAAACATAGCTAAATAGAAATACCTAAAATAGAAAGTTTTGAACTAAGTAAATTTCCATTATAATTTTAACCTCCTACAAGTAGAAGAGACATTAAATTGATTGGCTAAAGCTCACGGATAAGGCTGTAAATAAATTTCTTATTAAACTACTTAGAAAATTTTCACAAAATATTGGAAAACTTATACGAGCTGAAACAAAATTAGCAGTTTATAACAGCTGCGACCCAACTGTGCTTTTATGTAAATAAACAGTCACTTTTAAACATCAGTACACTACTTGTGTATACCATCTCATTTTAATTTTAAATTTACGATATCTAATTATTAAAATTTCGTGTATATTTATATAAATATAAAATAGCTTTCAAGTACCACTAGTTGACATCCCTCCCTAATAGAGATCGTTCTTTCTTATATAGTCTGCACACGCCCTAAACGACACAGTATTTAGAGGAACCTTGGTACTACTTTATCGTTTAGTGATATATAAATTTGTTTAACGACGCACCACAAAGCCACTTAATTCTATTGTTTAGTCGGATGCGGAGTATGGCTCTCGGCGAGCAATGCCTCGTTTTAAATTAACTATGTATACTAATGATATGATCACTTTATCTCGCACTTAATTGTTAATTCTTACGAGTATATCTCTTTGACATGTACTTCTGCTGTTTCAAGATGCATATTTGTTTTATTTAGCAAAATAATTTTTATTTAGTTCAATTTTGGGTTTTACTCTTGTAATTACTTTACTCTTGTCATAGAAATACTGTAGTATTTCTAAGGCCTACCTGAATGTACTAAATATGCCAAAAATATTTTTATTTTTTTAAATTTGTCCTTCAAACATATTTTTATATGGGGTTTGAATTATAATACATAATAGATGATAATTGATAAATATTTTTTTTCAAATTGCAAAAACAGTATTCATAGACTCGTAGAGTATATTTGGTTTTAACAGTGAATCTCGACGTTTTAAAATAGTCTAAAATATTACATTTTCACACAAGAACAATTTAAACTATTGAGTTTCTGAATATAGGTAGAGCGTTGAAGGCCATAGAATGCTTGTTATTCCAGTCGATGGCACTCTCTTCAGGCAATACCTCTAAGTAACTGTAACAGATAGGGCCGTAATTGACATGGCCTGAATTGTGCAAGACATATTCTGTAATATGCTAGTTGAAATAGTTCATAAAAATGAGGAAGTCGAAAAACAGCAAAACTTTCGAAGATCTATTAATTATATTCGTGATCTATTATTTCTAACTCACTTTTGTATTGAGACTAATCCATATTATCCGTACTTAAGAAATTGTGAAAGATCAAGAAGAGAATTTTGTTTGAAAAACGTTAAAATACAACCTGCAGCAATTCATCATACCTATGAATAGTGTATCTATTTAGTAATTAATACTTAAAATCGTTATAACGTATCTGCGGATGAACCCAAGCAGGTCGAGTATGAGCAGCATGGCAATGTTTCTTTTACATTATAAGAAGTTAAAGATATTATAAGTTACACCAGAGAGTTATCAACTCCGAAAATGTTAGATACAAAAGAAAATAGTTTCAGTTGATTCGGATAAGATTTGGGTGTGACGGACGTATTCGTACGTACGTACGAATGATCTTATAAGGGCTCCTGATATGAAGAGAAATCATAAAAGTTTGTAATAATAAGTTTCTATAGCCTAAATATTCAGGGAGCTTTATATTTAATATATAAAATTTCCTTTCAAGCCCGCGTTACAGACACGTGTAAGGCGTACATAATATGGAGATGGAAGGAGGTCATATAACCCAATTAGTACGAACGACTCGTGAATCGGGCATCACAAAATATGCACTTCAAACCACAAAATTCGTCATATCGTAAGTTAAATATAGCCATATTAATAGACTGGCTACTCACCCTCCCTTTGCTCGGGTTCGTCCCTGCTAAATAAAAATGAAAGACTTTCATACAAACTTGCGAGAGCCCTAAGGCCTCCTAAATTCGGCGCTGTAACAAAATCCGTTCTCGTAGCGATTGTCTACAAATAAACTTCCTCTCTGCCAAATTTCATCATTATGAGACAAGCGGTTTTCGTTATTTCGTAATGAGAGTGAATGAGAGACTTTTGTATAACAATAATTACCAAATTTTTGTTACTAAATTAGTAATACTAAACTTAATTAGTAATACTAAACTTGATTAGTAATACTAATCAAGGTTTACCAATGTTGAAAATTGATTTAAAAGCACTTTAAACATAAACTAAACAAACTGAACTCCAAACTTTCGTGTAACATAAACTCCACAACAAAGCTTTTTGCTATAATTGTTATTTCAGTCTAATTTTAAGATGATAATTAATTCAAAGTGTAGATGGATGGTTGACACATCTCGTGTGTTGTGGCGTGTAGCAGATGAGCCGGGACCAGTGAGCTTGAATCTTATATTGATGTAATGAATAATAGAGACGGCTCTAACAATTATTTATTTACAGTGTTACATATAATTATGTAAGTGCGAATATTGTACATAATAAATAATTTATAATTCGGATTTTGTTTGACTATAAGTGTTATAAGTTCTTCTTACAATATCCTGACGTGAATCATTTATAACATATGAACGATATATAAACGGACCTTCTTGTCCTAGTAAAATTGGTTTAGTCCTAAAAAGCTTATTATAAAAAGGTCTGTATAATATTTAAGCAAAATTCACACGAGGCCGAAAAGTTTAAATAATTTACAGAAGGGCATGAGAATAAGAAGTTATTAGGAGCTCGAAATTGGTATTTAAAAGCTTCCCCGGGCGAAGTCGCATGTCACAAAACTTAATAGGCTCAGGTACAATGTGACCTCCGGGCGACAAAAGGAACTTAGTCAACGAAATAAGATATAATGTATTCATAATATTTTTTTTCAACGATAAAATTGATAGAAATTTTAATAATTTTATTCATAACTAGCCTTTCCCGCGGCTACGATCGCGTTCTAAAGGCTGAAAATCAAAAGAAATATTTTTCTCCCGTTTTTGAAACATTTTTCATTGATGCTCCGCTCCTATTGGTCGTAGCGTGATTTAATAAAGCTTAAAGCCTCGATGTAGGGCATATATTGAGCCTCCCAGATATACAGACTTTCCAACACAAAAATAATTTCAGACCAGTAGTTTCTGAGATTAGCGCGTTCAACCAAACAAACAAACTCTTCAGCTTTATAATATTAGTATAGATTTATTGGTACTGCGGATTATTATATTTTAGTTTTAATAGAAAACCTTAAATTTAATAAGTTTAGTCTATATTTAGTAGCCTACGCCCTTACCTCGAATCACTGAATCTTGTAGCGATAAAGCGTCATCTACGCGTATCGTATGTTAACATAATTGATATTCTCTAGATGATTGCGTAAATTGATAGTTTGTAGCAATCTAAATACTAAATCCTATTTTATTGATGGGTTGTTCAATTATAGTAATACTCAGCTTGTATAATTAAAGAAAATTTTTCATACTTTTCATAATTTTCATCATTCATTGTTTAGGTTTTCTGGTTTCTCTTCTGATTTTGATACGAGTAGCTTTTTTGTTAACTAACAGGCGTCTACGTCAATAGATATTTATATTTCATGAAAAAGTACTATAATATACACCTATCATATTTTCAGGTTTTTCAGATTTCAGAACAAATAATCCAACAAGAAAATACTGTGACTAAAGTTATTTTTATGCTGAATGTAGTTTGACTAGTCTAAGAATTACCAAACATTAATAATTATATTTCTTAGAATAATAAATGCTTATTGAGTAAATTATTATATAATAATCTAATAATTGTATAAAATTATAAGCCAAGTGATTATAAATTTTAACAAGAAATAATAAATTACTTTATGAATTTACAATTTTAACTGACCCGTTAATTAAAACTTCACCAAACTTAAGTAATAAGGAACCTTTACTTATGTAAACCAGAGTGGGTAATGATTTAATATTTTTAATCTTAAATGGTTCACTGATTCAAGAACCACATTAATATTTATTACTAGTGACTTTTCCTTGCTTCGCTCGGGTTGGTCTCTTGTATGTTTAAACATTCCTAAGAAATAAGCTAAACAGACTATATTCCGCAATAAATACTATCCTATATCCTTTTCAGGGTTTCACAAATGTAAACTAACTAATTGCAGAGAGTACAAGCTTTTTAAATTACGTAATATGATATTATAAAAATGTATAACTTGTTTTCTAGTTGTAATATTGTGAAGTAAAAATAAAAAATTTCGCTACAAACACATTTTATGAATAAATGAACCTTCTAGGTGTAAAAGTGACATAGTTTTTTAATCGTATTCAGCTTGTGTCATGAGGGAGAGGGTGGTCGTTGACGGTCGCCGTGTTTTTATTAGCTGAAGTACCTTATTAGCATTCTTGTGCATGTCTTAGAAACTGACGTCTTTGACTAAATTATTTTTAGTTCATTTTTACTTAAGACTGTTATGGCAGAACTGGTTCAAACTGTGTAAATTGCAAAGTTAAATTTTTAACTATCGAGTTAAATATAGCGACCGTACTGATAGTATAGGAAATGTGTTCATCGCTTTTATGTTAATATCTCATGCTATCAGTTAAAACTAAGGCGACTTTTTAAAATCCATCAATTTATAATTATAGATGGCGCAAAGTTACAAATTATGGTATATTTTAGATAGAAAAGGAAATGGTACCTAAGTTTTTATTAAAATTTATGAATTTTAATAAACAATTCTGGTAAGAGATATATTTTATTGTAAATTATCTTCTTTTATGCAAAATGTTAAACACGTAAATAAGACTAAGAAAGTAGTTTTAGACTCATGATTGATATCGGCTTTTATAGGCACATCAATACTAAGTAATACTTCCCTTGGGTATTTCTTTGGCGTGAACTTATTTAGAACTTGCCGCCGGAATACAAATATTTAAGTCATTAGCCGATATTATTATGAATAAGTTGCACAGACTTTACCTTATATACAGTAGATAATCTATTTTATACTAGTTCAGAGCCTACCCCTAGGGAAGAGGGGAGAATATGCTATTTAACATGATTATTTTAATACAGTAGATATTACTTTAGAATTTTTCTATTTTTCTTATTCATTTTTTTCCTATATTTTATACTAAGAAAAAAATATAAAGGAAATTATTACTATCACATAAATAACAATAAAAAGCTGTGCACAAAACGTTCGCATTCTCATACAAAATCATATGGGCGAAGTTACACGACGGGATTTGCCGACTCACCGAAGGCAACAAAAAGTTTTGACTTATCGCCGGATACCACATTTCGTAAACATGTCTTTTACCGGCCATCTCGAGCTAATGACCCTTTCAGCTCCGCCGTCGCAGGCATTGTGAGCTTGATGTATGTTACGATAGTTATATAGCTTTAGTTAGGTAGAAAAAAAATATATTTATTAGATTTTTATAATATTTTAAGAATTTATTTTTAAATTAATTATAATACACTGACTTTGCAGTTGCCCTCTATTTCTTTTGACTTCAACGTGTGCAATAAACTTGTTACCTTATAACCTTTATTCTGCTGAAAACCTCATTTTTCTCTGGGATATAAAGTAACTGTCGCGGCTAACCCCATCTAGTTTGTTCATGACGCAGCTGCCTATGGACTTTTAAGTGGTTGCCGCCGTTGTCCGTTGTGTGGCGCTGCGGCGATCGACCCGACGTCTATATATTTTTCTCATTTTTGTTAATCGTTCGTTTGTGCTTCGAGCCTAGCAGTTTCTTTTTTTAATACACATAAGAACATTGTAGAAACGAAAATTAAACGTAATTCGTAGTAGTCTACGTTTTTTTTTTTGAAGACCTACTTAGTTTTGGCTGAACGTTGCTGCCCCATAATTTGGTCTTCGAGCCTGGATTTACCAAGAAATTGGACTTCGCGCCGACTGGTCTTCGTTAAGGAAAATCGACGCAGCTACTTCTTCAGTCAACGGTCAGGTCTTATTTCCTTTCTACTCCTTTCCCTTAAACGTTTGAATTAAAAATCGTATCATTTATATTTCAGGCTAGTGACGTTTCTTTGCGCAGGTTCAAAGTCTTCATATATAACCGTGAGTACCTTACATTATTCTTACACGTAGACCTCTAAGATGTCCACTGACGATAAATTATCAGTTCTTTCGGCAGCTTCCCCCTTGGGAAAACGACTAAAAGATATTTCTGAACTCAAAAAACAGCGAGGTAATTTAAAAGGTCGGTTAACGCAATTTAAAAAATATTTAGATTCGTTGCCTTGTAATTCTATATCTCAAGTTCAAGTTAAAGAAGTTAAATTTAGAATGCAAACAGCTCAAGATCATTTTAATACTTTTAACAATATTCAAAATCAAATTGAGCTCGTTTTACCCGAGTCGGAATATACAGCAAACCTTGAGTATGTAGAATCTTTCGAATCATTATATTTTAACGTTTTAGCTACAGCTGAAAGTATAGTCGAAAATACCGTCGAAAGTCTAAAATGTAACAGTAAATCGTCAGTGCAATCGAATGTTAAACTGCCGGACATAAAACTACCCTCCTTTGATGGTTCATTTGATCAGTGGTTAGAATATAGGAACTCGTATATTACTATGATACACAATCGTTCAGACTTAGACGAAATCCAGAAATTTCATTATTTAAAGGCTTCACTGAGCGGTTGTGCGTTACAAGTTATAAGCGCTTTAGAATTTACAGCGAGTAATTACGTGCATGCCTGGGATCTACTTCATAGTAGATTTCATAATACGCGACTTCTTATACAGAACCACTTGAAATCATTATTTTCTATCACTCCGCTTAAACAGGAATCCCACTTGCAGATTCGTAGGTTAATAGATACTACACTCAGAAACCTTCGTGCTTTAAAATCATTAAACGAACCTACTGAACACTGGGATACGATAATTATATACTTAGTTGTATCTAAATTAGACGCATCTACTGAGCGGGAATGGGAGAATTTTAAGGGATCAATTTTAACTGATCCGAACAAACGACTAAAATTAGATGATTTACTGTCATTCTTAAGAAACAAATCGAATACTCTGGAGATGATTAGTTCTAGTCAAAATAAGTTGCCTCAATGTAAGCCTCACGTTATAAGCGAAAATAAGCATTATCAACCAAAAGGCCATGTCACAGGACATACCTACACGTCTACTAATTCTATTAAAAATAATAATTCTAAGAAGTCATTTAGTTCTAATAAACGCATTTCTCCAGACAATAATACTTGTGTTTTATGCAATGGTAATCATTTACTTTATACGTGCTATAAATTTTTAAATTTATCTATTAAAGATAGGCTAAAATTTGTTGAAGATAACAAACTATGCAGTAATTGTTTACGTTGTTCAGGTCATTCTGCAACGGAATGTATGTTCGGACCGTGTAAGCAATGTCGGAACAAACATAATACGCTATTACATGTTAATAATAATTTAAATAAATTCGAATATACGCAAAGCGGGCGATCAGCTGATTTCGGCGAGACTCGTGAAGCGGCCGGCCCGTCGACCGCGCTTCACAGTTTATCTACTAGCTACGCGCTGCCGCGAAATGCATTACAACCGGTTTTGCTATGCACTGCGTTGATAGATATAATAGATCGGAATAATGAAATGTTTACAGCTCGCGCGCTATTAGATAACGGCAGTCAACATAGTTTTATTTCAGAAAAACTATTTAAACGTTTGAATACGAAACCTATACAGTCCACTATACGTATATCGGGCGTTGGTATGTCTACAACGCAATCGAATAAATCGTGCGAAATAATTATACGTTCTAAGATAAACGATTATAGTACAAAGCTTCGGTGCTACATTTTGCAGCACATTACGTCTAGTTTGCCTACGACAAACATTGATAATAAATTTATACGTATTCCTAATAATATTCGTCTTGCGGATCCATCATTTAATATTTCCTCGGCTATCGATTTACTAATCGGTGCTGATTTATTCTGGGAATTATTATTAAACGATAATAGAATTCGATTAGAAAGGGGACCTTACCTCCAAAATTCTAAATTAGGATGGTTATTGTGTGGCCCGCTTTATACGTCGCAATTAAAAGACAGTGAAAACGATCTAGTTTATTGTAATTTTAATCAAACTTTAGACGACAATTTAAAACGTTTCTGGGAGTTAGAAAACGTATCTCAGTCCCGTAATATTCTTACTGCTGATGAGCGTATATGCGAGGATCTATTTAAAAATACGACTAAACGAGACATCGATGGTAGGTTTACAGTACGCATTCCTTTAAAACAATCACCAGATGTTTTAGGTGATTCGTATAATTTAGCAAAAAATAGGTTTTTTGCATTAGAACGTAAACTTGAGCGCACACCGGAATATAAACGTCTGTATCGTGACTTTATAAACGAATATGAGTCGTTAGGCCATATGACACGTGTTGATAAGGTTGAATATCCTAATTTTTTCTTGCCGCATCACGGTGTTTTTAAAGAGCACAGTTCAACCACTAAACTTCGTGTGGTCTTTGACGCAAGTGCTAAAACTACTTCTTCTAAGTCACTTAACGACATTCAGTACCCGGGACCTGCTCTTCAAAATGACATTTTTTCTATACTTTTACGATTTAGGCGTTATAAATACGTAGCCTGTGCGGACGTAGAGAAAATGTTTCGTCAGGTCTTTGTTCAGCAGGGTCAAAGGTCACTGCAGTATATCGTTTGGCGTGACAATCCTACAGATCCGTTAGGTATATATCAACTTAACACCGTAACTTATGGTACGGCGTCAGCGCCGTATTTAAGTATGCGTTGTATACGTCAGCTCGCATACGATTGTGATGACGTCGTCACAGCTCGGGTAATAACCGAAGATTTATTCGTTGACGATTTGGTTACTGGCAGTGATGATCGTCATGAGCTAATATCCATCTGTGAAAAAGTTTCAGCGGTTTTACGTTCGGGATGTTTTGTACTACGTAAATGGATATTTAACTCGGAGCTCGCTCATACTCAGGCAACACAGCAGTTTAACAGTGAACACACGCAAAATAAAACCTTAGGTATTGGTTGGTATAGCGAGAGTGACTACCTACATTACACTACACAAATAGACGAGTATGCCGATATACCCAGGTTGACTAAACGAGTAATGTTATCAATAATATCACAGATCTACGATCCGTTGGGTTTATTATCGCCTACCGTTATTATATCTAAAATTTTACTTCAAAAATTATGGCTGAGTAAGCTCGATTGGGATACGCCAGTACCTCGCGATATCGAACTTATTTGGAATAAATTTATGTTAGTTTTAAAACGATTAAATGAATTAAAAATTCCTCGTTACGTAATGAGCGGCTACATGCAATACAAAGAACTGCACATATTTACCGACGCGTCACAAAGTGCATACGGCGCTTGTGCCTATGTACGTACCTATAACCATGATTCCGAAATCGTCGTTAAATTATTATGCGCAAAAAGTAAAGTTGCCCCCTTAAAGTCCATATCTATACCGAGGTTAGAACTTTGTGGTGCTTTAATAGGCGCAAGACTTTATAAAAAAATAATCGACGTTATTCGTTTAACATTCTCAAGGGTCATCTTTTGGACTGACTCGACTATCGTCATCGGTTGGGTTAAGATGTCGCCACATCTCTTAAAGCCGTTCGTACAAAATCGCGTAACCGAGTTAAACGAGCTGACAGGTGATTCCGAGTGGTTACATGTATCGAGCGAAAACAACCCAGCTGATATATTGTCTAGAGGATTAGCCTTTGATTCGTTGATTAACTGTGAGCTTTGGTGGAACGGTCCGTCTTACTTGCAATGTCATAATAATTTTGATTCGTTAAATAATAATAATATAATTAATTTAGAAAACTTGCCTGACTTAAAATCTAATGTAGTACATAATTTTAGCAGTCTAAACAATTTAGATTTTATCCAATTTAATAAATACTCGTCTTTCACAAAACTTAAACGCGTATGGGCCTACGTTCTTCGATTCATAAACAACGTACGAAGTCGCGGAGCTAATAGACGCAAAACAAAGCAAACCGGTTTGTTATCGGTCTCCGAACTAGAACAAGCGCAGTATACGTTGATTCGTTTTGCACAAATGCAATCCTTTCCGACGATTTATGATAATTTGCTGAATGAAGGAAGTTACACAGGCAATAATAAAGAATTAAATCGTGTATCTGGATTAAACGTGTTTTTAGACGATAAAAAATTAATTCGAGTTGGTGGTCGACTTCGAAACGCGTCTAATTTCGATTTTAATAAAAAGCATCCGTTTTTAATGTGCAGTCGACACTGGATGTCTAATTTATTAGTGAGTCATGAACACAAGAGGCTACTTCATGCAGGACCTCAACTTATTTTATATACCCTGCGCGAGACATGGTGGATATTAAGTGCAAGAAGTCTTGTGAGAAAAATCGTGCGTCAATGTGTTACATGTTCTCGTTTTAACAATAGGATACCTAAACCTATAATGGGAAATTTACCATCTGAACGTCTGGATGCGGGATTTCCGTTTGAGCGGACCGGCGTTGATTATGCTGGACCTATTATGATTATGAACCGTAAAGGGAGAGGTGCTAGGCAAATTAAATCGTATATTTGTTTATTTGTCTGTTTCATAACTAAAGCTGTTCATATCGAACTGGTCACGAGCCTTTCGACGGACGACTATATTTTAGCTTTAAAACGTTTCATTGGTAGACGCGGAAAACCAGTTGCTCTTTATTCTGACAACGGTAGAAATTTTGTTGGTGCTGAAAAAGAAATTCGAAATTTAATTCATGATAATTTACAACAAATAAACGATTACGCCTCATGCGAGGGTATTGATTTTAATTTTATTCCACCGTATGCGCCGCATTTTGGAGGTCTGTGGGAGAGTGGTGTAAGGTCTTGTAAACATCATCTTAAACGTATTGTTGGTAACGCCAAATTAACATACGAAGAAATGAATACGGTTTTAATTCAAATCGAAGCCGTTTTAAACTCTCGTCCACTGTCCCCCTTATCCACCGATCCTAACGACTTCACTCCCCTCACTCCTGGTCACTTCCTCATAGGCCGACCGTTAACTTCGCTGCCATGCGAGACCATTTCTGATGCTACAGGTCTGGCGACGAACCGGTACCGCCGCGTGGAGCAGCTGCGGCAGCAGTTCTGGCGGAGGTGGTCCAGAGAATACATTGGAGAACTTCAACAGAGAACTAAGTGGAAAACTCATCATGACGATATAGCCCTTGATCGTCTCGTCCTTATCAAAGATGAAAATTTACCACCGCTTAAATGGCGTTTGGGACGCATAACCCGCATTTACCCGGGGACTGATGGTGTCACACGTGTTGCTGACATCCGTACCGCAACCGGAACGACGAGGAGGGCGTTTTCTAAAATTTGCCCTTTGCCCCTGCAGCCATCCAACGATGAAGCCTGATGTTGGAAGCCGGTGTTTCCAAGGCGGGGGGTATGTCGCGGCTAACCCCATCTAGTTTGTTCATGACGCAGCTGCCTATGGACTTTTAAGTGGTTGCCGCCGTTGTCCGTTGTGTGGCGCTGCGGCGATCGACCCGACGTCTATATATTTTTCTCATTTTTGTTAATCGTTCGTTTGTGCTTCGAGCCTAGCAGTTTCTTTTTTTAATACACATAAGAACATTGTAGAAACGAAAATTAAACGTAATTCGTAGTAGTCTACGTTTTTTTTTTGAAGACCTACTTAGTTTTGGCTGAACGTTGCTGCCCCAGTAACCTTCATTCATATCGATTTTATCCGCGTATAATTTTTATACGCGTACAAAATTTGTTCACGGATTATATTTAGATACCATTTTTGTGTTTTGGTTCTTAGTATTGAATATAAGAGGAATGTTATTTATGCACAGTTTACTTTGCTAAACTTGTTAAGACCGAAAATCGATCGTTTATATAAAATCTCAAAGGCTTTTACAAAATACGACGTACAAAAATTATTATGTACAGAAATATTCTTGGTACAAACATTTTACACAATTTGGTTTAAAACCAAGCATTCTCACAAAATATTCTGTAAGAACATATCATAATTATATTTACATGGGAATATCATAAATGTAGGGCGTTGCCGAGCAGCTAATGAATAGATCTTGCCATTATTTCTGTAAGAATAAAACGAAACCGTGGTTCGAGTTAATTAATTTAAACTGTAGAGTGTAGGTAGAGAAAGACGCTACACTGCTACTGTACTACATTACGTTATGGGGACTTCGCTGTAATTTATTGTTTAATGCTTTACTTTAAGGAACTGGAAAGATATTTAATGGAACTTTTCTAAATTAAGTATTTTTCTTGTTAAACTTAACTTTTGAGTTAAACGAAAATATTTATTGGATCTACCCACTAGCTTTAGCTTGTGATTGATCTTGGTTTCAATTATATTAAAGTAGCATTTCCCGCGGTTCCGCCCGCATTCTAATCACTATTAAAAAATGGGGATTGGTTGGTTTTAAGTACTTTTTGATGCCAAATCATAAAAAAATTAAATTAGTCTACAAATTAGAAATAAAAAGTATGGAGAGGGCCACCATTATCACCTGGGGGGAACAAAAAATAGCGTATGAACTATTCTGAAACCTACCAAAATAAACAAAAAATCATAAAAATCAGCCGTTTAATAACAAACACTATATAATACGAGATTTTTATATATTAGAAAGAACACAAGATTATAACAAGCGAACTGATGTTTTAGCAAATAGAATAATTTTATTTTTTACTAATATTAAAACGGTAAAATTTTATATGTTTGGATGTTTGAATGGATGTTTGTTACTTAATCGGGAAAAAATGAAATTTGGAACAGAAATAGATTATACTTTGGAATAGCACATAGGCACGTTTTTTGAACTGAACAAATGCATGGTACCCTGGAATTATAGTTTCTTTTGTTCTTCACTACTGCCTAACCTAAGCTAAACGAAGGTAAGTAGTAAATATGACTTATACAACGTATTTTACACGCTACTTACATCAATTATTCTTGTTTTAATGTGATGTTTTATGAATGTTGAAGTATAAATAGTGTTCGGGCCAAACGTTGTTACCGAACACCTAAGCAATAATGCTTAGTAGGTGTGTTATAAATACATCAAAACACACCTAAAACAGTGAGTGCACGTTCGGACAGCAATCAAACCGGCTGCATTCATTATCATTACATAGCATCAATTATCATTAAATATATCATAGTATAAAATCAATAAACTCTACAACGATCTCAGACTGTATTTAATTTATCAATCATTTAGTAGTAGGTCGCGTCCCCTACATTTTTTGGTCCTTCGAGCTTTTGGACCTCGCGCTTCGCGTTTAGAGCAGTTCGCGAGTGTGAGGAGACATTATTTTATCAGTGACATTACTCTATCAGTGGAATTATTTCATCAGTTAAATTAGCAAACTAGTTATAAGTGAAACTGTGTAGTGAGAGTTTTATCATAGCGTCGAATCCGGGAGGTAAATCAGCCTCCGGGAATAAGCATCAGCAGAGAAAGCTTGGCCACCGAGTTGAGTTTTCTGGTATCAGCAGCAGCAACAGATAGTCTTGACTGTTGAGTCGGGCTATCGAATCAGACGAGCAGGTAGCAGCAGAGGACGCACTTCAGTAGCAGACCCAGCACCAAGTAAGATCTTTCCATTTTATCAGTTGACTATTTTGTTTAGCAATCATAATGGAAGACTTATATAGCAATCAGTTAGAGATCGTTGAGTCGATGGAAAAACTTTTAATTAACTTTAAAAAAGACAATCAAGAGCGGAAAACAGAGTATCATATCAAAAAACGGCTCCAAACTCTAGAACTTTACTGGTCTGAATATCAAGAGAATCATAAGCGTTTACGAGAGTGTAAAGATACGAGTCATCCATACTTTGCAAATTCACATTTTGAAAATACAAAGAAAAAATATGAAAATATCAAATTATACATAAATGAGAAATATAGTGAAATTATTCAAAAGATCCCGGAAACTTTTCATTCTCAATTAAAAGAGCCGTCAGCATCAACTTCATCGCCAGCAAAACATAAAGAAGAAAATATATCAGTTAGGTTTCAAGAAAGTCGAGGCTTATATAGCAAATTAGATGAAATGCTGCGTAAACAGTTTATTAATTTTAAGGCTTTTTCGCGGACTGTAAGCACCATAGACATTAATTCTATATCAGAAAAATGGGAATTTGAAGATGCTTTGAAACAGTTACAGCAAAGGTGGGCTGCAATAGACTCACTCCATTGGGAAATAGATTCCGAGCTAAACGGGGAAGATGGAGAGTACGATCTTGTTTTCAATAAACATGAAAAAACATACATTGAGATTAAAAAATCATTAAATAGTAAAATGTGGTCGGTATCACACAGAGAAAAATGCACACCCCAGATGGATGTCCCAACATTTAATGGAAATTATCAACAGTGGGTAGCGTTCAAAAATCTATTTACTGAAACCATTCATAACAATCCATGCTTATCAAATTCACAGAAAATGCAATTTTTAAAGGGTAAAGTACAAGGTGAGCCCGACAGACTTATACAGCATCTGTGTATTAGCAGTGAAAACTATATAACGTGTTGGGAAATACTGAACAATCGTTACGATCACAAGAAACGCATCTTCACATCCCACATGAACTCCCTCCTTGGTATACCGATTATACAACAGCAATCCCTAGCAAGCATAAAACGATTGCATGATACTACATTAGAGTGTATGCACGCGATTAAAAACCTAGGAGTTGACATAAGCACATGGGACCCTATTCTGGTTCATATATTATCACAAAAGTTAGATGCGGACACACATTCAGGATATATAGAGTCATTAAAAAATCCGCGAGAGCTGCCTTGTATCAAAGAATTTTTACAATACTTAGAAGGAAAATTTACATCATTAGAATCGTCTAGAAAAAAGCAGGAACCATCAAGCAATAATCAACCTAATAACGCATCATTAAATCATAGATTTCATCAACATAAAAATTATACATTCAATAATAATCAACAAGCATCAAAGCCTTTTAAATCTTTTCATATATCGAATATTAAATGTCCTATATGCGCAGAAAATCATGGTATATTTAATTGCAAGAAGTTTTTAAACATGCCGGTACATATTAAAGAAAAAACAATTGTGCAATTGCAATTGTGTAAAAACTGCCTATACAATCACAAAGGAAATAGCTGCTTTTCGGTAAAACGGTGTCGAATTTGCACCGGAAATCATAACACATTGCTACACAACAGCGAAATTCATTTAAATAAAACTAAAAAACAAAGTCCGGTTGTGCAATCTACAGAACAAAGGGAAAGCACTGTCAGCACTTTACATGTGGCGCGTGATCGACCGAATGAAATTTTATTATCTACAGCAAAAATACATGTTACGGCAAATGATGGTTCGAATCACATTATGAGAGCACTAATAGATCAGGGGTCTCAAATATCATTAATAAGCGAAAATGCAGCACAGAAGTTAGGGCTTAAGAGATCAAAATGTAAGGGTGTCATTTTTGGCGTAGGAGAAAAGGAAAGCAATTGCAAGGGCATGGCGAATATCGAATTTTCATCTATTTATAATGATTCTTCTTTTAGGTCTAATGTATACATAATGCCAAACTTAATCAAGAATTTGCCAAACAAAACATTCGATAAACCGTCATGGCCTTATCTAAATAACATAAATTTAGCAGATCCAGAATTTTATATCAGTAAACCGGTTGATATCTTATTAGGCGCTGATATTTATTCATCGATTTTATTAGGAGGTATTATCAGAGGAGAAGGAGAAAATCAACCGATAGCCCAGCAAACTCATTTAGGTTGGTTATTATGCGGTAACGTGCAAACATACCATTGCAATGTCGTATTAAACAACTTAGAAAATATTCAGCAGTTTTGGGAAATTGAGGATATAACAGAGCCCTCAAATATGACATCAGAAGATTTAGAATGTATTAAATTTTTCAAAGCAACAACAAAACGACATGAAAATGGAAAATATGAAGTACGATTGCCTTTAAAACAAAGTATTGAGAAACAGTTAGGCTTTTCAAAACAAGTGGCTATTGCTCAATTTAAATATTTGGAACGAAAATTCAGCAGAAATAAAATATTTGCAACTGAGTATAAAAAGTTTATGAAAGAATATATTAATTTAAATCACATGCGATTGTGTAACAATAGCAGCAATATGACACCGGAATGTTATTTACCACATCATGGCGTAGAGCGCATTGACTCTATAACGACTAAGCTTAGAGTCGTTTTTAATGCATCAGCTAAAACGTCGAATGGCACAAGTTTGAATGATTTAATGTATAGGGGCCCAAATTTACAGCAAGATCTGCAGTCACTTATATTGAAATGGAGAAAATTTGAATTCGTATTTACTGCCGATATTGAAAAAATGTACCGAAATATATTAGTTTGCAAAGAAGATCAAAAATATCAAAAAATATTATGGCGAGAGGAACCTAATAGCAGCTTACAATCTTATCAACTTTTAACCGTTACATACGGCACTAAAGCAGCACCTTTTTTAGCAATGATGACCTTAAAGCAATTAGCATCAGATGAGCAGAACAGATTTCCAGAAGCAGCTAGAATCGTGGAAGAAGATTTCTATGTCGACGATTTAATAAGCGGAGCATATACTATTGAGCACGGTAAACAATTAGTTGAATCTTTAAATTATTTATTAGCATCAGGGGGGTTTTTATTACGAAAATGGTCTTCTAATAAATCAGTATTATTAGAAAATATCAATGAAAACCATAAATTAAATTCTGAAAATAATACATTTAATTTCAAAGAATACATAAAAACATTAGGGTTACATTGGAATTCCTTAAATGACACATTTTCTTTTAATTGCAATGTAGGTCAAAGCTTATTATCAAAACCTACTAAACGAATTTTACTGTCGGAAATATCAAAAATTTTTGACCCCTTAGGGTGGGTAGCGCCTGTTGTAACTAAATTAAAATTATTATTTCAAAAACTTTGGGAGTCTAATCTCAAATGGGATGATATTATTCCCGACAATATATTTACTGAATGGATTTTGATCAGTTCGGATTTAAGTAACATAAATAAAATCACATTACTAAGGTGGTTAAACAGTAAGCAAGATGATATTATAGAGTTACATGGGTTCTGTGATTCATCTCAAAAAGCATACGTCTGCGTAGTTTATGCTAGAATTATACATAAAGGAAAATGCTCGGTAGTAATGGTCGCCGCTAAGACGAAATTAGTGCCAAATAAAAAGCATATCACTTTACCAAAGCTAGAGTTATGTGGGGCCTTTCTACTGGCAAAACTAATGATTAAAATCAAAATATGCTTAAGCAATCACAATCTCGAAGTATACGGATGGTGCGATTTGATGGTCGTTTTCGGGTGGCTGCAAGGCGACCCCGGTCGTTGGAAAACATTCGTTGCAATTACAAGCATTATTTCTCTAAACAGTTGGAGATATGTTAAGTCATATGACAATCCTGCGGATTCAGCAAGCAGAGGGTTAATAGCCTCAGAATTATTAAAAAATACTTTGTGGTGGCAAGGCCCACCCTGGCTATCAGCAATGAATATTAAAGAAAACTCGGATCATGAATTAAAAATAAATCAAACTTGCATTATTCAAAATAAAAGTCATGAAAATATTATTATTAAATTGTTGAATAGATACAGTTCATATACTACAGTAACAAGAATATTAGCATGGGTCTTCCGTTTCATTAAAGGAAAACATAAACAATCGAGTGACTATCTCACGTTACCGGAGTTGCGATATGCAAGTAATTTAATTATTAAATACGTTAAATGCTCTGAATCCGACGCAGATAATAAGCACACAGAGAGTTTGAATACTCCTGTTATCAATAAAAAACATACGAAAAATTCCAATAAAATGAGTTTCTTTACGTTTGTTACCTTGCTTATCTCTTTTATGAGCTTAATAACTACATCTCAATGTGCATACAATATCACGGCTCTTCGAAATGATCAGTTTTTATATTTAAATCCAGTAGCTAATTTAAAATTAATACAAGATGAGTGGAAATTAGTAGTGTTCTACAAAATGAGTCCGTATTGGCAAGGCATAAAGGTATATAATCAACTATCTAATCATTTGGATAAAACATGTGCTAGTATATCAGGCAATACGCATTGCGACATTACTCTATTACAACTACGTCATGAGTACACTGAACTGGAGTACTATAACCAGCTGCTTCTTACTCAGCATTTCAGAGAGCGCACGCGACGGCGGCGCGGGCTTATCAATGGAGTGGGTTATATTGCAAATAGTCTGTTCGGAGTATTGGATGAGCGATTCGCAGAAAAATATGAGCAGGACATTGAACGTATAACGAACAATAATAAATACTTTTTAAATTTAATGAAAAATCAAACGTCGCTTGTGGAAGCCGAATATAATCTATTAAAACGTACAGAGTCAACAATTGAAAAACAGCATAAATACATAAACAAACATTTAAATACTATATATGGGTCATTGAACACGGTGCAGCAAGAATTACGAAATTTATCATTAAACCAAGAATTTACACTTTCAGTAATAACAGCCAGTAATATTTTACAAAATTTACACCGAATACAAAGCAATCTCTTAGGAATTATTACCGATATTCACAACGGGAAGTTTAACATATATTTATTAACACCCGAACAATTACAAAAGGAATTAAATATTATCGCAGGTCATCTTCGGAAGGACTTGACATTGCCGGTGGACGATTTTCACACTGAATTAAACAGTTTATACAAAGTTTTACGAATTAAAGCTAGAATGACTCAACAAAATTTAATTTTTGAGATATCATTTCCTCTCGTAAGCAGGGATAATTACATACTTTACAAATTAATTCCCGTCCCGCGTCAGGTGGAACATAATATGATAACTGTTACTCCAGTGTCAGATTACGCAGCAATCAATTTAAGAAAGGACACTTATTTTACGATTGAAGATTTGCAGTTACAGAAGTGCTTAAAAAATGATCAAAGTTATATGTGTCAACATAGAGAGATGATCTTTCGTCTTGACAGTCAAGAAAAGTTCTGCCTAATCAATCAAACAACACAAACATGTAAAATTACTAGATCTGTATGTCATCAAAAATGGACGGAGCTTAATTTGCAAAACTATCTATATTTCTATTGCGACAGTTACACAGTTAGAATTATTTGCGACGAGCATGTAACTTCCCAGAATTTAAGCAATGCTGGCATTATTCACTTGCAACCAGGGTGTATCATTAAGGGGGATGATTTTACTTTATTTTCATATCAACAATTAACAAACACTATTGATCTTCAACCGCGGATATATGCTCCAAGGGTGACCGAAATTAATCATTTAATAAATATATCAATCCCGATTGAAACAGTAATTGGGTTAAATGTTTCAAACATCAATAAAACATTTGATGATCTCAGCTTGCAATTAAAGTCAATTCAGCAAAATAGTCAATTGATCGATCTTGGTGTATCATATCACGACCTCCACCAGTACATAGTATGCTACGTGTTGGTGGCGACGGTAGGGATCGCTGCAGTGGTCCTAGCGTGGCGTCGTTGCAAAAGGCGGCAAAGCGCGCCTATCACTCCTAACATTACATACAGAAACAACAGTGTGAATAGTGTAAGTGATAGTGTAAGTGCCAGTGAAATGTGTGTGTCGCGAAAGCAGAGCAAGGCTGACCGTCAGCCCAGTGTTAGTGTTAATGTGGAGCTTAAAAATCAAGCGAGCTCTCCTATTTTTAAAAGACCTTCCTTTTTAGTTTAATGTTAACGCTAGATTATGAGATTTAACTTTAAAAAAAAAATTGAATTTAACGTTAGATTATTTACGCCAGATTTTGTAAATCATTTAGTTTAAGATTTTTATTGATAAATGTTAATTTAAGGAAATATTGACTTCACCTTGTAGCATTAATTCATCTCATTATCATTGTTTGTATCATTATTATTGTTTGTATCATTATCATTTTTTGCCTCCCCTGGGAGCATGTTCGGGCCAAACGTTGTTACCGAACACCTAAGCAATAATGCTTAGTAGGTGTGTTATAAATACATCAAAACACACCTAAAACAGTGAGTGCACGTTCGGACAGCAATCAAACCGGCTGCATTCATTATCATTACATAGCATCAATTATCATTAAATATATCATAGTATAAAATCAATAAACTCTACAACGATCTCAGACTGTATTTAATTTATCAATCATTTAGTAGTAGGTCGCGTCCCCTACATTTTTTGATACCTCTAAAAGAGGAATATTTACTACGTCGCTTTACTACAGCTACTTACCGTGAGTGAATATTATTATTACATTACCATCACCATCACATTAAGCCTACATAATCATAAAAATAAAATGAATATTAATTATAAAATATAAGAAAATCCTATTAATTATCTGATATTCAACAGAGGTGGCCAATGGCCATCGCCGATAACAATAAGGGATCACACGCAATTAGGATTCATAACCCTTTTCCGGTCTTTGGATGGAAAAATTAACCCAAATATTAATCATCCTTTGTGTCTCATCAAAAGACGAAATCTGAAGGCTATTGAGCGAAACAGCCAATTGTAGCGATTAGAGTTATACAAATGGTTGCCATAGAACAGGCGAAGTTACTTCAACCCCGAGCGCCATTACGAGTTTTAATTAAAACATTTTTAACCCGACTTAAGGGTTGAGTTTCTCTTAAAATTCAGTTCAAAGAATTCAACTGACGTTCACTTTTTAGCTCATTAACGTTTTTTTTGGGGAATATTATTTTACAAAATAATTACGCGAAATAAAATGAGATTGGATGTAATAAAATCTTTCTTGAGAAGTTTTCATATTTTATGATTGCTTAAAACTTAAAAAGTTGGATTTACTTTGAAAAATATTCTTTTATCACTTTATTTTGTCTACATCGGCTTGTATTAGGGCGAGTGGATGAATAAATGTAGCTCTGCTTAATTACTTTCGTTGACTCAATTACTTCAGGTGGGTCTCTTTAATATTGTGGATATAATATATAAAAACTGACTTTTTAATAATAACTAGTATTTTGCTTCAACTTCACTCGGCAGGTTTCTATATGCCTTAAAGTTTCCAATGTAGCAACTACGGATACAGTACTGATCATCCAAATTAGATCAACAGTTTCATATTGAAGGAGTAATAAACATATACACGAATATCCCAGTAATAATAGAACTGAAAAGTTCTTATAAATAAATTCTAGAAGATCTGACTCAACTAGGCAACTGATATTCTCGCAGGGAATAACGTCAAGTAGCTTGCCATTATATCATCTAGGTAATGAAGATGTATGTATAAATAACTATTACTGCTAAACTTCAGTTTAGACAAATTGTGTGATTATTTATTAATTTTGTTTCATGAAATAATATGAATTTATAGATAGCGGCCATTACGGCAAAGCGGCAACATACTTGTGCGGTAGATTTGGAAGTTGCGTCGTCGGTTACTACAAACTTAAATTAAAAATGATTTATATAGCACATGTAATGTAAACCCTTATTTAGCTTATGTATGTATTACCTATCTACTTGTAGGCTTGCGCGGTTTTTTTACTTTTTTCTTGTAACCGTAACTGTTGTTTATAATACATATTATAAGTAAAACTAGGATTACATTCTCTGAATGACAAATAGAATTTACCCCACAATGTGAACTGTGAAGTAAGCATTTTATGTACAACAACGTCCTTGGCTCCCGACTTCTGTAATTTGGTACAACAAACTTACTATAGAAGTGATAAAAAATATTAGTAGCATGTTTACGAAATCCTATATCCGGGAATAAATCAAAACTTGGTTTCCGGCGACTCGCCGTATCGCGTCGCTAACTTCCCCCATATGAAATTGTTACTTTAACAACTATCGTTGACATCTTTACGCCCTTCATCAGTTTTAGTGTTACTTCTTTTTTATTGTGAATTTCGTTTCATATTTTATTCGATTATTCGATTTTTTGTATAGAATATGACGATTTTTTAATTATTGAAATGAGCTGATGAATTCTTGTGTACGAGTATATTATATAAATTTATTATAGTGTTCTTAGAAAAATCTCTAACCGTTTGGATCATAATCTATGTGGCTCGTTTAGCAATTTATCCAATTCTTTATGTTTGATTTCTTTCTTACTAAAAATAAGAAAAATTGATTAATGCGCTAATATTTGGTATATAGATATTGGGAAGGGCATAGAAGTTTTATCCGGGAAATCATCCCTTAACGAGATGAAAAGGGGATGAAAGTTTGTTGAACAGGGAATCAATCTTTTCTCAAGAGAGACATACAAACATACATATCTTTAAATTGTTTTCCATACTGACCGTATAGAAAACAGTCATTAATATTTCAAAAGAAAAATTAGCCTAATCTGTAATGTTAACGTGAGACGTTTACTTGCGAACAACATTTCATATTTATTTATATACATAGATATATGAACCAAATCCACAGGACATTTAACTCCACACACTCTCGCGTAAAGAGCGCGCTAACAATTTAATAATTCTAGTAATATATCCATGAAAGTTTCTAACAAATGACGTAAACAGTCGTCATTACGTCGCACCGCAACTGTCGGCCGCGGCCGGGGACCGTTAATAACGAAGGCACTGTTTTGTTCATCTCGATGCGATTTCATTTTACTTGTTATTTACATATTTAAAATAAATTATTATATATTTAAGTACGGACTATAGCCTGATCCCCCTCGTACTGAGGGAGGGCCGTGCCCAGCAGTGGGACGTTAATTAGGGCTGATGATGATGATGATGATATTTAAGTATAGCATAAAGCTTTCCTCTAGAATTTTATTCTTCTTCAGTTTCTATGTATTTTTTGTACACTATCATGATGTAACTACTCGTATGTAAAATTTATTTATAATCTACTTATGCATATTTCTTCCAAATTCATCTAGTCGTTAATATGATTAACAAGAATCCATTCCCTTACCACCTTACCCTTACCACTTTCCTATATGGTAAGTAAACAATCATTTCAGTACTGGCCAGAAAATAAAAAATGCTTTCATTTTCCTTCCAAAGTAAAAATTAGACGATTCGTTTATTTTCTTGATTCATTCAATCGAAATCATATACTGCAAAGTTTTTCGTATCTTTATCTATCCGTAATTACTTTACCTCTTACATAGGAATTCCAATAAATCTAAACACATTGACGCAGCTTTGAGATTACTTAGTTATATATGCAATTTCTGTGTACAGCGAATCGACATGTTAATTATAAACATGACTAGTATGGACGGGTCTAGCATGCATCAAGTTTTTATAGACTGGTCTCTCACTGGTACAATTTATATGCTGCGATAAATTACTTTATGGCATTCTCCACACAAAGTATGTGTGTACTTAAAATTATCGTGAAAGTGTGACTCGCACATTAAGAGCTTTGTAGCATAAAACGTTTACGTTTATTTTAACAAACTATTATTTAAGTGCTGTTGACGAGAGTAATACACGAAAAGTATAAATTAGTGTGTATTTTATAGGATTTCTTTGAAAATCAAAACTTATTTTGAGCTCAAAACCTAAACATTTGAATATATCATTTTGATAACTATATTACACTATATAATTTCATATACTATTATATACAAAAACGCATTTAGTCGGTTTACGCTTCGGTTAAACATTAATAATAACAATTACAATAAAAATACGTACATAACATTAATTAACTTTATATAACTGAAAACTTAATAAAATTATAATTTTCCTAAACGCAGAAAAGAAAGTATTCAAACATCAACCGCGAAAACAGAGAATGAGCGAAATATAAGTTAAAGTGCGACAGAACTAAGCTTTTTATGGCATAGCATAAAACTTTTGATTTATCGAGTCGCGACATGAGCTTATTCCCAAACTGCCGAACTTGACGTTAGATGTCGTTAATTATAATCACACGGTGCTCGCGCGTGGTAAGTTGCTCTAATCAATCTTACTTACATAATGTTACGCCTGTTGTGGCCTATTATTAACCTTGTTTTGTTAATTTTTTTAATAATATGTATGTGTACTATTTTTGTATATAATTAAAATAAGCTTTTAAAAGAGTAAAAGCTTTGACACTATATTAGTTAATATGGAGAAGAATAGTAAAATTGTCCAATTTCAACTTATGCGGATATACTAATGCTTATATCCGCAGCTTCGGTCGCGTATGTGCGTTTTAATAATCCACTTTAAAACACCGGTTCTAGACCAATTTTTGTTCCATCGTTTCACTAGATTAAAAATTTAGAATTAAAATATCCTGTAACACTCGAAGCCAAATCACGTATCCTTCAGTTGCTGTTTATTAAATTACCTGTGAATAGTTGATTACTTTACTTTATAATTTATATAAATTATTGAAAAGATTGTTTTTCTTTGCCTAAAAGACATACCTACATATTATGCTACTTAAAAAAGGATGATACGGTAAAGTAAGTTGTGGGAAAAAAAGTTGTGGGATCGTTAAATTGATTTTAAGCGGGATTATAATTGTAAATCTTTATTAATATCTTACAAACACGTCTTTACATTTTCATCGTAAGTCACCATCTTCTATCTGACATCTTATAACATTCTTTAATAATTTAAAAGTAAAAAGAGGTTTACTATGTCTTAAAATAAAAATAAACTAAATAATTAATAATCATATTCCCACACGGCCATCCTGTTCTTTCATCTGCCTCAGATGAACTCTACCGAGTCGAAACCAAGTTCGCATCTTTCTTACGTCTTTTCTTATAATTCCTTATGTTATCTTCCTGTATATCTTGTATTGATTCCTTCACTCTGTTTCTGAGTTCTCGTCTTCTTTGAGTAAAACTACTTATCGCTTCTTGTATTATCTTATTAAGTTCGTCACCTTTGTCTCTTAGTTGAATCCTTTCTTTCAGTCTTTGTTTAGTGTGTATCTTTGTCTTATGGTAGTCTTTATCTTGTGTTTTCTTCAGTCGTGCAGTAACTTCATTTATTATAAAACATCGTTCTTTAATAATCACTTTCTTATTTGGTCGTTTGTAGTCTATATGCAATCTTTGAAATCTATCTTTTTTATTAGCTACAGGAAAATCAGACTTACTGGGTGTTATTGCCTCTTTATCCATCAATACTCCTTGTTCATTTACAATATCATAATCTTTAATTATTTTTAAAGCTGTGTATTTCTTTTCACCTTCATCACATTCATCGTGGACATCTTTCTCGTCGACTTTGCCTTCTGTGTCTACCTCTGTCATATTCTCCAATCCAATAATACTTATATTTTTTAAAGAAACTTTATCTTCATGCTTTATCTGTATATTACGAGACTTCTTCGGAATTACAGCAGTGCAGTCGTTGGATTTGTGACCGTCAGTTTCGCTACAGCAGTAACATCTTTTTATATGCTTGACATTAGTTGTTGTGTAGCTAGTATCAATAGATTTTGTTGACATCTTTCTCCGAAAATAGCATAAGTAGCCAATTTCCAATAAGCATCCGATATGAACGCAAAATACCAAAAATCACATGTCAGTGCACAGGACACGCGACACACGTGTAACAGTTCCGCCATAATTAATGGTGCCTTATGGTGTGCTTCTGACATCTGACTGACGACAGTTTTAATGCAGGTTTAATATACTATATATTATTACTACTTAATAATCATTATGCTAATTAATTTACACTTTGTAACATGTTCATTTGACTAAATATGTTTTAATACGCATCTATGAATGTTTTGTTTTTATACTATTATATTAGGTATAAGCTAGATTTTTAGATTTTTTACCAAAACATTTTTTTATCTTTCGTTTTTTTTAACAAAAATATAATAATCTATAAAATTGCTATATAATAATCTTATATTACTTACCTCTAAGAATATGTATAAAAAGTTGCATGATAATTGGTTAAGTAGTTTTCGCGTGAAAGCGTAACAAACAAACTTACATTCACATTTATGTTAGTAGGGATAGGGATACTATTTACTGATTACAGTCAATAGCTACGTTTCGATAAACTAGTTAGTTCTTGTGATTATGTTAGAAAATATACATAATATGCTGTCGCGGATTTTTTAGTTAATCATAAATTAAAACTTTGTGTACATTCCAAGGTTTTAATTCTTGCGCTTGAACTTTGAATATTTCTGGACAACATCTGAAAAACATACCCTATAATATGTAGACAGCTCTTTTTCTTGTAGTTGCTGTTTCAAAGATTACCTAGAAGAGACAAATATACATTTTTTAAAAAAAGGTTACTTAAGTTATGATGTTAATAAATAACTCTAAATAGTAAACGTAGTTTTTTTTTAAATTAAAGATAAACTCCAATTTCATTTATAAGGATAAACTTAGTTATTTTTATGAATGTTTTGGTTAGTTTGGAAACCAATCAAATTCTGCCTAGCACGCATTTTTAGATGGATTGGATTTCAATTCTGAAAATAATTTTAGAAAATACTTTTTACATTTATTCATATTTAAAGTGTACAAATAATTGATAAACTGAATATTTTATTACGTCCAATGATAGTTTTTAGCTATTTGAATTCCAAATAGCTAAGCTTCATTTCAATCAATAGAACCGATCCAAAACTAAGCAATGTTATTAGAACTCTGCGCTCTTCAGATTTTCATTTAGTGGTTAGTTTAATTGGAATGTCTGTACGGACGAAACAACAGGCCAACCCTTTACTAGTCCTAAGCCAAAGCCAAAAAATAAAGTTATTATATTATATATTTACAATTTTCTTTTTTCTTTAAAGAAAGTAAGCTTTGATTATATGGCAAAGTAAAGAATAGTGATTTGTACAGCAAATATAGGTTAGTATTTTTGACTTTAATATTTATTTGGGAGATTCGCTCTATACAATTTTCAACTCAATGTATAATTTTTTTACCAACACTAAATATGATACGGTTATATAGAATAATTTGTACAGAATTTCATTATAACCGGATAATATGCTTTAGTTTCGACATGAATATAAGCGCACATCCAATTAGTGATACCGGTTCCAATCGCCGATACAATACTCGGCGCCCGCACTGTTAGTCCCGTCAGTGAATGGCATATCGAAATCATTTGCCTTTCAGTTCTGATGACGCTTAATAACGTTAGGACTTGCTAATTAACCGTTTTCGACGTTGCTAATGTTACAGGCTGATTCAGATTTGCCTTTGTACTAGCTGTTTAATCAAAGTAATCGTAGCATTGGTGTTGATCACAGTTCTAAACTTGTTATATGGACTTTCATTATCTACTAGTAAAATAATAAATAATAATCACTACATAGTATAAAACAAAGTCGCTTTTTCTGTCCCTATATCCCTATGTACGCTTAAATCTTTAAAGCTATGCAATGGATTTTGATGCGGTTTTTTTAATAGATAGAGTGATTCAAGAGGAAGGTTTATATGCATAACTAGCGGATCCCGCGGCTTTGCCTGTGCTAAATCTAGGGAAGAGCCCGAGCGAAGCTAGGGCGAGTCGCTAGTTATAAATAAATGTTAGGACATTATTACACACAGCGCCATCTAGTAACGTGGTAAGCTACGAAGCTTGTGTTACGGTAAACAGATAGTTGATATACTACATATTATATAAGTTTAAATACATACAAAAATACACAACAAGACTTGAAATTTGCTTATATCTATTAGGTACCAATGTGGTAATTGAAGCCGGCATAATACGGATATTTGATTAGATTTTTGAAAAAGTACATAATTATATTATGTAGTGGAGTTTCAAGGCATCTCACTGCAGAACTTTTCCCTTAAGAATTAACATTCTAAAGTACTTCCCTTTAATTTTAAGTTTTAAGACTTCAAACCACTTTTCTATTTTAAAAGATTTCTTAGAGTTTGTGCTAGTTTTTGTTCTCTTTTTAGCTTCCTACTGCTGGCGAAGGGCTTCTATGCAGTAAGAGGATTATTATGAGTATTATATAGTACTAGTTTACCCATAGAAATATCTGAGTAGCTCGCGATTTACTTCACTAGGTTTTCCAAACGAGCCTTCACGTATATTACTCGTATATCACATAAATAATAGTGTAAGGAAAATTAGTAATTATTATATTTTGCGTTTGCAAAACTTTCAGCGTTAGGTGTGTGATAAAAGTTATTCGAACACTTTCACTTTCAATGTTGAATCTACAGGTAGTATAGTAATAAATATGAAAAATAAAATAATAAATATAAAAAGTTTAAGAAAACTTTACCTATTATATTCTACAATAGCTCGAAGTCAAAGCTCTAAGAAAATATGGTCTTAACGTACGTAATAAGTTTTTATACAATACACAAAGGTTTCATACGGCCATTAGAGGAGCTTGATCGCTCATTTTTCTACACACGTATATTATTTGGCGTGATGGGACCTTTTGCTTCGATGTAATCTTATATTACAAAATTTAATGTTTACATCTAACAAAGAAGTGTAAAATGAAATAAGAATATTGGAATTGTGTTTCGACTTGGTATTTATAAAATTATTGGGTTGCTTGCGTTGATATTTAAAAGCTATTTCATTTCATAAGAAGGTTTGTTTACGACTTTATTACTACTAATATTATAAATGGCTGGTTGACTTTTTGTCAGCATATATATGGCAACTAATCTGAGGGTTCTTAAGTTCGAATCCTCGATCAAGTAAAGATGTTAAACAGACAGACAGAGGCAGTTTCTTTATTTATTTTTAGTACACAAAACTAACTTAAAACGCTGGTCCAATTATAAAAATTCTGAGTTTTAAGCAAAGAGCTAGTAACGCTTCCAAGGTAAACCTACTAGTACTTTACACAGTGTAAATGTAACAATCATACACTAACCCACTCACGAAACATCGTATTCATAATATATTTCGTACGACTGAAGTTTGTGTATGACGTATGACATGTGTCAGTAGTCGGGACAACCAATACATTTACTGAAAACTCAATAGGAATGGGGAGATAGAGTATATCCGTTTAAAAATAAACTCCTAACAAATAATATTTGGTAGGAAGCCTTTTACATACTGATCCTTCAAAGAGCTGATCTTCGTAAATTGTGTTTGAAAGAACGGAAATTAAAAGGGAGATGACGAGGGGTGATTTTTTATGATGGAAACCCTGTCAAAGCTTGTTATATACAGACTCGTATGAGTACTTAACTTGCATTTAGGTATTAGATATCAAATCTGTTATGATGTAGGGAGATCGGGGGTGGTAAATACCTAAAAGGTTAGTACATATATGATCATAATATATGTATAGAGGGGGACTAAGGACTTCGAACTTAAGTCTAGATCTGACCCCTACGCCTTAGCATAATGTATTTTTTAAAGAAACATTATTAAGATTACAGATTTTTTATTTCTTAAATTTTCTAATTACTATCGTGGTTTAGTTTTGTACTTTCCTTAACTTTTCCAGAGAATTTTTATAATAATGTTATTAAAAATTTCCTCTTTTTCTTAATACTATATACACGAGGGGTCATTAAGAAAAAAGGAGCTTAATTTACGAGAACACATTCAAGCTTTTGCTATCATGAGCAATTATTACAAAGGAATTCTTTCTTGAGTACCTACTTATTGTGCATGTATATATACCTATGTGCGATGTTTGTCACTCATCTATATAGTGTAGTAAATTGTCCGATATAGTCCAGCTATATTGTTACTTTACGTTTGGTTTAGTTCGTAGAGATCCTACTTGCTGTGCCGTCGGTTACGGGATCGAGTCCCGTTGGAGGTATTCATTTGTTGAGCACCAATGTTTGTACTCAAGTCATGGATGTTTATGTATTTTTTAAATATGAATCAACTATCTGGTATCTTCAGCACAAACCTCGTATTATGCCTCGTATACATAACTATTTGTACACCTTATGACGGGGCACGGAACTAGATGGCGCTGTGTGTAATAATAAATAAATAAATAAATATGTTGGGACATTATTACACACAGCGCTATCTAGTTCCGTGTTAAGCTACGAGGCTTGTGTTACGGATACCAGATAGTTGATATACTACATATATATAATTTTAAATAAATACACAATATAAAAAATATAAGATAGATATTTATAAAAAAAATATATAACAAACACTACAAACGTAACTTATTAATAGATTTTTTCTTATAAAGAAATCATATATCTATATGGCGAATAAAGCGTATCTCCAAGCAACTCCACACTCACTCAGTTCATAAAGCCGTGTAAGACAAAGGGTGTCAATGTTACCGCGGTGGGCGGCTGGCCAAGGTGAAGAGACACTCGTCCATTGACATTGCCTTGTTTGCTGACAACATCAGCTCAAATTGAAGTCTTAAGTCTTTATTGAATTGCAGTCTCGTGCAATTGAATTGTCACATGATTAATATTATAAACTAACGACTTACTCAATCATTCGGGGTTCGTGTAACAAACAGTAAGACAAATAAACTTTTTTTCTTATTAGTACTGTAAATACACTTAATAAAAAGCTGTTATTTAGATATTATTATAAACAGACAGTACATAACCATATGCTGGAACGATTTAGGTAAAATTAAGTATACAAGTATAACATTGAATAATATATATTAGACATGCTAGAAGCCTCCCGAGCGAAGCAAGTTTACTTCACTAGTTTAGTATAAATTCTAAAATTATATTTTCTTTTTTATATTCTTCATTTTTTTAAGGCAGACACAAGTTTTTAATCAAGACAGACTTAAGTTATTATGGAAAAAACTGATCGACCCGAGATACTTATATGTGACAGCAGCACAAATAATACAACTTGTGTAACTTTCAAACTCATAAGAGACAAACAACGTTAAGACATCTTTGATCATAACTTAGCCTAGGTGATATTATATGCACTAACAGGCTATCTAAGTTAGTATTCTGTACTGTGCGTTCCTGAGATTGACTTTAGAATAACTTTCTAAGTATTTTAATACTGGCATCATATTACGTGTTTATATCAAGAGCTTAGGTTCGTATTTTCGTATCTACTTCATTAGTTATAATAATTTTATATTATTTCTATTGCTGTTATATAAGATTTTAATGAGGAATCATTCTGTTCTTATAGCTTAGTATATTTTCATAAACTTAAAAAAATTAAGATTTTATCTTACGTATTTTATTCATTTTGACGACTCGTTGGCTCAGTCGGTAGCGACCCTACTTTCTGCGCCAGCGGTCGCGGGTTCGAGTCCCGCTGGGGACATTCATTTGTTGAGCACGAATGTTTGTACTCCAGTACTGGGTGTTTTTTTTATGGTAAAAAAGAGGGCGAACGGGCCGGAGGCTCACCTGATAGGAAGTGATCACCTTCGCCAATGGACATCTGCAAACCAGATGCGTTGGCGGCCTTTCAAGAAAGGGAGGCAGGGAGGAGGGAGGGAAGAGGGAGGGGGGAACGAAGACGGAGGATGAAGGGAAGAGGGAGGAGGGAAGGAGAGTGGGCCTCCCGGACTCTCACTCACCGGACGTAACGCGACATAGCTACCACTTCACGCCGGTCTTCTGTGAGAGAGTGGTACTGAACGGGGCGTGCCGGCCCATTCGAAATTAAAAAAAATCCATTAAAAAAAGTTGTAAGTATATGTAGTACATCAACTATCTGGTATCCGTAACACAAGCCTTGCAGCTTACCACGGAACTGGATGGTGCTATTGTAAGAATGTCCCAACATATTTATATATTTATTTTATTGATAACAAATAAACATTTTTTTCTAAGTATATCAAAGCTACATAAAAATTACGTAAATTCCTTTCTATTTGAATATTCTACGAAGTAGGTACACACTCTCAACAGCGATCATGTAGCTTTTAAGTCGAGCCTGTCTAATCCTTATTGATCTTGTCTCGTTTCTGACGAAGCTGGAATCCACTTATAAGTTTGTTTACTAGTAGGTACTATTCTAAGTAAAGTCAACTTATTTATTACTTATCCTATTCACTACGCAGAAGAAATATAAATAAATTACCTAAAAATCAAACAAAATAGAGGCTAAACTGTTTTATGCATTAATAATGAATATATTTAGAAGAAACACTGCCATACAATACATTACCTAAAGAAAAAAAAAATATTTATAACATACTGTAATAATGATCCGTTTCAATAGCACTACTGTATGATTAGTTACATAAGTATGAGTATTGAGTACATCACAATACATTTACAAGTCAATGTATAATTAGATATTACATTATTGCATTTAATGCAAGCATTGAAAGTAATAAATTGTTATGTTGATGCTACAAACATACATTTCTATATACTTTATTTGTAATAGCCGTATGTAGTAATTTACGATTCAGTCGATTAAACTACAAGCAAAGACTGCATTTAATAGAATATATGTGAATAATTTATTACAAAAGCTCTAAAACACACAATTTACTTACGTCACAAAAACGCAAACAACTATCGTTCCTTTGCCGATAGCACGTGATGTGATATCGCGAGACGAATGAAAAATACATCTATTTCATTGACCGCGGATTGCGTGCACTCAAAATTGTAACTTATGTAGTTGTGATATGTTACATTTTGTATTGAATGAACCCACTTGATATTCCAGTTGAGATTTGATTCGCTCCAGGAGGCTCTCAAAGGCCGCGATACAAGATGCACAAATTTTATTCCAACTCGCTCACAATTTAGTTATGTGTAGTATAAAATGTATTTTGAATGTTTGTATGAAAATTTTGTTATTTCGTCTTTAATTTTATTTAATTCTCGTACGTAGAGATTCTCATTCGTCTCTTATGTTTAGTATTTTTGTTATGAAAGTTATTAATAATATTATTATAGCTAAAATAGTTATTCAAAAATATTTTATAACGTTATAAGGCATACTTTTCTTTAATATTATGATGGTTCCATTATGATGGTGTTTTTTAAAAGTTTGTACGACATAATAAAATCAAATAATTACGATTATATATATAATAGCACTTGATTTCTAAAAGAAAAATTGTAAACCTCTGAAACAGTCGGGTAAAAATATAGTGTCTAAGGAATTTTTATATAAATTTAATTAATTAACTTAGTTTTAAATAGGAGGTGAAATCTCAATTTATTCAAAGAATAAAGAGAAAAATTAAAAACATCTAACGAAGCTAGTCTATAAATAGAAGTTAGATCAGTAATAATATTTTTAGAATCTAATTTCAATTTTCTTTTGTTTGCGTCCCCAAAATATAATTTGCCGAATAACTTCAAGAGTCACCTAAAAGCGTTCCAGTTAAATTGGATGTTCCAACCTTGAATAGATATGTCCAGAATTCCATTTCGACTTCATTTCAATTCACTTGTAAAATCAAACATATTTGCGAACAAGCTTCGAGCTTTTAGTAATAGTATTCTATTCACGTATATAATTAAAGTTATATATTACTAGCGAGTCATCCTCCATTCGCTCGGGTACGTCCCTATGTACCTACGCCAAATTTAATGTTTGTAGCACAAAAAATGAAGAACTTTCATACAACTTGAGAGAACCCTCCAACCTTAATCCGGCCCTGTCGTAAATCCGTTCTTAGTAGACGTCAAATAACTATAAACTACCTCCCTGCCAAACATATTTATAGTATGTCAAACGCTTATTTCACCTTTCGATTATATTTAGATTCAACAAATTAAAATTATAAAAAAGATATCTAGAAAACTCTTTGTTATTTTATTCACTTTTCAAACAAACTTGGAAAATCAAAAATATCATATGCAATGCATTGAAAGCGTCGTCTTTTGTATGGTAATCGGAGACATGATTGTTTTACATGTGTTCCATACTCTGCATGAATACGAGAATAGTATTTCACCTGTATTGTAACGTAATATTAGATAGAAAATATTTTAAACAGACTGTGGCTTTTGATTTTCCGAAAGAGTAGTAGATTCTAGACGGAAAAATTGTACAAGCTTAAAATATTTAGGGCTTTTAATAAATATTAGTATAAATACATATAAGGTACGTTATAATATATAAGTATGTTCATTGCATTTTATTTAAATCAGGCCCTTAAATCGCAAATCACTTGCTTGCTACTAATAATAATCATGTATCGATAAAATTGCGCGAAAAATTTAGAAAAGTGAAATAAAAATTATACAGTCTAACGAATTATTTAATAAATATATGTTTTTAGCATTAATAAAGTGGTTAAGATATTACAAGTTTAGATAAATTCAAACATTTGTTTAGGAAAAGATTCAAATATTTAACAGAGTAAATGAAGTTTAACCCGAGTTCACGGGAGCAAGTCACTCCGAAATGTGATTCCTGACTCCTTGTTATAATAGTAATAAAAGCTCTTGCGCGAGATTAGTTACGTTATTGTATTGAGACTTCGTGTGAATATTTCTGAGTTCTAATTTTACTTCAAACAAAAATAATGTGAACAGAAGCTTTCATGTATACGTAAGAGCGTAATCATTTTCAAAAATAATATTTAATAAAAATATTTTCTTCTAAAAATGCCGAATAGTATAGTTTTTTAGAATTTTTGTCGTTTTTATATACCTTTTTATTATAGTTAAAATTAATATTAAATAGCCTGATCTATATTCTCAAATCAAAAAAAAGTTTAATTTATTCTTTTTTGTTTTAATCTATGTCATTGCTATTGAGAAATAGATGAAAAACGACCAATTTAAAATAAATTTAATGAAAAACGAAATAGTAAGTTTGTTTTACAACAAGTAGGCACAGGTGTTGGGAGTTTTAAATAAACAATGCCTTTAGTATTTTAATACTTTCTTTCATACATTGAGTCTTTTTCCTTTGTAACCATAACTTTGTGTTTCGGACATAACTCATACGGCATCATAAATAACTGCAACTTCGATAGAATATCGAGGAGACGTGACCGCACTACGCACTCAGGGTAGACCTACATATTACAAGTCTTGAAAGGTTTGGTGAATTTCGCTCTCACAGAATAATATGCTTGGATATAGATATAAGATAGTGAAATCATTTATTGGCTAGACTTTTCCGAACAAACTTTGACCTGTTTAACCTTTAAACGTCTAAGTTTCGACAAGTACTTACTTACTTATAAATTGAGCACACTTAAACATAATAAATCTGTATAATTAGCTGGAAACTAACTAGCTGGAAATAAGAGTGATTTTATAAGATTTTTCCACAACATGCCTAAGGAATATTTACAGATGGATCCTAATGTGAGTAGCAGTGTGTTTCAAATTAGTAGAATAACACAGAAAATATATAATATTCACAGATCGCAGATATTTTCTCAAACAACTCTAGAACTATTTCCCGTCACAATTTCTTACATTTATTTGTGTAGTTCTCAAACATTCCCAACAATATGAATAATGTCAAAAGTCACATGTGAGAGGCACTCCGAACGTGATTCCGCCCGCATTCGATACGCGGAGTCATAAATCAAATTGCCGACAGTTGAACCGATCCGATGCGAAGACAACACTCTACCCGACACCAAACCACTTCGTAATGTCAATCGATACTGCCTCACTAATATTACCTCCGAAATCTCCGCAAGACTATTTCATTAATTTTCCCTTAAAATATGACATATTATGGCAAATTACTCCCATAAAACACTATAGAGTCTATGGATTCATTAAAAATAATCAGAATTACAGCAATTACATACCAAAATTATATAATTTCAGGTACAACACATTCTTAGTTACACTGTAAGCTCCCGGGGCATGACGTCATTGCAGACGGAAACTGCGAGACTAATTACTTATGTCACGAGAATATCATACTTAATATTATATTACAACAAACTAATTATAAACAAAGCTTTATAGTTAACATTATAAATTACAATATAAAATTAAAATAAAAAATATGCCAGTATTTGAAGTCAAAAAATAAAATATAATTTTAAAATAACTTTGAAGATATGCTATGTACGCATATAATATGTAGACGTTCCCACAAACAATCTTATTATTTTAAATTGATTCCATAATCTAATAAAAAGTAAATTTTGAAATCGTACTTTTCACATGTATCATAATATATTGTCAAAGTACAAGAATTAAATTAAATCTTGGCTTTAAAATTGGTAAAATATTCGCGTTTACGAGACATTATAGAGGATTTCGCCATACGAGTTTCACCGGTAAGCTATAAATCAAATTGCGGCCGCTTCATCCCTATCCCGATACTCGAAGACAACGTCGCTCTCAATTTAGTGGCCATAAAACGTTCTAACGATGAGAAATATGACAGTAACGCTTTAGTTAGATATATGTTTGCTGTATGACACATGTTTTACGTACGCATTTCATTTTCAAAGATATTTCTCCCGTGGTTTTAGTATAAAATATAATACATGATTATTGATTAGCTTAGCTAACTTATATATTATATAGTATAGATTTTTCATAAATGAGATATTTTCTCGGGATAAAGAGTATTATATAATAATTTTCGTATAACCAGCTATCATGATACAGAATTTCATTAAAATCGGTCAAGTAGGTTCTTGCCATGTGGTCACAGACAGACAGACGATAACTTAAAATATATAGCAAAGAATTTAACAATACATACTTGTTCTCACACTCACTAACTCAATCATAATATAAGAAGAATATATTAAGATATAATTACATAAACGCATAAAGTTTATATAATTATATCTTATATTTAAATCTTATGACAAACATTAAAAGTCATGTCAAGCGCCTAGTTAGACAATAATTTATTTCAACCGTATAATTGGCTGTATAAGTTAATGTTGTGATCAACTAGTCGCCATCATCCCCATTGAAGCATATTCCTTTGAGCTCATTGAACATGATTACTACGCATTCGCTTTGATGAGACGCTCAGAACGTATGATATTATAAAGGTTAAACAGTGCTATTTGTATATATTAAAATTATTGAAAAATAAAGTTAATAATAAAGTAAATAAAGAAAAAATACTACATAATTGAAATTAATATTAAGAGACCATGTCAGTGTATTTCCATGCACTGGTCCGACCAAGTATACATTGCTTTTCATAAAAAATAAATAAAGTCTTTATAATCTCTACATTATATTATACATACATATACATATTGAATCACTAAAAATTTAATCTAAACCAGCTTAGTGATTGAGCAGCAGTACGGACCGACGTTTCTATGTTTAATATAATTAAAAAAAGTAATTTTAAAACAATAAATTTACCTCTAATTACGTCTCCAAAGCAGTAAAATGTCAAGGTAAAGAGAACTGTCAGAAACGTCGAGCTAATGACGGAAAAGATTTATTAGGCTCTAATTAAAGTATAACATTTTTGGGGATCTGCATCCGACTGGGACCCTATTATTAAGCCTGCGGCACTTTTCCATCAGTTTGATAATCGGATTACGATTTTACAGAAGGTTTGGCATATTGAATATTGAATGATATTCGCACTTTATGAAATAATAAAAATACAAAGAAAATAATGAGTCAGCCTCGTACTACTTGTCTCGTAAAGTTCCTAAAAAGTATCTTATCTAACTAAACAGTAAGTAACTACAAAATAGGACAAAATATCTGTGAAAGTATATATGTATATACAAATATGTAGTACTTTTATTTTATTTATATTATATATATAGTATAGATGTATAGATAATTAATATAATCAAACAAGATGACTGAAGTGTATGATCAGATTACCCACGTGACCGGTTTAATTGATTTTATGTTTTAATTATATTCCAGCTATTGTTGATTTATTAAAAAAAAAGTATGATGTTCCAATTAAGTATCGGTATAATACAGTGATAAGAGTTTTAATATATATTCCGATGCGGTAATTTTGTTGCCGATAGAGTTTCCTTCAGTATGAATATGGATGATGAAGATTTACATATAATGATAATAATGATTTTTGCTTAAAAGGTAATATTTACTTAAATAGTAAAAACTATGTATTTCTAATGTTCATATCATGGACGTATCTAATGGACGAGACACATAAGCGGACGTACCTTTACCGGCCTTGACAGTAATCAGGATATTTTAGGCCTGGCCGTTTGATTTTACGTCAGTCTCAAGCACTTACTTGTCAACAAAACATCTCCCAAAAATGACTAAATGTTCTATTAGATGGTGTAAAAACTATAGCAGCGGAAGCAGCACTATTTCTTTTCACTTGTAAGTAATATATTTTATTACATTTAATGTTATTTATCACAAAATTTGAGTAAATGTAAAATAAAATTTCGTATTATTCAACTATGTTAAATATAGTCGATATATCTATGTATTGTTGACATCTGACAACCATCATAAAATGGCTGGATTATACCGTTCAAAACAAATGACAGAACTGTCGAGTAAGTCCATTTGACATCGACTAGTGCTTGACAATGTCGAAAAATATATCGATATTTGACGAAATAACTAAGCGAATAATGGATGTTATTTGTACAGTACAATAACATAAAATACTTTTATCGCAGTATCCTACAATCTGATGACAATAAATTTATAATAATATTTTTATAATTAAATAAAAACATTATAAATGCAAAAATTATAATTAGTATGTGTACTTAATTTTTATTTTATTTTAACACATAAATTAAACAAAATTTTAGATTTCCTAGGGATCCTTCTCGAAAGAGAAAAAAAATTCTTAACAAAAAATTTGAAGTCTATAATAACTATAATTGAGTAAAAAGTTCATAACAATGTCCTGCTTATTTTAGTATAATTAAAATATAAATACCGGAAGCTTACCCCACCTTTATTCTCCCTTTATTTTCTTTGCCTTACAGCTTATTTATGATACGCCTTTTCTTTCCCATTCGAACGTTCTGGGTTTGATTGTCGGCGAAAAATCAAACAATATTTATTATTAATATTTAAAATGTCATTGATGTATGTATTTTATCGACTACGTTCAAGCACTAGCATTAGAGTGAATTTTGATGTATTGTGTCAATTCTTTGTGTGCGTTATACTTCAAATGGTTGAAAGTGTTTTCATGCATTTGTATTTTATGACTGGTCCATTAGTTAATACGTCCATGGTTCATATAATATATACAATTCAACGTCAAAATATGACGCGAAGGCTTAAGATATGCTTTATAGAAACTAGTTCCCTCTTTAAGTCGATTAAAAATTCATGAAAACTTTTAAGACAAATTTGACCCAGGGATGAAAGCAAAGAGTAAACGCTGTACATTTTTATAGCTCTAAAGTAAATGAAGTTTTGTTTGATCTTTCTCCCAAAGTTTTTTCTAAGAAAATAAAATTCCGATACAATCCCATTATTAAAAAAACTAAGCAGTGCCGAAATTCACGCTTGAAATGTTTTTTGCTGAAGAATTTACTGCTTTTTTTTCGTTTTGTTTCAATATATTTTATCAGTCGTCAACTGTTGGGATGAAAGAATGGCATTAAGCTTTCCTTTGTCGAATTTCCTTTCGGAAACATGTTAGATCTAAGAAACAATACATCAAATGTCGTTTTGTCTTAACCCGAAATAAATTTATTACTTTACGAAGGTTCTCGATAGGAAATATTTGAAGTGTATTATACATACTACTCTGCATAATATAGGTATATAAATATAATAAAAAACTTGATATAAATCAAATCAAATCAAATCAAAATATTCTTTATTCAAATAGACTTTTACAAGCTCTTTTGAATCGTCACTTTTACATTATCAAAATTAAAAGTCAGTCTGTAAGTCTGTGAGTAAACTACCACCGGCTCGGAAAGCTGTTCTGCTGAGAAGAACCGGCGAGAAACTCAACAGTTGCTCTTTTCAAAAAAAATATTTGGTAACAATATTGTATTACAATTTATCTATTTATCCTACGTGAGACACAACCAGTCACTAATCCCACACATTTACATCCACCAGGTATTCCGCTATAGTGTAATAAGCTTTATTCAACAACGTACTTTTAATTTTTGATTTAAATTGCCTCAAAGGCAAGTTCAATATGGACTGTGGAATTTTATTATACATGCGTACACCTTGCCCCATAATATAAAAGATAGGTATCCGATCTGTTTAAAAAATGTAGTTACAATTTACACTTCAACCATTAAAATCAAACTTTAATCGTTGACCAATAAATGTTTTCACTCCCAAAATTTAATAAATTAAATTATGCCGTCGCAGATAAAACATAATGCCTATTTACAGTGTCAATAACATAAATACTATGTAAAATGTAAATTTGGCAATTTTATTTCGAAGAAACAAAGTACCGACGGTAAAGACATTCGTAGCGTATCTACTGCCTATGTCAGTCAAATATTAAGGATACCATATGTAATCACGAAAAGAGCTATAGACTTCGACGAAATGATTGATCCTCAATATTGGGCATTAGCTTCTTACTTTATTTACTTAACATCTTGGCCTATAATTAATAAATACTAAACAAACACATAAATCATATTACAAAATAAGTATTCAGAATTACCAACGTGATGAATTATTCTTAGAACAAGAGCTCTAATTTGATCCATTGTTGTCTTATATAGAACATAGACCATTGAATCAAGTCACCAGAACTTCACACAATACGTTGTATTAACCTAGATACATAATGTCTTTTCGTTTTATAAAATCCTCATTTAATTGTTAACAGAAGTAAAGTTAGAAACCAAATAAATCGAGATCCGGACTTCCCACTCCAGTACCTAATTTATTCTCTGACTTTTTTCTATTCACATAACTTCTCGGCCTCCATTCAACTCAATACGCCTCTTCAAAACAATGTAGGAGGGCCGAACCAATTTTTAGGGATTAAACCATTTTGTGTTATTCAAAATTCTATTGTAAATAACAACCGTAAGAGTCAATTCACATTTTCATTCATTATATGACGTAAAATATTTAATATTTACGGAAATAACCCTTAGTTTGCTAAATATATTTCTAAATATTTGTAATATAATTTATCTTAAGTATTCAAAACTTAGAAAGAAATGCGAAGTAATATCCCCTGAAATTGATCATTATCTGTAATGAACACTTGAAAGTCGAGAGTACTTACACTATTTCTTGAAGTACCAAGTTGCAAACAAGAAAAAGTACTTGTCCAAAGACAGAGCACGTCACGTGACACTTCACTTAGCGTTATCAGATATCGCGTAACTTACACAAACTTTCGTCCACTGAGTTACTTTCATGTAGTTTTATCTCGATTAGTATAATAAAAACTTTAATTAATTTATTAAATTGTTATCACACCACTCAATTGTTACACACACTTACTTATCACTCGCTAATATTTCAGAATTACGTCAAATGGCGCCCAACGTGGGGCGCGAGGGCGACACTGAGGTGCTCTCTCCGCAACGGTCGGGTAGCCACTGCTGCTTGCGCACGCCTGGACCCGGGCAACCCCCTCCCCCTACCCATTGCAATTCGGCACACAAAAAAATCACATCAGAACGAAACCTTTCCCTGTCACTAAGCTTCAATGATCACCCCTTAAGTCTTAAGTCTCAGATATTAGTTAACGCCAGTGCGCCACCTAATGAGGCCGTTAGCTTGAGTTATGCGCGGGTCGTGCGGCGGTCGCGGGCGCTCTCTAACTTATAACGTTTTTGAATCAAATACTTATGTAAATTCAGTTTCTGAGTAGAAGGTAGAGAAGGAATTTTATTCGCATCCCGACACACTTGAACATCAAACGGGATGAGTTCAAAGCGCCTTTTTTCTTATATTCACATATTATTTTTCCCCTCGTCATTTACGTAACTTTTTTTATTTACTCCACAAGTTATGATGGTTATAACGTCAGTCTTGTACATTCCAATATACATGTTTTGGCAGTGTGGGTGTATTTTTAAGTCTAATAGTGACTTCATTCAGATTACTTTTTTAATTTATATCTTTTATAAATAATTGTCATCGCTAGTATGTTAATACAATATGTAAAGAATAATCTTAATCTATTGTATATTATAAGTCAGTTTTTAATTCATATCTACGGGTATTTACTAAATTATGTAATCAAATACTTTGATTTATTAAAAATGTAGTTAAATAAAAGATATTATTAAAATGTTATTAATAACATTATTTAAATAGAAAAGAAATATAATACAGTATATAAGAAAATACATATTATATTTTCATATATTATAAAACTATATAAGAAGAAAATTGTCGTGAAATGCCTGAAGCAATAGTTTATCCCACTTAGATGGAAGTGTGAAACGACTGAGCAGCACTTCACAGTTCTTATTGTCAGTACAGTAGGTCGGTTAGACAACGGATGCGCACAGAAATGGCTTACACGAATAGATCAAATTACAAAAAAAAAACATATTTTAACCTATGAAAGAAATTTATTACGATTAAAATTACATGTAGTTGCTAATATATAATAAGTATTTCCATACATTAAAATAAATAAAGATATACACATTTTCATTTGTCTGCCATATGATATTTCCAAAATCGCCTGATCTAGAAGGGGTCGAGATAGTTTGACTTGAACAGGGCGAAACTGGTTCAAACCTAAATAATATTAAACGGTTATACAAAGTTCAGTACTAGATAGATAGCATACGAATAAATGTATTATTTTATTATTGGAGGTCAGTGAAGGCCGGCGTTGTACTGTGTAAGGAATCTTTGTGACTGAGAAAACTGTCGGCCAGACCTCTATTGAAATGGTATCAGATGTAACGTGTCAACGTCTCAGTGACATCTAGCGAAATATCTTCGTTAAAATCTTAAGGTTTATGTTCTGTAAAACATATATAGATATAATGTTGTTTCATTTATTTCAATTGTTAAGTTTGTCGAAGAGTAAGAAATGGAGAATTCAGGAATTTTAACTACTTACGCCACAAAGTTTTCTTATTGTGACAGAGATTATATTTTAACTTTATGACGAAATCTTAGAAATAACAAGCGGTAAAGGAGTTTAATGAATGAAGCTTATGAGCAGGTTCAGTTAAGCTTTAAGCTATTTCGCTAATTTTACTCTGAGACGAATTATGTTGGCATTTCATAATAAAGTATATTAGGTACTAGAACCACTTGTCTTAACTTTATTAACTTACGGGAAAAATAAACGTTTTACGGATTTTTATTGCTTAGGTAATTTAATCTATGGAATTAAATATAATAATATTAATACGACGTACTCGTATTTTAATAAAAAAAATATTGTGTATAAGCCATAAAGTCGTTTTTATTCTAATAATTACTATATAATACTAGCATTTCACACGGCTCCATTCGGAGGAGGGCCATTTCGGAGGAGTACGATAACAAACACTGTGAAAGGAGATATTCTATAACAAAGTATAAAGTTATAAAATAATATTCAACAAAAGTTTAAGTTATGAACAATGAATAGAAAGTAATTTGCTTGTATTACTAACGTACATCCCAATTTTATCGAGAGCATATTATTTAGAAAAACAGTTATACATACATTATCTCGTAGTATTGATGCTACACCGTAGCCATAGCCGTAGCCGCCGTAGCTGTTGTATCTGTAGCGCTACAAAAGAATCACTACTACAGATCTGGAGAAAACTATCACAACACTAATATTTCAGTTCAGACCTTTGATAGAAAAAGTACATACAAATATGAACTTTACAACTCTCTTATAAAGTATATATCGCAGTAGCAATGACAATATTTCATAGGTAATATATTACAAGCAATCGATCGTAGACACTATATTGTAGGTAATAAAGTTTACATTTGTATATTTATTGCATTCGATTCTCACCTACAATTCGGTATCAGGTCTTTTCACACGCTTTTGTTCCTAATGTTCATTACGTATTCGCTCTACCGTTATTGAGGGTAGATATAAATTTTATAGGTTTTATTGTGAGGGCGCATCTATTGTATGTATTGTATTAAATACTGGAAGTATTTGTAATTGTTACACGAATACAAACAGCTCTTTGTTAATCTATTTGTTTCTTTTTTACATTTTTATACATTTTCTTAAAAATATTTACATTACTTTTAACGATATGTACAGCGCTGGTAGCGCTTGGTTGTTATACCAACAAAAATCATAATACGAGTATGCCTATTAAGTTTTGTGTGCCTAATAATATTAGACTAAACTTTTATGTTCCCTGTTATATTTGGCAGTTTAAGGCTTAGTGTATTTTAATAATGATATGAGCTACTAAGTATGTTAAGAAAAAATATTCTTTAGAAATTTGTGTAAACATTTTTCTGTAATAGAATCGAACTGGCGACTTGCAATATTACTACGAGGTCAGTTGTGATATACCTAAGGTGTACTAGAGTCGTGTACAGTGATAAATGGCGTACTAACATTCTCAAATGGAGCCAGAGAGTTATTATTCTTATAAATATCAAATAACTTTTATTAAAACTATTACTCTTTATTGCATTTCAGAAATGTCTTCTCTACATTGTATTTTAAAATAGTGCCATAAAATACTATAAATATAAAGTCTATATATTTTATAGTATTTTATAGTTAGGTATTATGTTAGTGTACTAGCGAATCAGCCTCGCTTCACGCGTGTTCGTCTTTAGTTTTAACGGTTACAATGAAATACACACGTGCAAATACATTCAATTAGTTTATAATTTTAAATCAAATCAATCAAATCAAATCAAAATATTCTTTATTCAAATAGACTTTTACAAGCTCTTTTGAATCGTCATTTTTACATTATCAAAATTAAAAGTCAGTCTGTAAGTCTGTGAGTAAACTACCACCGGCTCGGAAAGCTGTTCTGCTGAGAAGAACCGGCGAGAAACTCAACAGTTGCTCTTTTCAAAAAAAATATTTGGTAACAATATTGTATTACAATTTATCTATTTATCCTACGTGAGACACAACAAGTCACTAATCCCACACATTTACATCTACCAGGTATTCCACTATAGTGTAATAAGCTTTATTCAATAACGTATTTTTAATTTTTGATTTAAATTGCCTCAAAGGCAAGTTCAATATGGACTGTGGAATTTTATTATACATGCGTACACCTTGCCCCATAAACGATCTGTTTACCTTTTGTAGGCGAAAACTGGGTGTTACAAGTTTATCCTTATTTCTAGTATTTATACTGTGTTTGTCGCTGTGCTTTGAATAGCAATTAATATTTTGCCGAACAAACATAATGTTACAATATATATATTGCGAAGCAACCGTAAGAATTCCTATTTCTTTAAAAAGTCCGCGGAGAGTATCACGAGCGCTTATGTTATAAATAGCCCGAATGGCCCTTTTTTGTAGAATAAATATCGATTTAATGTCCGCTGCATTACCCCACAACAAAATACCATAAGATAAAATGCTATGGAAATAACTGAAGTAAACAAGTCTGGCAGTATCAATGTCCGTTAGCTGCTTGACTTTTCTAACAGCGAAAACAGCTGAGCTCAGTCTACTCGCAAGAGACGAGAGATGGGGACCCCATTGCAGACCCGAATCTAATGTCAATCCCAAGAAGACCGTTGAATCTACCGTATTTAATGTGTCGTTATTGAGATACAAATTCAAATTCTGTCTTTTTACATTAGGTAATAAAAACTGCATATATTTTGTCTTCTTGGCATTTAAAGCCAGATTATTAATGTTAAACCAGTGAAGTATATGCGATAATGCACTGTTTACTTCGTCGTAATTATTTGACTTTCTATCAACTTTAAAAATTAAGGAGGTATCATCCGCAAAGAGTACAATATCACACAACTTATCGGCATAAAACGGGAGATCATTAATATAAACTAAAAACAAAAATGGACCTAGGATAGATCCTTGCGGAACACCCATTCTAAGAGGAGAACCAGAAGAGTTGACGTTATTTACTGCGACCTTCTGAACTCTATCAGTAAGATAAGAAGCAAGTAGATCGAGAGCAACACCACGAACACCGTAATGAGCAAATTTAAGCAAAAGAGTTTCATGTTTCACACAATCAAAAGCTTTAGACAAATCACAGAAAACTCCAATTGCATTCTGTGATTTTTCCCAAGCGTCATAAATATGTCTAAGAAGCGCAATCCCCGCATCGGCTGTAGATCTGCCTTTAGTAAAACCATACTGTTCATTATGGAAAATATTATTTGCGTTAAAATGAGTCAAAAGTTGACTTAAAATAAGTTTCTCAAAGATTTTACTCATACATGGCAATATAGAAATAGGTCTATAATTGCCAGGGTCATTTTTTTCACCATCTTTAAAAAGAGGTATTATTTTACTAATTTTCATAAGATCAGGGAATATTCCAGTATCTACGCATTTATTGAATATAAGAGACAATTGTGGTGCAATGTTTGTTATTATTGTATTAAGTAATTTAACAGACATGCCCCAAAAATCACCAGTTTTTTTAAGATTTATAGTTTTAAATATTTTAATTATTTCATTCGCATCTACATATGAAAATTTAAATTGGTGATCACAGTGAGGAGTATGACTTTTTAAAGAAATTATTGCATCTGAAGTAGAGGATTTTAAAGAAGATGTGACCTTTTCAGGGATTTTAGAAAAATAACTTTCAAATGAATTTGCAACATCTTCATTGGAACTCACTGTAGCATTATTGATTAACAATTGGATAGGTTCACTAGCGGGCTTAGATCTGCCAGTCGTACGAGTAATCACGTCCCAAGTGGCTTTAATTTTATTGTCAGAGTTTAAAATTTTATTTCTAATATATATAGACTTAGCCTGCTGACAAGGTAGTATTTTTAAGGTAGCATTTATGATTACTAAAAAATAGTAGTGAGGAATTTTAGTAGTAAGAAAAATAATTGTGTGAACCTTCCTCGAACTTCGGATTTGAAAAACAAATAGCCAAATCGATCCAGTTGTTCTTCCGTTTAGCGCTTAGCAACACCTTTATCCAATCATTTATAAGATTAAGCATTTCTCGGTAATCGGTAAATAAATAAAATATTTATTTCTAAAAAGTGTTAGATATTCTAAATTACTTTCTTTTTATCAAATCTCACGCGTAATAGTCAGACTTGCCGTGGGCAAATATCACACATAACAAACGAAAAAACGATAGTTTTGGTGTAACAAAATTGTAAGTTAGAAGTTAATTTAATATTTACATTGGCAAAAAAACTTAATTATATCATATTAATATTATATATTCTTACTGTTATATTTGTGAGAACTGTTCATCACATTAGCATATTATAGTTAGAGTTCTTTACTGGTACTGTTACGATATTGTCTTTGACATTTAAATTATATGTATTTCCAGTGCAATCGTTTCCACTTTTACTCTTATCATCTATATAATAATTAATATATTAGATTCGTAAAGAAAAACTTCAGAGTCTCGTTAAATCTCAGGTCAAAGGTTTACAGAATCTGAAGAATGGTACATATATGAACAGTATCTTACACAAACAAAATCAAACGAAAAGTTTAATGTATCAGAAGTTTTAGGTAAGATCAATTACTAGACAAAACAGCCAAATAATAATGTTTCAAGGTCATGGCGTATGTTTTTCTCTTACTCGTATATAATGTTAACGTAAAGTCAAAGCTCAACGAGTTGTTTGCTAATTCCACTTAAATTGCTGTTTTTAAATATATTTTTTTCGACATAAAGTAGTTATGATATTTTTTGTTTTCAATTATGTCTATTAAAATAAATTACATTTTAACTCTATGATATTTCTTATAAATAAATAAATAAATAAATATGTTAGGACATTCTTACAACAGCGCCATACAGTTCCGTGGTAAGCTACGATGCTTGTGTTACAGATTACCAGATAGGTTATATACTACATATATTATAACTTTTAAATACGTACACATATTATAAATATAAATATAAACACCCAGAACATTCAATCAAGTCGCGCTTCAAACAAAAATAAAATATTTGTTTAAGATTTCTTAACTCTACAAACAGATACATGGGTCAAGCTTATACTTTAACACCTCTCTTTTTTATTAAAGTTAAAAAGTAGACATTAGCTTTTAACATTAATAATATTCTTATAATTTAATAGTTAAAATAATATTCATATTCCATGGTATATAAGAGATTAGGCAGTAAAATATAATCTATCACCTTCACTTACTAAGTAACTGTAGCTGTAATGCGACTTAGGTAGAGTTAAGCCATTCCTTTTTACAACATTATCGCACGCGCGGATTGGAAGCAAATCGCTCGTTTTATTTTTATTTCATTCCACCCTTGTAAGTGAAAAAAGCCTTGATGGTTTGTATACATTGCGGTCGAAACTGCTGTAAATATATTCGTAGATCTAATCTGGCAGTAATAATATAGAAGCTCGGTTCGAGAGTGCTCGAAAAAGTAAAGTCAATTTTCATTCAATTTGATTTATTGTTATTGTACAAAAAGGTGATGTAATGAAAATTTATAATAAGAAGATATTTGATAGAAGCATTCGGCTTATTTTCTTTAAGAATTTTCTGTTACTACCTGTGTATTAAACAACTTTTTTGTTCTTATATATTATGATAAAAACGACAGGCTTGGATCAGTTTGTAGAGACTTGTAGTAGCAGCGGTCGTACGTAATGTATTAAATATTCTAGTATTATAACATTAACACACACAACTATCATGTTAGTCTATTATGTGTGCCTAACTCGTTAGCTTAATCACAATAAAACTTTAGTCATTATGTAAGCATCCGAAAAGATTTCTGACAAACGAAGAGCCATCAATGTAGTATAAATAGCGTGATAATCAAACGCTTAAGAAATTTTATAGTATACGTTTCATATTGTGTTCTATTATTACGGATTTCTATACATATCTACTAATTTAGTTCAAACAAAAAATCGTTGTATATTTAAAAATTAATCGAAGTTGTTCAAAAGCAAATAACTCGAATGGGAAATAAAATATTTTTTGTAAACGTAAACCTTATTAAAGCCGTCCAAACATCACTCAGCAATTTTTTCCAATATTTAGCCATGCAGGTGGCTGGAGCGTCAAATTGGATAGTGTTTACAATCGACGGATTCATTTCGAAATATCTTCGCCGCCTTTTAAATTATGTTGACGCTAAATCAACATCTTTTCTAACTTAATATTACTCTTCACGTATCTCTATATCTAACATATTATTATAGTCTTTAAATAACATTTTGTCTACTTAATAACTCGAGATATAAATTTTTCAAGTCGAACATCCAAATCGTTTTATTATTATGGTACAAAGAAATAAAACTTTCCGTTATCATTAAACATATTTTTATTATTATATTTCTACTATCGATTCATTAGCGGCTTTATTCTCTACGTGACTTCACCACGTCCATTTAAACTTTCAGGGGAAAAATAAATAAAACTAACACTAATTATGGCAAGACGAATTTTGAAATTTGATAGTTTTCATATCCAGTAGCTTTAGCTTTTAACAAACTCATTGAGTAACTTCAAAAAAACATTAAAATCCGTTTTCGATTCCCTTTTTTATATAAAATCGAAATTAATATTAGAACATACTTATTTATTATTTTATATTTTCCGCATTACTATTTGTGCATGACCAGTATATCTTTTCATGTTGTTAAGAATATACTTAGCATTCGTTTGTCAGATACCTACGTCCTACAAGGTATATAGCGGTTTTTTTAATGTGCACAATAAATGTTTTATTTTAACTTTCTTCATATATCATGAACTAGCGACTCGCCCTCGCTTCGCTTGGGCTTTTTCCTAGATTTAGCACAGGCAAAGCCGCGGGATCCGCTAGTTATGCATATAAACCTTCCTCTTGAATCACTATATCTATTAAAAAAAGCCGCATCAAAATCCGTTGCGTTGTTTTAAAGATTTAAGCGTACAAAGGGATATAGGGACAGAGAAAGCGACTTTGTTTTATACTATGTAGTGATTTTCATTTAACAAATGATATAATATATTATATGTTACTTTTCTAATATCATAATTTTGCGTAATATATGGAAATGGAATTTAGTATCAATTTCAATACATCTATGTTCAAATTTATTTACTAAGCCTGCGCTACGATGGATACTATCAATATTATCACTCATCAATTTCCAAATCTATTTCGAAATTAGTTTAATTACCTGAAATGTTTGCTTTCTGCTGGTAATAATTATATTATTTATATTCAACGACATAAAAATGCTTATGTTATCTAAATTTATATCTCATTATTTAATACTTAATTACAGAAGAATTCCTCATTATATTTAAGAAAGTAGATGTAATATTTTTTATGAAGAACTTGGTTGGAACTTGGTGTGTTAATGTTAGTACATATATGTAAATTATTATAAAAGCGAAAATTGTAATCGCTTGTTATCATGTTGGAAATTATTCGCACACTAATTAGAGGTGCGAGACCCGTCTTTGAACTCACTTCACTATCTTTTCTAAACAATTGCATTACCACTGAACTACCACTATTTAATTTAAAAGTATAATGCATCGAAATACAACACCGAGATAAGTAAAGCTTATACTTACTCCAAGCTTATTTAAGCTTATTTAAAACACCTTACAATTTTGAAGATTTTTCCATTATCAGACTTTCCTGTAGCGACCTATAAATTGGAAATGTTTACATTGTCCTAGGATTAAACAGCTTATGTGATATTACGCTCGGATTAGTTCGATGAAACAGGACGAAACTTTTAACGCAGGTTAATGCTTTCGTAAGATCCTTGATATTTTCACGTCCTTCACGATTTTTGGAATTATGTGCTTTGAGTAGAAAGATGAATAAGGATTTCTGGCTTCACTTGTAAAAATTATTAGATATTAGATAAAGATCGAACCTACTGCGTGTACCAAGTTATACATTATACCAATGTTATTAATATCGTTGGTAAACCAAGGCTGTAATTAACATTATTAATTATTATAACAAATTAGTTTCAATGAATCTTTGATATTTGATACGAGTACGTAACGAACGGTACCTGATTGTATCTTGTAGGTGCATAGGAAAGTATTAATTTTAAGAAGAAATTTTGTTTAATCTTTTGAGACCATGGGTGTACTTTGTATTCATAATATTACTCTTTTCCCTTGATTTACTCTTCCATTTCACCCTTTAGAGTTGTGTTTTAAGTAAAAAACTTGCTTATATCCTTTTACAAAATTTCACCTATCCTTATACCAAAATTCATAACATTTTATAATGATATAACATGGATTGTAATATTTAATTACATAATGTGTTAATCATAGTTTTACTAGTGATATCACAAATTACCTCTACGAAACAAAGAATATGTTGCGAAATCGTAAATTGCATTGTACTAAAGCTACAAAGGTCATGTGAAGAGACTATGAAATAAACTATGTATATTCACCGCTTCTATGTATGGGATATGAATAGTATTTTGGAACAGCAGCGAGTTTCAGTAACTGGTGCGGCTTCACTCGATTATTTACAAATTCTAAGTTAGATCGCGAAACAAGGTATTCTCAGTGCAATTTAGAAGTTAACCAACACTAACTATGCACTAAGTCTGTTTAAACAAATACCGGAGTTGAGTCGAACTTTGCAGGTTTCTTAGTTGTTTAGAAGCCAGCGGTTGCGACACTTACAGGTGGTGCCGCTAACTTCCCCACTCACTTTACTTTGTTTTTCGAACCATTAACCAAAGCTAAGAATAATGCGACGTATAAAGATTACAGCACATACATATGAAAATATTACTGAAAATAGTGAAAGATTAAAACGTTGACATTGAAGTTGGGCAAATAAGAATTACTTTTATATTGAACTCAAGTATTATTACCTAAGATTCGAATTTCACAACTCTTTATTTGCATACATTATTAAGAACTCTTAGTTCAATATATTTTACGATACAAACGATAAGATTATTTTTTAAATAAATGTAAGTTTTTGTAAGTTTACTGCATAAAATAAAGTAATGAATTTATTGGAACAGCAATCCATACCGACGGTGAAGGTGTGAATAGGAGTCCGTAAAGAAACGGGCAGATAAGAGCTACCTCTGTCCAATGTGCGATTGACTCCGCTCTAGCTTTAGATAGGGCCATGAAAATAGCGCTTGAATCTTGAGATATTTTTGAGTTCTTATCATTTATTCGTATGTGGAATATGCGAGAATAGCTGTGATAAGTCAAATTTTACCTATTATATTTATTAACGGTGACTTCCTCATGCACTAACTAGTAACAACACTTTAATTTAAATTGACCATTTGAAAGCACTACAAGTACTTTTGAAAGTACTACAAATACTTTCAATTAGTGAAAGATTCAAAAGTTGATATTAAAGTACTAAAAGTAATATTAGTCGTTTTTATCACCTACAAGTATAATGAGACATTCTATATAGAACTATGGTTTGCACTCTTTTTTTTTATGGTAAATAGGGGGCAAACGGGCAGGAGGCTCACCTGATGGGAAGTGATCACCTCCGCCCGTGGACATCTGCAAGCCAGGCTTGCAGATGCGTTGCCGGCCTTTCAGGAAAGGGAGGGATGGAGGAGGGAGGGAAGTGGGAGGGAGGGGGGAACGAAGGCGGAGGATGAAGGGAAGAGGGAAGGAGAGTGGGCCTCCCGGACTCTCACTCACCGGACGAAACGCGACAGCATAGCTGCCACTTCACGCCGGTCTTCTGTGAGAGAGTGGTACTAACGAACTATACGGGGCGTGCCGGCCCATTCGGTTGCTACCCGAAGGTAGCAAGCATGGCACTACCACTTTACAAAACTACCACTAGCACTACCACTCTCAAAGAAATGTGACAATTATGTAATAGTGCAACAAAGTCCGCAAGCCTAAGGTTTCGTGGCCGCGGTGCAATCGTCGACAGAGAGTAGCGAGGTATAAGTAGTTTTCCAGCTCGGCACTGCTCCAATAAGAATGTTCGAAAATACTACCACAGATAACACCACAATATCATCTGTGTCACTCTACAAATCCTTACCTATTCCACAAAAATTACTACTCTTTGAAGTTGAAACTTAGGAAATGTAGCATGTTTAAAGCTTAAGATTTATGTTCTAATTTATAACCTACGTTAAAACATGCACTAGTATACTTAAGAAGTAAAGTATGCAACTAACGCACGAATCCTTTTAGTTTTACAATACCATACTACTTTATATTTGCTCAGAAATGGTCGTTACTTTAATATTATATACGAATTCGAGACACGCCCTCACTTTACTAAAGTCGAAAATACAACTTAATCATCGTAGATGTTGTCTTTCGAAAACTTGGTAGGTTCTCTCAGACATATAGGTTTTCTTACTATGATTTTCTATATCTTAAAACAAGCGGTAATCAATAATCATGTTAAAAATGATTTGCTCAATTAAACATCAAAGTAACGAGACCCAGAAATGAACTCGTTTTCACTGCCCTCTATGTATAGATAGGTATTATAATGTAAACATTTTTTGCTATTTTCAGGTTCACCGATAGACGATTAGTTCCCCAACAATATTAGCGGTCAACAACATAGTAGGGCATAAAGTTTAAAAACAGTAGTTTAAAATCCCCGAGCGAACACATTGTTTTGGTTTTCGTTATTGTCTCAGAGCAGACCAATTAAAACTTTTGTAGCGTACCAAACTCTATTATACTATTATTAGTGGCAACAAATTTGCATTAAAAGAATTTGCTTAAAATAAACGTTGCTTTTCTACAATAGCAAGCGTTTGAACGTAATGAAAAATATCTATAACATCTTCATATGTGGTCTACGAGGCCTTTGGGGAAAACATCGTAACAAATAGCTACTTAATATAATATAATATATTATATAATATAATATATAAAATTTCTGTATCAAGATATTGGTCCGCGATGATTTCCAATATAGATGATTTTTTTAAATATCTGATTTTTCCAAACTTAAAAGACAGAATAGTTTCTATCCTGGTTTAATTCTATATTATACCATTGTCATCAAAACATTAATTTTACATTAGAATCAAATTTGCATTTGCCGTCTTTGTCTTCACTGTCAAGTAGAAGGAAATGCCTCTAAAATGAACATCCCTATAGCAGAATTGTCCGTATTTATGCAAAATGGAACCACACGACAAATTTAGGTTTTTAGTTTTTTTGAAGAATACTTATTTAAAAGTGGTCTAAATACTTATACAAAAAAGAACCACGTGATTTTTCCCTTGGAAACAAGGTATACTAAAAGCAGAATAGAACCAACAGCACCAACAAACATTACATATAAAGCAAAACCGAACCACAGCCCAACGGGACTCGATTGTTCAAAAAAATAAACGATATTACTACTATGTAATTTTATACAAAACAGATCCACGCATACTTAGTACCATTATACATTACACATTTTTTTATTATTAACAATTATTTTTAATACACCAAATGGAACCAAGTTTCTGTGGTATCGTTCAGCGTAATTATTTTACGTACGTTTATTCATAATTTAATTGCTTATCTTTTTTGCTCAATGGAACCACAAGCATTCGATTCTATCATGTGTAAATAAATATTGTAAAACAGTAGAACCACTAGTATGTAGGGACTCACCAAACTCAATTTATTTTAAAACAGATTTCCTTGGTAGTTCTGTGGAAGTAAATATAGGGAGAGCTCCTGTTCGCGGCAGACCAGCTGTCATCTGGACGGAACATTTAGTTCCTCTATGGCCATCAGGAAAGCCAGTATCACCAGCGAAACTAGCCGGTATTCAGTCCATACTACATCTCATTCCACAAGATGTACAAAGTTTTTATAATAGTCTCATTTGTGATGATGCAATAGAAGACGACATAGATGCTCTAGACACGGTGGATTTCGAAATCCAATTTGATGACAACGTCGACTAAACGCTCTCTTTATGTATTGTTTTATATTTTTTTATGAATTAAAGCTTTATTACGATAATATAAATACATAGTTTCATTTATATTAGCAAATCCCTTGGTTGTGGTTCTTTTTTGTATATGAGAAATCCTATAAATTACTAAATGTAAAAAGGAACCACATGCACATTTTCTTAATTATCTAGAAAGTTTAATAGTATTCAGAGCAAATTTAAATACACATACATAAATAAGTTATTTATCAATAAATTTAAATTAAATAAATAGTAATTTTACTTCATCTAAAAGAGCTGCACATGTTTTTGTAAATCCTTTAATATCTCAGAAGTGCGCGTTTGCTGGATGGTTCCTTTTTGCATAAATACGGACAATTATTATACCTTTTATATATTTTTCCTAAGATCGAGCTGGGGACCATTTTATTATTGTACTAGCGACTCGCCCTCGCTTCGCTTGGGCTTTTTTCTAGATTTAGCACAGGCACAGCCGCGGGTTCCGCTAGTTATGCATATAAACCTTCCTCTTGAATCACTCTATCTATTAAAAAAACCGCATCAAAATCGGTTGCGTAGTTTTAAAGATTTAAACGTACAAAAGGATATCAATCAATCAATCAATCAGCCTATTGCCGTCCACTGCTGAACGAAGGCCTCCCCTAATGAGCGCCAACTATCCCGGTCCTGGGCAGTTCGCATCCATCCACTGCCCGCCACCTTCCTTAAATCATCGGTCCATCGTGCTGCAGGGCGTCCTACACTACGCTTGCCTAAACGCGGTCTCCACTCTAACACGTGTCGGCTCCATCGACCATCAGTACGTCTGGAGACATGACCGGCCCACTTCCACTTCAGCGAGCTAATTCTACGCGCGATGTCGGTTACTTTAGTTCTCTGGCGAATGACTTCATTGCGAATTCTATGTGCCAGAGAAACCCCAAGCATCGCGCGTTCCATTGCTCGCTGAGCTACCTTGAATTTGTGAACCAGTCCCACGGTAAGTGTCCACGTTTCGGCTCCGTACGTCATTACGGGTAGGATGCACTGGTTAAATACTCTGGTCTTAAGAGATTGTGGGATCGATGACTCAAGGATATGTCGTAGCTTCCCGAAAGCCGCCCAGCCCAAACGTATTCTTCGATTAGCCTCCTTCTCAAAGTTGTGCCGGCCAAGTTGTATGGTTTGGCCAAGATATACGTATTCGTGCACAACTTCAAGAGTATCGCCATTCACGACCACTGGTCTCGGAGATACATGGGCGTTTAGCATGATTTTCGTTTTACGAAAATTCATTCCGAGGCCCACCCGTCTTGAAGAATCATCTAGGCTGTTTAGCATTTCTTCCAGATCATGCAGAGTCTCTGCCATGATGACTATGTCATCGGCAAACCGCAGGTGTGTTAAAAATTGCCCGTTGATGTTAATGCCGCGTCCGTTCCAATTGAGTGTTTTGAAGACGTCCTCCAATGCACAGGTAAACAGTTTCGGGGAGATAACGTCCCCCTGCCTTACCCCGCGGTGCAATTGGATTGGCCTTGTGCTCTGACCTTGTACTTGGACGGTCATTGTTGCGGCTTTGTACAGACACCTTAAAACTTGGATATAGCGATAGTCAATGAGGCATCTCTGCATAGATTCTAGCACCGCCCAGGTCTCGATGGTGTCGAAGGCTTTCTCATAGTCCACAAATGCCAGGCAAAGAGGCTGATTGTATTCTTCGGTCTTTTGGATTATTTGCCTTAGTGTGTGAATGTGGTCTATGGTACTAAAGCCTTTTCGAAACCCGGCCTGCTCTATGGGTTGGAAGTCATCGAACTTTTGGGCGAGACGGTTCGAAATAACCCTCGAAAACAACTTGTATACATGGCTTAGGAGGGATATAGGTCGGTAGTTCTGTAAAAGGGCATTATCCCCTTTCTTGAAGAATAACAACACGACAGCCCGGCTCCATGCCTCCGGTGTAATGCCCGTATGAAGGATAGAATTAAAAAGCTTAGCGAGCTCTGTTAAAATAGGTGCTCCGCCCGCTCTCAGAAGCTCTGAAGTAATTCCATCCTCCCCAGGAGCTTTGTTGTTTTCTAGCTGTCCAAGAGCTATTCTAATCTCGCCCACGTCGATGTCAGGAAGCTCGTCTGTTTGGTGACGTACTAGTCTGGCTCGTGCATCATCCACGCGATGAGCCTCAGGTGGAGGTATTCGTGAGGAGTAAAGATCTCCATAGAATTTTTCGACTTCAGCGAGGATCTCTGGTCTCGAGGTGACGGTGGTGCCTTGAGCAGTTCTTATTTTATTCAGGTGACAACAGGAAGAGTGAGATTTGGCGAAGACTTTCAAGCCCCTATTGAGTGCTATTGCATCTTCAATTTTTCGGGTATTCGCTTGTCGTATGTCACGCCTTATGAGATTCTTTATCTTCCTGTCAAGTACCTGACGCTTAGACGGTGATGCTTCCACCAGCTCGCGTCTCTTCGTCATCTCGTCCAGAGTCTCGCTTGTAAGCTTCGACTTTTGTCTATTGCTCTTTGGTCGAAAATATTTTTGGCCCATCTCACGAATCACACGAATCAGACTATTAGTGGCGTCGTTAATGTCCTGTGTGGTTTCCAATACAGCAAATCGGTTTTGTAGCTCTAGCTGGAAGCTTTCACATCCAGCTTGCATCTGGGGCGTTGTTGGTCTTAGAGTCGATTTCATTAGCCGAGATCGTTCATTTTTAATATTGATACTCAGGGTGCCCCTTAGAAGTCGGTGATCACTGCCGGTTTTTACCCTGTTGATCACTGAGACATCCCTGAAAATGTGGCGCTTGTTGCATAAGATGAAATCGATCTCATTCTTTGTAACACTATCAGGGCTTTGCCAGGTCCACTTCCTTTGGGGCTTCTTCTGAAAAAATGTATTCATCAGATACAGCCCCTGGGCCTCGAGAAAGTTTACCAGCATTTGCCCTCGATGGTTTCTACGCCCATAGCCAAATGTTCCTACCCTCGATTCGCCATCTTCTTGTACTCCCACTTTGGCATTAAAGTCACCCATAACAATAGTGTAGTAGGTTTTGGTACGAGACATAGCTTTAACTATGTCTTCGTACATGGCTTCGACCTCTTCGTCAAGGTGCGTAAGCGTAGGCGCATACACTTGTATAACTTTCATAGTATATTTTTCAGTCAGCTGAATTACAAGGTACGCTACCCTCGCCGACACACTGCCAACCTCTATGACGTTACTCTTGAGTGACTTATGTATTAAAAATCCGACGCCACCTTGGGATAGTTGGTGTCCTTCTCGGAAGTAGAGTAAGTGGCCAGTCTCAAGTTCTATCGTCTCCTCGCCCTGTCTTCGGATTTCTGATAGACCCAAAATTTGCCACTTAATGCGACTTAACTCTTCTTCCAGTTCGGCAAGGTGTTCGTTCAGTCGCAGAGAGCGTCCATTATAAGTCGCCAAAAATAGTTGCCTTTTGTGGTACCCTGCCGTAGCCCGGGGATTCTTAGCACCCCCTGTCGCACCGTTACCATGGCCGGTACCGTGGCCAGGAATAGTGCGACTACCGGGAACTGGGGGCCTTAAATCTGAGTTCACTCTCATTAGGGGGTATTTGCCTTTGTCACCACGCTTGGCAGGCGGGTTGGTGACCGCAGTAGCTGAAATCTTTCACTGAAGGCGCTGCTGCCCGCCATCAGGACTAGCATTTACTCATTCCAGCTTTTTATGTGGTTATACCGCCACGAATTCGGTCGCCAGAGCCTCGTCCGTTGTTTAGCAGGATGTACCGCGAGCAGGTGAGGTTGGCAATAGGAGGCACAAGGTGGTATTTGCCTCCCTTACAAAAGGATATAGGGACAGAGAAAGCGACTTTATTTTATACTATATAGTGATAGTAAAAAAAAAAAAAAAAAATGTCTTTATTGAAAAACAATTACATTGGTACAATCTTACACAGCCCTAGCTCCTGAACTAGAAACCTGTGTTTCAGGAGCTAGTACCTTCCCTTATCAAAGAATTCACTTTCAATGTAACAAAGTAAAGAGAAAGAGAAACAATAAAAAAAAAAATAAAAAATAAAAAAGTTGTGTGTGTGTGTCTGTCTGTGTGTGTGTGTGTGTGTTCGTGTGTGTGTGTGTGTGTTCGTGCGTGTGTGTTCGTGTGTGTGTGTATGTGTGTGTATGTGTGTGTATGTGTGTGTGTGCGTGCGCGCGCATGTGCGTTGTGTGTGTATTATTTATTCATTACTATAAGGTTTTCAGTTTCTTCGTACGTTAAATTAATGAGCCATTCTTTTAAAATTCCTTTTATTTTATAGTTACTTAGGTTTTTCACTGTATATAGGTCATTGAATTTATTATAAATGAACGGGGCAATTGATTCATAGTGTCTTTGGGCAAATACACTTTTGGTTTGTGGAAGCGGGCAGCGGTCTTGTCTTTTATAAATATTTTTAGGTAATAGAGGGACATTAATCTTGTGATATCTGCGTATGCATTGGTATATAAACAGTTTTCTAATAGTAAGTACATTAGCTATCTTATACAGTTCGAATGTTCGAAATCGGTAGGGTAGGAGAAGAGCTACTTTCAACAGTGATCGTTGAGCGCGTTCAAGGTTGAGTAGTTTAGTTTTAGATGCTCCACCCCATGCATTTATACAATAACTTAGGATTGATTCAGCCAGAGCCTTGTATGTTTGTATTATAATTCCAGTATCTGATAAAATTCTTATATTCTTAAAAATGAACATGAGTTTTCTAACACGACTAGCCAGTAGTAATATATGCTCCGTCCATGTTAATTTGTCATCAATGATTACACCCAGATATTTTATATTATTATGTTTTGTGAGCATTTCACAATTACAATTAAGACTTCCAAAGGAAAAGCTACGGTTGCAGGGATGTGTGTGTATGCGAATCTGAAAGTTCAAAGGATGTCCACGACTAGTCTTGCTAAAGCATAGAAATTTCGTTTTACTCGTGTTGATTGAAAGTAGACTATCCTCAAGCCAAGCTGTTATGGTGCATAAGCCGGTTTCAGTGAGTTTACGAACTTCTTCCCAATTTTTGCCTCTAAACAAGATAACTGTATCGTCTGCATACATTAAAATATCAGAATTCTGTAATGTTACTCGGCAGAGTTCATTTATGTATATTAAAAATAAAGTAGGCCCCAACGTACTACCCTGCGGAACTCCATATGATACAGATTCAAAGTCACTAAAAATGTTATCAACGCGAACTCTCTGAATTCTATTGGTAAGGTAACTTCTAAACCATTCATAAGCATTACCCCTGACACCGATATTTTCAAGACGAGCTAACATTATGGGAATTGACACGGTGTCAAAAGCTTTTTGTAAATCTAAGAAAACAGCTAGACACTTGTCACCTTTATCAATATATTCTTTAATGAGTGTCGTTAGTTTTAGTACAGCATCCTCTGTAGACACTTTTGGTCGAAAGCCATATTGGTTATTACATAGTACATTGGCTTGATTCAGGTATTGAATGAGTCTATTATTAGTAGCTTTCTCTATTATTTTAGATACGACACTGAGCAAAGATATTGGTCTATAATTGGTTGGCATTTTTTTATCGCCACTTTTGTAGATTGGGCAAATAACAGCGGACTTGAGCAAACTGGGGAAAATACCATATTCATAGGTAAGGTTGCAGATGTAGGCTAATGGCTTGCACAAAGTCTCTCTAAATATTTTTAAGATTGACGGAGGAATATTGTCTATACCCGGGGATTTGTTGTTTTTTAGTCCTGCGATAATACTCATAACTTCGAATTCATCTGTATAATATAGACACATAGAATTTTGTGGTGCCCTGTCTCTGCTAGATTTTTTTGCAAGAGAATTTTCATCCGTACGTAGTTTTAGTAGGATTTCATTCGCAAGGTTACTGCCAACTCTAGTGAAAAACCTATTTACTTCATTCAATGAATCGACGGCAGAGTTTTTAATGCGTAGTAATTCTGTAGGAGTCACGTTTCTTTTGTTTATATTACACATTTCCTTTATAATATTCCATGTTTCTAAGATATTATCCCTGTTTTGATTTATTTTATTATTATAGTATTCTTTTTTTAAGGATTTTATAATTTTATTGCAAATATTACGGTAAGCTATATATTCTTGTTTTAGTACTTCATTGCTAGCATCTTTACGCAAACGTTTATGAATTTTGTCACGTTTTCTAATCGATTTAACAACACCTAAAGTTATCCATGGTTTAAGAGGGCGTTTTCGTTTAGGAATAGTAATAACACTTGTATTAGTTTCAATAACTACTTGCAATCTCGAAACGAGGAGATCTGCAGCAATATTTACATCCTTTATTTTATATAGATCCTCCCATGTTTCTAATTCTAAACAGTGTTTAATTGCTTCAAAGTTAATTTTGATTTTCTTAAAATATAAAGATTTTTTCTGAAGATTTGTTTCCTCTATATGTAACAGAATAGGGGAATGATCAGTGAACTTATTAAATACTATAGTTTGGCATTTATGGGGTGATTTTACCATGAAGTGATCTATACATGAATTTCCTCTGGTAGGAAGAGTTACTGCTTGCCTAAGGTCGTACATAGCCAAAAGATTCAAATATTTCGCAGTAATGTCATTACGGTCTTGTGGCATTAAATCTATATTGATATCACCAGTAAGAACAATATTCTCAGAGAAACAATTATTTAAAATGTTATCCAAAGATTCTATGAAGTTGGTTGGATTGCGGAAACTGGGTGATCGATACGTACATATAACAGAAAGTTTTTTAGTAAAACTCAATACCAAGCAAGTACCCTCAGTAATGGCAGGTTCAAATGAGGTACCATTTAGTTCTTGCTTTACGTAAGCTACCACACCGTCATTTTGGTTTATATTGTTTTTTGTATAGTGTGACACATAATCGTTAACATTAGGAGGAATAAAATTTTCGTTTATCCAACATTCCGTTAATACAATAATATCGATTTCAATTCCCAATTTCGAAATAAAAACCAATAGACTATCGAGATTCGCATTTAAACTCCGTATATTGACAGTTAGTATTATAACATTACTATTCCGGCCATTATTTAACGATAGTAGACTAGAACACTTCGTCTCATCGTCCAATGAGACACATGGTATCTCAGCAGTGTTATCTATGTCATTAGATATATTACACTGTGATATATTGAATTTTAAACTTACAATTTATTCAAATTATCTAAAACAAAGTTGCTGTAATGGCCGTAAAAATATAAATTAACATGATTAACAGATGCACTCCTATAAAACCGATACAATCGAGTATGTTTACAAAATATTAGCAATCGATTAACTATAATTGTTATAAAGATAATGATTGTAAGCTTAAAGGCATTAAAAACTGCTGGTAAATCAAAACGGACTATTTTATGAGATAATAACATTAGACAAAATGTGTAAGACATTTTAAAATAAGAGTGGATTATGTAATGAATAAATACAGTATGCATGTGTAAAATTTCTGTGTGTGGTGTATAAGTGACATAAGTGTAAGTGTAGAAAAATGCTTTGTTATGTGTGTTTAACATAAATATGCTTATTCGATTATTAAAATTAAAATACAAAAGAAGAGCAGGTATTAAACTAAGGAATAGTCATTCAATATTATCAAGGTCACTCTCGTTATTGATGATAATATGCGGAAAACCTTCTTTTTTACGGAGAAAAATCTTTCCTGAAGAAGTCCAGCAAAACAGGTAATTCTTTTTCTTTGCTAATTCACGAGCCATAAAAAATAGTTTTCTTCCAGTTTGAGTGAGGTTTTCTGTTATAAATATTTGCTTAAAAGCTGAATCTTTATTCAAGTTTTGTGTATTAAGTTTAATATTATTCGTTCTATTATATTTCTTCAAAGAATTAATAAATTTATCTTTCACTATGACTGTGGAAAACTCGCAAATAATAGGCTTATTTTCCTTTTTTGTATTAATTCTATATATATTCTTAATATCCGACCGTTGCAGATTAATATTTAGTACGTCAGCAGTCTTTTCTACAATGGTGCAAAGAGACTCCTTTGATTCCTTAGTATCATAAGGTATATTTTTTATTTCAATAGTAGAAGCCCTCGAGCTTCTTTCCAGGCTTTCGATCCTATTTTCTAGGCTCTGTACGTATTTTTTACATTCTACTTTTTCTTCTTCCAATACTTTCAATTTTAAGAGCACCTGATCATATTTTTCTGACATAAATTCAACAGCTGCTTTTATTTCAGTATTTTGGTTCCTGAGTTCAGCAATTGAGTCTAAAATAATAGAAAGCCTAGAGTCCTGCTTAGACGACCACTTCTCAAACATTATCATTAAATCATTTTTTATAGACTTTAAAATATAATCCTGTTCCGTGTCGTGTTTCCGCTTGTTCCGTAGTGTGACGTTCAGTTGAGAAACGTCACTGCAACCTGCGTCATCACTTTGCATCGAAATATTCGGTTCCGAAGCATGATGTTGTAAGCTGGGAGACGAGGCGGGCGGAGGCGTGCGGTTCAGTGGCATCTTCTTGTATATTAAATAAATTCTTTAATAAAAGAACTCAGCAAGGCAATTTAGTATTATAATTTAATAATTTACTGTGCAAACTTCCAATATTTAGGGAAAATTATAAGAAAACTACGTGTAAAGTATATTGTTCCGCAACGACATGTACCAGGGCAGCAGCGGCAGCGAAGAGGTTGCTCCAAGCGTTCCAATATGCACACTCGATAGCGCTAGTACAAGCGAGATGCAATTAGAGGGCGGGGCTTCAAGTACACACACATCGCTAATTGTCACTATGAATCAACCTCTCTCAGTTCTATGCAGTCCTATTATTTGAACTTATTTTATTACGTTAAAATAAGATTTTTTAAACACTTAATTATTTTATTTAATAACACACAACACAATTCACGTCTACTCTCAACCGAAGCGGGGAGGGAAGGGGTGATATATAGTGATAGTGATAGTGATAGTGATACTTATTTTTATCAGCGGGTTTGCTCGCATAGTGGATAAATAGATTTATGGTCTCTTTTCTTCTATATAACATACTTGAGTATAAAATAAAGATTTTTTGTATTGTTTCTCTTCACTAATATAATTTCATCTATAGTTATTCATTCTATACAAATCGAATTCACTGAATACATTTAGGTGTCGAATCAACTCACACATTATATATCAAATTTAATTAATATTTCATTTCAATCTGCTCCCCACACTCACCTGACTCTGTTAGAGAATCTAAAGACAATTAATTAAAGAGTTTATAAATGAAGTCGTAAAGGCGGAGCAAAAACGTGAATGTGTAAAGTTAGAGCTAATTGAATAACTTGCCGCCGCGTGCCGGAGTCGCCGCCCTGCCTGGGATTACGATGCCATTTTATTACCCAGCTTATACCGATTACTACCTCGCTTAGCTAATATTATGGGGTGGGATACGGATAGTTTCGTGTCCTATGTTTTATGCACTCTGTAATTGTTTAAACTAATGACTCGCCCTTGCTTCGTTCGGGTCCTTAGATGCCTACCTGTATGTTACTTCATGTTATATCTGTATTTTCATACATAAGTGTTTCGCATTTATAAATTTCGTCTTTAGAGTGAAAGGTTTGATATTGTAAGTTGAATCTGTACATTACAGTAGCATTTTTGACAATCAAATCAAATGAAAATATTTTATTCAGCATAAAAATTTTACAATTTCTTACTGAACGTCATGAGTCTACCACCAATCTTATTGAAATTTGAAGAAATTGTGATAACATAAGTGAACCTCTGGACAAATGATGAATTTAGGTATGATGACCTTTAATAATAGCATACTTTTTACTTCGGGAAAATATCTCATGTACGAGAAATCTATTTTTACCGTTAAAACGTACAGTGCAGAGCAGGGTGAGGCGCAAGTTTTAAAATAAAATGTATTGTCTTTCTACTTATTATACATTCTGTGGTACGACTACGACGTCAATATGACGCATTATAGCACATACTAGCTGGATTGATAGAAACTATTATTTATTTTGTGTGGGAAGTGTTGAGTTTAACGGTTGATATCTTTTATCTCAATATATCTCAAGCGATTATCATGGAGCGTACACATCAGTAAATAGTGAAGAGACGGACAAAAGCTACTTCATAGGGATCAAACGAGTCCCAGTTTTCCGCGCGAATTCCACGTAAATAAGGAAAAAGATAAAACATGCTATGAGATAAGCTTTATTTTAAAACAAGAAATACAAATTGTTTGTTAATTTATTAGAATTAATCATGAAATGTATTTTGTATTACATATTTTCTGATCCAATGTTTAGATTTGCTTAGTCGCTGGATAATACAAGATCCAATAATTTATAAGCATGCAATGTGTCTTACACAAATCAGATTGTTTAATTTTATATCTACTTTTAACTTCAAAAATTAATGTTTATACTTTTTTGTACTAAAATTCAAAATATAGCACTTTCATATTTTTGGACTATTT